>BJBW01001326.1:316283-449619 GCA_004320125.1 Scolopax mira
AAGAGACCGACCCCCACCTCTCTACAGCCTCCTGTCAGGTAGTTGTAGAGAGAGAGAAGGTCTCCCCTCAGTCTCCCCCAGACTGAACAACCCCAGCTCCCTCAGCCTCTCCTCATAAGACTTGTGCTCCAGACCCCTCACCAGCTTCATTGCCCTTCTCTGGACCTGCTCCAGCACCTCAATGTCTTTCTTGTGGTAGGGGGCCCAAAACTGAACACAGTACTCGAGGTGGGGTCTCGCCAGCACCCGAGTACCTCTCAGGTCCTACTCACCACATTGTTCTTGATACAGGCCAGGATGCTGTTGGCCTTCTTGGCCACCTGGGCACACTGCTGGCTCATGTTCAGCTGACAGTTGACCAACACCTCCAGATCCTTTTCTGCCAGGCAGCTCCAGCCATTCTTCCCCCAGCCTGTGGCACTGCCTGGGGTTGTTGTGACCCAAGGGCAGGACCCAGCACTTGGCCTTATTGAACCTCAATCCATCGGTCTCAGTACATCCATCCAGCCTGTCCAGATCCTTCTGCAAAGCCTTTCTACCCTTCAGCAGAATAACACTCCCACCCAACTTGGTGTTGTCTGCAAATTTGCTGAGGGTGCATTCAATTCCCTTGTCCAGATCATTGATAAAGATGTTGAAGAGAACTGGCCCCAGTACCGAGCCCTGTGGGACACCACTCGTGACCGGATGCCAACTGGATTTCACTCCATTCACCACCACTCTCTGGGCCTGGCCCTCCAACCAGTTTTTAACCCGGTTAAAAGATCGGGGTTTTTTCTATCAAATTAAATGAATGACCAGTAAAATTGTAGGTGTAGAAAATGCATTCTGTATTCACTGTGATAGTGAAATATTTGACTTTGCCAGTAACGGCCCAAATACTCTATTTTATGTAGACAAGGCAGTGGCCTGCTCAGTTAGCTTGGAAATAAAGTTAGCGAAAAAGAGTGGAAGCTTTCAAAACACAGAGAGGTACAACTTAGTGCTGTTTTCCCATAAAGCTGCAGAATGCTGGTCCCTTTCAGCTGTTAAAAGATTGAAGAATGACTTGGAGTAGAACAATAATGTCAGAAGAATGGGGAAGTGCACACCAGACAGCCATAAGAACTTCATTTGACTTGTACTGGCAATTGATTTAAATGGAATTGCAACTACCCATCAAGGTCAAGAGCGCTTTCTTGACATTAGGGACCTCTGTGTCAACTGTAAATGTACAATGGTCATCTATTTTTTACAAACATGTTCAAATCATTATAAATCATGTTTTAGAATGATTGTTTTAATGTTCTAGGTAATGTGATTTTACCGAACAGTAGTATTGCTAACTGAACACTTTGCAATATATTCTTTCCTGTACAAATTATTCCACAAAATAATAAAATGCCCTTTGTCAGACACCACACAGCTTAACCAAAAGGGACAGATCACATCAGGTACCTTCCATTTCAGTATAGCAATAGTACTTTTTAAAAAGCAATGTTGTGATTTCAGGACAACAGGGTCTTAAAACAAGGTCTCACTTAACATTAGTGCACAAACATTAGGCAAATGTTAAACTAACACTTGAATAAATCCTAAAATACTGGCTCCAGGTCAAAATCTCTGGAATATTCTGCAACATCTATAATAGATTCTTCTCCCATTGAAGCTAAGGACAACCTGTTTATTTTTGTGTACTTACTAAGAGCCCCCACTGTGACAATTGTAATTTATTTCTCCAAGAAAATGTGTATTTATGGTGCTCTAAAGACAAATAAAAAGTACATCTCTGCTTTTGAGATATTGATAATCTAGGTTCCTGACCTGCAGAGATGAGGGGTACCCTCTAAACCTCATTTCTATAGAATTTCTAAGAACAGATTTCTGAGAATTTAGTCCCATTCGTATCCACATTAACTATGTTCAGCTTTATATATATCGTTGCCTTACTTTTATTTCTGAGGTAAATACATTTTGATGTTAAAGAGACATGAGGTTAAAATCAGAAAGAAAGAAGAAAGATGATCACAGTGAATTGCCTTCCTCACAGAAATCTTGTTGTTAACTCTGTTATTCTGCTGCTTTGTCACTCACGGCATTCATACCTTTGGTAATTTTGTAAAATCATTGAAATTCACTTAAGAAACAGTGAAGTATGACAAAGAGAAAACTATGGTATAGATCAGAAGAAGTAAAAGACCAGATCTATGTCTTAGTGAAGTAATAGTATTTGTATTTGTATTGGCTTCAGTAACTACTGTCACAGCCCAAACTGCATTCATACATTGTAATCTCTGTTTGGCTTGTGGTTTGTGATTCTCTATCTGCTTTTTAAAGCTAATAACACATCATTCTGAAACTGTAAATCAACTTATTTTTATATCTGTGTTTATGTACTTGTTTATACACTTCTGTGCTTGTTTATATTTAATATTCATATTTCCTGAGGAGTTGGAAAAGTTGTCAAGGTACAACTGGGCAACAAACAAAACAAGTGAAATATGGGTAAAGAACATAAGGGTAAACGGAACTAAATATCGTACTTTCTGTAGACATAGAACCCTAAAGATTAATTCAATCCAAATCTTAAATAACCAATATAACTTTATTTTTCATTAAATTAACACTGAATTATTTTAACTGTTTCTTAAGCAATTTTAAATCAGTTATTGGGATTCCTTCAACAGCACTTGCGTAAAGGGTTTCCTTCAAATCAGTTTTTAACTAATGTATAAACAGTAACATAATTTTTTTTCTGCATTTGTGGGGATTACTACTTTTGAATGTTGTTTCTTCAACATCAATAAGTTGTATAATAAATATCTCTCTTGAATTCTAGTCCAAACATGGGTTAGTCTTGCAGAACAGCACTACCTGAGCAGCAACACAACCCACACGGCAACATCGTTGTGGAGTGTTACGACACACGTTCCCAGCCAGGAGTTGGTTTAGAAGTTTGTAAACACAAATGCTTTTAACCTTTTCTTCTAGTGTCTCCTATTTTGACTAATTAGCTAATAATAATTTAGTAACCTAATAGTAATTGACAACATAGAAATGCGTAATAACCATGTCCTGAAAACTGACACGAGCAGTATTATATCACCCAATATACCAGATTTCATACAACTATTTCATTACCTGCAAGCTTCTTGGTAATGAATATGCTATTAAAAGGGGTTTTTTAATTTTCATGTTTCTCATGTTGTAATTCTCCAATAAATTTCTCTGACTTGCAACATAAATAAGTTTCATTATTCCTCATTATTAAAAGAAACAAACACATTCTCCTTCACTGAAAGGGTGTCATATAATTAGATGACCTTCCTACATAAAATCATGAATGAAAAAGTACCTGACAACTTGCAGGAAAATACTTAATCAGACATTAGGACATTAAATATAGTTAGTCAAGACACAAGACGTTATCGTACTAATAAATGCTTTCAGAAACAGACTTTTACAATATAAGAGATCAAAACAGACTTTAGTTTTACTACACCATTAGACAAGTCCCAGCTTTCCAACAATTTATCACAGATTTCTTCATTTGCTTGCTTTAAACATGATTTTAAAACATATTTGATAACTAGTAAAAATTGTATACAATGCAAATGACATTTCAGATAAGTTTTATTGACTCAATGCTCTGGTAATAAAATTATAACAATCAGTATTATTTTGATTTATTGCAAATTTTACTTTCACCTTTAATGGACTTGGTGTATGGCAGAATTGAATGTAATGCTGCTGCCACCTCAAGGTCACTACAGAAAAGTGTGAGGGTTCATTTTGGTCTACTCATATCTAATAAACAGTAACAAGATTCAGTAACTAAGAATGAATGGACTCCTTTGTTCTCATGCAGTTGTTCAGTGCGTATTGTGTGCAGATTCCACATGCATATTTGCAATCAAAATATAACTTTGTGTCTCTCTGTGGACATGGCAGTGCATACACACGCACCTGCAGACCTGCATGCATGCACAGCACTGAGGGTTAGAGAAAAAAAATCTTGGGAAGTTAAGAAATGTTCATTAAATGACCCAAACCAAGAGGTCCTAATTTTATACAAAATCATGAACAAGAATTTAACTTAGCAAAATTAAACAGGTAATTAAAAATTTGGTCCAGTATTTTTCCAGGGTTTGTTTTTGTTTGTTTGTTGCTTTCTGAAATTTTCAGATGAAAATCACATCCACAGTAGGATGCAAAACTCCAGCTTGTCACATTTCTGTTAGTATTTTAATATATATTCTGAGAGAACAAGTGCACAATAAATTCTGTAGCACAGATACAAAAGTTGTGTAAATTTTCTTATTTAAGGTTTTGGAGGAAAAATAAACATTTTAATGAAGAAAACTGGAACAATATATTTATTACATACTATGAAACATCTGTGGTGTTGTGTGTTTGTATGTATGCTCAGAAATTAAGGAAGTCTGTACTCATAAAAGTTCTACAGGTGCATAGCAGAAGCCTCACACTATCATACACATGACAAATATGTGGTCAGCTACATAAATTTTGCAAAATTTATCAAGGTGAGGTTAACTTGACTGCTGCCCTGAACTTATCTGAAAAAAACATCACACTCTAAAATTACAATCTACTGCTTAAAATCCCACCTCAAACCCCTATGTGTCTAGATTTAAAAACCCTGCCTAATCTCATGTTGCAAAAAACAGATTGCACTTCAAGTAAAAAAGTCTGCAGGAGGAGATCAATCTATGGAACATAAGGAAAGTTGCCAGGACGAGCCAGACCACTCACTCAAGAACAGATGACTGGTCCACGGTTACCTTTAATGATACCAGCACTACTCAAAAGCACTTGTTAATTTAAGTTATCCAGTTTCCATTCCAAGCAGGAAATCCTAATAACTTTATTCTGGCCCATACTGGTAATTGAAACTGAAATTAAGTCATGGATATACCAGCGTTTCACACCTTACTGGATTTACAAATGTTTAATGGCATTTTATCCTCTGAAAGCTAACATATAGTACATACCGTAGGAGTTACTTCTTGTGCCAGAAATTATTGTATTTTAGTTTACAATGACTGATTTAACAAGAGGAAGAAATAGTAATGCCTTTAAACTACAACTGTAGAAAAAAAAATAATTAGCAATTCAATCAATTACAGGAATATTAGTTATATTAGGACTTCAGGGAATCCAATTCTTTTTAGGGCATCTCCTTTTACACATAAAATATTAATTTATGCAACGTAGGATCTGATTCCAGGCTTACAGCAGCTTATCATTCACAAATGAATTCTCTTAAATGTGTAAAACACACACCAAAGACACTCACTGGGGTATATATGAATGGCAAATGTAACAACTGGGATCAGTATGTACCTGCTATAATGTAACACTTCACGTACAGCTAATTTCTCTTAAGAATGCAAAGGACACTTCTGTATTTTCACAGACTGCAACATGAAAGAAAGAGTGGTAGTTTGCTGTCATTGTTGTAGGAGTCTTTTGTGCCTATGACTCCCCTTGCTACAACTGCCAGTAATAAATCACGTTCTACACTTCCTTAATTGGATTACATACCTAAGAAAGCACTGTTTGGAATAAGAGCTGGCAAAAAAATATCACTATCTATGCAAAGAAATAAAAAGGGAAAATAATAATGGACATTAAAATATATGGTATCATGTGGCAAGTCTCTATGAATTGCATTTATATTTTCTGTATACCTAAATAATTATTTTGTCCCTATTCTAAGTGGAGTTTCCCCATGACCAATTCAGTACTAAAAGCCTATCCAAGCTTTCCTTATGATTTTCACTGATTTAAGGTATCTGTCCTCAGAACATGTTCACAGACCACACTGCATTTATATTAATACAGACATAGGAAAACTGTGCATTCTAAGGGCTTTGAAGACAATGGTGAAACATCTCTTAAGAGTCACACCTACTAGTTTATCAATACCTCCCAAAAAAAGAAGACGGCAAAAAGGTCCAGTTCTCACCAACCAGTGGGCAGTATCATTCCTGCAACTGTAAAGAATTTTAAATTCAAAGCAGGACAGGCTAACTGGAAAGCTAGATTCTGTTCACTGTTAGAGGTTTTCGCTGCCCTAGATCACTGTAGCATTGAGTTAAAAGAATCAACAACAACAAATTGATCAAAGAATCCACAACAACAAATTGTAGCTCATCCCCTAACAATTTTCCCTGAATTCCAAGGATCCAATGCTTGGTTCCATATTTTGCATCAAAATGTGAATTAAATAGAATATGGCATGGTTTGGCTATTCTTAAATGTACCTTTTCAATGGCAGGTGTTCAAAGCATTTCTTCAAGTATCCTACTACCTTCAAGTCACCGCTGCAAACCTGCTCCTCTATACAGAACCATAAAATGACAATATTATACTCATACAGGCAAAAATATAGATTAAGAGAATTGTTACTTAATTTTTTTTAATTTTATAAGTCTTTCTCTCCTGTTTCTTCCCTCCTCCAGTTCTATTCACATTCAACTGCAGCTCAGATTTATCCTCGTCTGCTTTACACTCACTGCAAACCTTCCAGTAACAGACAAATATGCCCATTGTGATATTTTGATCAAGGCTGCAAAAATCATCCACTAACATACTAACAGTAGCAAGGGATGTGATTTTTGGTGACATTTTTATATAAGATTTCATATAGAATGCAGTTATAATTACATTTTGCCAATGCCACTGACAGAAACAGGCTTTCACTTACTTCACAGGTGAAACAAGCAGATAAAGCAGTTGTGAAAAGAACTGCTGTGCCAGTGTAACTTTTATACAAGTTTTAAGTTATACACTCTCCTGTTGGTATAGTTGTATCAGAAAGCCGCCTTTATTTATTGTAGAGAACATTTCAGTTCCTTGATTTGAGCCAAGGTGAAGCTTTCTGTAAGGTCTCGCTAATTTCAGCTCTCATTGTACTTTCTTTCTCTTATTACATACCAGAAAAGCTCTGAGGGAAGTTTTCTAACCCCAGCTTCTACTCTTAGAATATCACCACCAATCTCATGTCAAGTAATTTTTCACATTATCTTAAACTGAGTGCTTCCTAAAAACTGACCGGCAAGTTCTATGAAAATATAGCTATGTATTACATTTTAGACCACTTAATACTTAGGATTTCATTTTGCTCAAGTCAGCAACGTTCTCTCAGAACCACAAGTATGACTTCAAAATTCTAAGGAAAAAGATGAGCCTTTCCCTACTTCATACAGTCAAGTGTTCTTATTCAGGTCTCTTCTTCTCAATACCAATGAAAAGTCAGTATGTTAAAGACAGTACAGTATACTCCACTCAATGGCATGAGGGTAATTCTGCAAAAAATTACGTTCTCTTATTCCTGAGAAAAAGTTGTAAAAAGTAAGTGAAGAAGACAATGACAGAGAAATACAGAAAAAAAAAATTCTGTAAAAAGCAATTCCGAAAAAGGAGACTTATGGTCAAATAACTAAGATTCAAGGGAAAGAAAGAAAGTTTGCAAATAATAGGACAGATGCTGTTAAATCACCTCTAAATTGCAATTACATATTTTACGTATATACTTACTTGCACACATAAAATTGGATTTACGCATATGTTAGAGGCAGCCCTGAATCATAGGGTTTAAATCTGGAGTGAAGCCTATATCTACACACCCATAAAGCCAGGAGAAGCAGAGGATTGAATGCAGGGATTTTTCGGTCTCATTTCCTATACAAAGTACAGTAGATGTGATTTTAGGAGACAGAATAAGTCATATAAGAAAACAGAGTCAAAGAGATTTCCCTTTAATTCACAGAATAGTGTACGTAAAGTATAGAGTGAAAAAAAATCTCATCATTTGATAACGTCATGCAAAAATACAAGGTCTAAAGGAACGAGAGAGGTTCACCAATTTGCAGCGTTAGCAGCACTAAATAATTAAAGGACAGATCAAAGAAAACCAAAATAATAATAAAAAAGTTAAAAGTGCCATGGTTATTCTCTGAATATACGACATATATCAGATTTACAGCTTTTTAGCAAATACTAATAATTTAGATTTAGTAAACATATTAGTAACCATCTTTTCAAAAAATAGGAGATACGTATCTAAATTAAATTAATATAAATCAGCCCCTAGATGTCATTGTTGCAGCTGAAATATCACTTAATACAGAACTTTCCTAATTCCATAGCAGAAAAGGCTGTGTAAAGCAAAATAAACCATCTAAGTATTATAAATTCTGCCCAGTTTTAATGCTTCAATGCCAAAGCACAAAGACTTTTGAGGCTGTAACAGAAAAGACAACTAACTCTAAGTATACAAAAGGGTGGCATGTGAGATTGGGGTTCCACCAGCAGGTAAGCACAATCACCTCAAAGGACATTGCAATCTGAACCTCAGAGCGTAAAACTTCATATACCCCTTTCACAAGGGAAGATTCTTTGTAACTCCTATCAGTGTTTGCCTCAATACTAGAAACACAGACATTTCACATGGTTCACACTTCTCTAATTCTATCTGGAACAGCTGTACAAAAATGTAACTATTGTTTTATAAATCTTAAAAGTTCTTTTTTTTCTGCAGTATCTTGTAACAAGTTCCAGAGTTTAATTACACACATATAAGAGAGAAATAAAAATCTAAAACTTTCTGTACCTGTTTTGAAAGGGCAACCATTCAACTTCTCCAAATATCTTATTAGTCTAACTGTAGGAGAAATACATTTCAAGTGTAATTTGTTTTCTTGAAACCATTTATTATCCTTACAGATCCACCATGTTCTACTGCATTGTCTTTCTAAATGAAGCAATGCACTATTCGTTCTTCACTGTATCATCTTCTGTACTTAGAATAATTCTTAATTCATTTGCAATATTTTCTCTCAGAATATGGTCCCATTTCATAAATCAATAACACAGCAACATTTTTCCCTTTGTAAAGTTCCTACCGCTCTTCCCTCTGTATTTTCATACATTATACACAAGGTTTGCAAACTTCTATATTTAGATGGTAAAAATGTCCCCTCTGTGAGCCTCCATTTCACAGTGAGGACTCCTAAGATACCAGCCTGATAAATCAAAGTAGCCAGTACATATGCACCTATGTAAATATATGCAAATTTTCCCACCATTTTGTAACTGATAAACTCCCAAAACTTCATTTTTCATATGATAATCAACTGCATTGTATGCACTCTACACGTTTTTTCCAGAAACGGAACAGCTATGAGCAGACAAGCCTTGTACACACAATATGAAACAGACTCTGCTGCTCCTCAGCTCTTCCATAATATCCCAGTAGAAAACACTAATCACTGCATGAATATTAAAATTAATATAGACAGATAACTGATTTCAGTGTTTATGTATCTGTCCAGATATATCATGCTGGTCAGCAGAACACTCTTTCTGCAGTTCCAGACTGCATTGTGAATAAACAGGCGAATCCTTTGTAAATAGTATGATAAAGTTAAAGAACTATTAATTCCTCATAATGTAATCACTAATAAGCAAAAGGCAGCCAAAAAGAATGAGAAAAATAAGTCTAGGCTAATGTGTTACCTAAAGATGACAGAAAAATTCCTAGCTGCCAACAGTGTTGAAATGCTATTGCAAATTTCAATTTTTTATGGTGGATCTCTCTCATGATAGATAAAGGCTACCTCCAGGCTGCCAAGACCTAAAATTGAAGTGAAATACAAAATACAAACTTCTTCACATGCCACTCAAAGTGTTCATGCAGTAGTACTCTTGTTCACTATTCACCGGGGAAGAGGTGCATAAGCCAAGGCCTCTGTTCCAACCCATGGTCCATGCAGGATTCCCTTCTGCTGTATGCTCATCTATGAAGCAGTTTATTTAATCTCCACTCAAGAGATTCAGGAACCGTATTTATATAATATATTATAATAATGTGAAAATTGCAAAGATTTTGAAATGGTTTTGGAACAACCAGGCACAAAAGTGTAGAAAATTCATGGGCAAAATTTAAATATTTGTTGATGACTATGTAACTCATAGCTGCACAAGTCATTAATGAAAATAAGCCTCATCATTAATCTTGATGACTGAAAAGAGTTTGAGACTGAGGCCACAAAGAATAAACAGATATCTTTTAGGCAAGTTACTATATACAGATTTCTCTTACTCTATACAAAAAAAGTGCATATACTTTGCTTGTATTTACTTCAAGATAGCATCTTTGCTGATGTAGGTCTAAATGTACTTGGTATTTCTAGACTATGCATTACTCTTTTAAATTAAGCTTATAATGTTAACCATAAAACTCATGCCACTGACATTCTGTACATATTTACAGTAATTACGAAGCAATTTTGTATAAACTTTTACAAAAACATCAACATTCTCAACATAATATGCTGAATACGAGTGTCTTATCCAAATCTCATTTGGTTTCATGTCTCTTTCAACTTGAAAGCAATGAAAATGAAAAATATGAAAAGAACTTTGTGAATTAAGAAGCCTTTCAAATTAATGTAAAACTGTAAAATCTAAATCTGTCTTTATTGTACAATCATATTTACATGCAGAATGAAATCTTTAACTTAGTCCAGCTTTAATTACAGCAAAAAAGAATAACAGAATATATGGAGACTGTTACTCATTATCAACCCAGTATTTTTAATCCAGACATATCAGACCTAGCATATTTTGATTGGATAAAGGAGAGTAAGAGTTCTTTGCCTACAAGAGTGATTAAATTCAGAGAACTGGTTCATTAAACTATGACAAATAAAGAAGTGGAAACTAAACTTTTAAAGGAACAGTGTCCACAAAAAATAATCACTTTTCTATGAAAATGTTCCACTTAATATGGCAGAAAAAGCTGAAAAAAGCTGCTATTATTATTACTACTACTACATTTTACGTTATGAATACTATGATGCTTCAAGATTTTTTTAAAATGGAATGTATTTTAATAGATGTTAAGAAGACAGGTTGTATCCTTGTATTTCCCCACAAAAAATTTCTTTTAAAAAAAGTCTTACCAAAATCTTACCAAAGTTATCTTACAAAGTCACAGACTGTAGAATAAAACTTAAAAGTCTTAAAACCTCACACAATTAAACAGAACTTCAAAATTCAAGGAATTAAAGAAACAAAGTAAAATTAGTGATGAAATAATGCCTGATGAAAGGATGGCTAAATCCATCCCTCGAATAACATGTGATTTGCCAATATTTCAAACACGTCTTTTATTCCTATGAAACAATATACAATCATTAACAAAACTCCCAGCTATGGGAGAAATGAACTTGCAAAAAGTTGCTATAATTTTACCAGGTCACCCCCAAATCCAACTGTAGATGCATCCACACCATTACATTTCAAGCTCTGTTCTGGAAATAAGTATTAGACCTTACTTGCCATCTCCTAGTCATGAGCCACTGCTCATTATTCCCCTGACTTTTCAGTTCATATAAAATATCTCAAAAATTCACAGGATGTAACATTTCTAGCATGCAGCTTCTAAGGTTGCCCTTTACATGCAATTACTTTAAGCTCCAAATTCATGCTAACTTAAATTGCTAAACCTTCTTGTCAGTTCTCTGCAGTTTATTCTTGGAAACATCTGCATTGGTCCTGTGTCAGAAATCGTGTGGCCAGCAGGACTAGGGCAGTGATCGCCCCCTTGTACTCAGCACTGCTGACCCCCATCTTGAGTGTTGTGTCCAGTTTTGGGCCCCTCACAACAGTAAAAACATTGAGATTGTGGAGTGAGTCCAGAGAAGGTCAATGAAGCTGGTGAGGGATCTGGAGAATGAGTCTTATGAAAAGCAGCTTGAGGGAGCTGGAGAAAAGGAGGCTGAGGGAAGACGTTATCGCTCTCTACAACTACCCAAAAGTGGTACGAAGGTACCACTTGGGATTCTCCCAAGTAACAGATGATAAGACAGGAAGAAATGGCCTTAAGTTCAGCCAGGAGAGTTTCAGGTTGGATATTAGGAAAAAATTCTTCACCAAAAGGATTATCAACCATCATAACATGTTGCTCAGGAAAGTGGTTGAATCACCATCACTGGAGGTATTCAGAAGACATGTGGATGTGGTTCTGAGGGACATGGTTTAGTGGTGGTTGTGGCAGTGTTAGATTAATAGTTGGACTCAATCTTAAAGGTCACTTCCAACCTAGATGATTTTATGATTTCCCATTTTAGATCTAAACTGTGGGAGTTGTTGTGCTGGATTGTGAGGTTTTTATAAACTACAGGTATTGAACATTTGAAAACTGTGCTGAAGGAAAATATCTTTTAGGAGACTATTTCATTTCTTGAAGTGCTTCATGCTGTCTGTCGCAGCAGCATGACGTTGCCAGGAGTTTGTCAATATTCCAAAGGCAAGAAGACAGGAGGTCACCTGTGCACAGGAGCTGCAAGGTAAACACCAATTATTTTGAGTCTTTGAACAAAAAACACCATCATGCGGAGCTGTGTGTTGCCACTAAGTCTCCACGCCGAGTGGAAATTTACATTGATAAATGCATTGATGGAGCCGCCTACATCAATATCACCCTTGCAGGAGGGCCGGCGGCACCGCTCTGTGGAGAGGGCCCGCCTCACGGCTCCACCTCGCCTTCAGGTGAGGCAAGCCCGCACCGTCACAGCCCCGTCGGACCGGGCGCCGGGCGCCACCAGGCCGACAGGAGGCGGGGCGCCGCCATGGCAGGGCCCCCGCTCGTCTCCCCGGCAACGGCGAGAAGGCGGCGGTCGCGCGGCGGCAGCGTCCACCCGCCGGTCACCTGACCCGAGCCCGCTGCTCACGTGATACGGTCTCCATCGTCGCCATCTTGAAGCGGTGGCTAGGGGTGAGGAAAGAAAAATTTTTTTGTTGTTTTTTCATTAAAAACCCTCGGGTAAAAAGCGGAGCGGGGCCTCGGTGCTGCCGGGGCGAGCGGGCCATGGCGGCGGCCAGGTGGATAACTGGGAGGACGCCTGGTGCGGCGGGGGGCGGGCAGGCCCCGGGGCGGCGTGCCGCAGCCCATGTGCCGAGCCGCCGGCGGCTGCAGCTCCTGGCGGAGCCTCCCCCCGGGCCGGGTCCACGCCGCCGCCTTTCCTCCCTGCCCTGCGCACCGCATCGGCCTCCCCAGCGGGACGGCTCCTCGCCCATTCCGCGGCACCGAGGGCTGGAGGGCCGCGGCTGCGGCACCTGCGCGATTTATGTCGCCCGCGGAGGGGCGGTCGGCGGAGGGCAGGGAAGGAAAGGGCAGGCCAGGGGGATTCCGCTGTCCCGGGGCGGCAGTGGGGAGCTACTGCTGCTGGTGGAATTTCCCTGCCCGCAGGAGCTGCGGTGTGACCAGACCGGCCTCCCCGGGCTCGGTGGTTGTGCAAAGCCGGGGTTGGCTTTTCCTAACCCCGGGGGCATTTCTTCCCGTCTCTGCCGCGCCGCCCCCGCAGGCGGGTGGAACGGGCAGTTCCAGCCCAGAGGCGCTTCCCTCTGTTCCCGGTCTTCCCCTTCGGGCCCCTCTGTCATCCCTGGATCCCCCCTTTGAACGGGCGGGTGGGCTGTGACGGGTGCACGCCGCCAGCAGGGCCAGCTGCCGGCTGAAGTTTTAACATCAAGGGCAGATTGAATCATCTTTGTGCTTAGTGAAAGCGATGCGGCTACTAAAACCCAGATATTTGTGTACCGTTCTTACCCCTCTGAAAACCTAAGTCTGCAGCAGCAAGCATTAAACTTACTCTGAGCAGAGAATGACATAACGCATGCATACCCCAGTTACCCATCTGGTAACCTTCATCGGCTACAGGCATCCCAAAGCAGTAGCCCCGAAAGTACTCTCTTTCTTTTAATTTTTGACATAGCAGTAGGATGTGGCTGCCTAGGATCTTTCCTCTTAGTTTCTATGCTGCTTTCAGATGAAAAAGGAAAGGGAAATATTTGCCTATTTAGCATTACTTACAAAGTTTTAAATGTACCAAGTATAGTTTGAAGTAGAGCCTTGTGCTTATAATTTTCCTTAACTTATTCTCAAATTGAAAGTATTTCAGGTAGACATTATTCCTTTGAGCACTTCATGTAATGTTAAATCTGCTTTCAGGGGGAAAAGCAGTTCTGGTTTTACTTTTCATAATGGTTTTTAAACCTATTACAGCCAGTATGAAATAAACAGCAGAGTATTTTTGTAGAACTAAATAGGATGGTTTTCAAATAATAACCTTAAACTTCTTTTAAGTTAATATACAATTGGAGATATTACATGAAAGAGGTATAATTTTTCCTAGCCGCATAGACAAGAGTTAGTCATTCAATATACTGTGCCAAACACAGAAATAGAAGCAGAAAATGCACATTGAGACATCTACTGGTTTATATTTTAAAAGTTACAGTCCTTGGATGATTTAGTTTAATAGTAATTGTGTGGATACATACATTGATTCCTGTTAATAAGATGATACTGAACTTGACTGAAATAAGCAGGCTATTTGGTATACTTGTACATAAAATGATACTTTTTTGGTTTAAAGTTTTTTTAGATCTGTCTCCTACAATTGATCTACTGGTGCAGTGCAGTATAGACCATTTTTAAACTGGTTATATAGATCCACCTGAAGGCATAAGGCCTTAAGTAGCTTAGTTTTTTAGTTATCATGGATCCAACTGCCCTATGGCTTTATTTGTATTTTACGAATTTTTCAATTTTAGGGTAGATTTTAGCCATTACCAAGTAAATATGCTTCAAACTAATGCTGAAAAATACTGACATTGAAGAAAAGAAAATAATCTCATCACTTTTAATGATTCAGAATTGACAAATATTGCTGCATTTCCAGCAGCTTTTTTACAAGAGAATATGAAGCGTGAATGATACTACCATTGCTTACACTGATAGTTCTGATTGTAAATTGAATAGCAAATAATGGTAACTTGAGTAGTTCTGCCCAGATTTTTTTTTGTGGTGGGAAAGGGGCACCACCAAACCCACTCTGATGTGTCTGTTCGTTACTGTCTGTTGTATTCTAAATCCCTAAGTAGAAAAGTGTGGATTTCACGAGTCTTTAGGACCTGTTCTGGAAGTTCCGGATTGGCCTGTGTATCTTTTTTTTTTGAAAAAAAATCCCTAAACAAACACAACTGAAATAACTTGGAATACATTTCCAAGGATGACTGCTAATAGAAATATCTGGCATTTCTTTATATTCTTTTATATATAGTATATTTCATACACAAGATGTATTTTTATCTTTGTGTGTTTATATAATGGAACTTGAATAGGTTCTTTTCAGACAGTTTTTCAGAAGTAAATTTCACTGTAAGACTTTTTGTCTAGCTCCTCCACCCTTCACCCTGCAGCTTTGCCCACATCACAAAGTATGTTTTCATGTAAATTTGTACATATTGACTTCTAATTTAACCTCCAACAGTACCACATTATTGCCTGTGGCTTATGGTTACATATGTTTAAAGGAAGTGAAGTGGAAACAGCTATTGCCTTTAGCTTTCCCTCAAAAAAGAAAAAAAATACCCTTTATAACTTTAGTATCAATTGATTTTCCTTAAAAGTAAGGAATTGTAGAAAAGGTACAATTTCTTTCTAGAAAATTTTAGGTAGTTTTTCTAGAAAATTACATTTATAATAAGAAGCGTGATTTGACATTTAGATGGTCTTCAATATAGCCACAGCAAAATGACTAATACAAGTAAATACCACAATTACTTTCCCTTGTTAACATTCCAAGGAAAAAAATAAACCTTTTTTTTGTAAATTATGTTCTTGCATATTATCATTTGCTGTAGGAGAAAGTGTTTCAAAATAATTATGGTAGGAATACATTTTCATATCCTATGTTGGGTTTTAAATATAAATATGCCAGTTAATATTGATTGGTATATTTAAGTCTCTAGCATTCAAATCCATATCCCTTGTTAAGAAAAAGACAATAGCTGTAACAGTGCTAATCAACCTATACTTAAAAAATATTTATCTTGCCCAGCCTGCAGGCAGACAGTTGTAGGCTCCCTTGGAATTATTCTGTCCAGCTCTATTGAATAGCACCTACACTATACACTAAATGTCCTCAAAATCTGTATCTATTTATATAGCCATTCTGAAACATTTTATAAAGTTAGTGGCATTAAGCTTCCACATATAGTAGAGGAAGAAATCTAAATAGGACTGGGTTGTAATTTTAGTATTGTGCATGTATAAATTTTAATATTTTATAAAACCTTTTTACCTAGGTATTATGGAAGAAGGAAGCAGTGTTGCAGTATTGATGCCAAATATTGGGGAACAAGAAGCTGTGTTGATTTCTGAAACACTCATTGGCCCAACACTGCAGAACAGTGAAGATCAGAGAAAATGTAAAACTGATCCACTAATCCACGTTATCCAGAAACTGAGCAAAATAGTTGAGACTGAGAAGTCACAAAGATGCCTTTTAATAGGGAAAAAACGTTCTCATCCTAATGCTTCTGCCCAGTCCTTTGACACAGATGATCTTTGTGAAATCCCAGCTAAAGCAATTGAACTATCTGTTATTGCTACTAAAAAGACTGAAGAGTTACAAGCAGATTATTTTGTGACTGAATGTCTTCCACAAAGCAAAAAAAAGGTGACATGCTACCAGTGTAGTCTATGTAAGTTTCTGTCACCTTCTCTCTTAACTCTACAAGAACATATAAAACAACATGGTCAGAAAAACGAAGTAATATTAATGTGCTCAGAATGTCATTTTGCTTCTAAACACCAAGAAGAACTAGAATCCCACTTCCAAAATTACCATGAGAATGACGGTAAAAATAGCATCCAGACAAAAGCACAGCAATGTGTTAACGTCACTAGTTCATTTTTGCAAGGGCCAGTGGAAGGAAATGTCAAATCAGGGACTGACCAGCCAGGAAATCTGGAATGTAAAGCTAGAACTCAGTCTACTCATACGCCTGGAATGGGCAGGAGGAAATGGTATACTTATGAGCAGTATGGCATGTACCGGTGTTTAATTTGTCGGTACACCTGCGGTCAGCAAAGAATGTTGAAAACGCACGCTTGGAAGCATGCGGGTGAGGTTGATTGCTCCTATCCTATCTTTGAGGAAGAAAATGAAACTACCAACTTGTCAGAGATGGTTGTAACTCACACACCTCACAGCGTGGATACAGTTGTTCTTTCTCTGGAAAACAATGAACTTGATATCCATAGTGAGCCTTCTCTTCAGCTTCAGATTTGCAATTCTGAGCAACTGCCAGGCAAATCGCCAGTAGGAACAAATGTAAAAGAGGAAGAGATGTTAAGTCAGTCTGTAGTGCATTCTCCTACTACAGAGGTTTTAGAGGAGACTGTATCAGATACAGAACAGGATAATATGATACCTGACAGCCTACTTTCATCAGCACAGAAAATCATTAATTGTAGTCCAAATAAAAAGGGTCACGTTAATGTAATAGTAGAACTATTGCCAGGTGCTGAAGAAAATGTCTTGCAAAAGCCTTTCTTGATGAACACTGACATTGAAACAGAAAAAAAATTAATTTCAGAGGAGTCTCGTGTTACCTGTGAAGAACGTGATGAAATTTATCGTTCAGATGAAATCCAAGAAGTAATAATAGGATGGAATAATGCTGAGAAGAAAGACAATGAATTAAGCTCTAATAAAAATGTAGCAACTGATGAAAATGCACCTCCTGTACGAAGAAGGACAAATTCAGAGTCCTTACGACTGCATTCGTTAGCTGCAGAAGCTCTGGTTACAATGCCTATCAGAGCTGCAGAACTAACAAGGTCTGGCTTCAGGAATCTGACTGGGGAAGATGCTGCAGGTACAGGGCAGGGGGAAGCTGATGGCCCATGTGTGGCTCATTCGAAAGTGGTGTCCTCACTTAAGAATTCTTCGGAGGAGTTCAGTGGCTTAAACCAAAGCGAATGTGCAATAGTCGAGATACAGAAGGAAAGGCCAGATTTATCAGAAGCACCAATTAAAATGGGCATCAGTATGTCACTGCTCACTGTCATTGAAAAACTGAAGGAGAGGACAGATCAGAACGCTTCCGATGATGACATCCTGAAAGAATTACAAGACAACGCACAATGCCAAAATGCAAATGATGCAAATCTTCCTGGAAGTAACCTAGTAGAATATATACCTAACGTAGAGCGACCCTACCACTGTCGCCTCTGCCATTATAGCAGTGGTAATAAGGGGTACATCAAACAACACCTGAGAGTCCACCGTCAGAGGCAGCCGTACCAGTGTCCTATCTGTGAACACATCGCTGACGATAGTAAGGATTTAGAGAGCCACATGATCAACCACTGCAAAACAAGAATGTATCAGTGCAAACAATGTGAAGAATCCTTTCATTATAAGGTAAAGTCCTTTCCTGCACCTGTCTGTAATAACTAAATAACCTAGTAAAAAAAAAAAAAAAAAAAAAAAAACAAACAAACAGCAAGCTAACAGGTGATCTCTCTTTCAAACTGAAGTCCGTCTGACATCTTGGCTTCATTGTCATTGCAACTGGGGATTATTGCCAGCAGCCCTTGCCAAATATACAATTCAGCTAAAATTATTCTGCTTTATCTACTGAAATTAACTTGCTTCCTCACATAAGTTATTTTCCTGACAACCATCTTAGGGACATATTAATATCATGTTCTTTTTCTGCCCACATGTAGCAACTGCTGGAAGAATGGAAGCATCAGAGAACATAATAGTTGAAACTTTAAATGGATGCTCAAACATGCTTGCTAGTTACGAGTGTGTGCAAAAGTAATCGTGGCATTTGGGAGTAACATGAGACACTTCAAAGCAGAAACTCTTGCCTTTTTTCCACTGTTGTTGTGTTGGGCTGGATGTTCTGTAGAACTTAGATCTGAAAGATTACACATCAGAATAACGTACTTCTCCCATTTTTATAATCACTGCTTTCAGCATTAGTGCTGGTGAGTGTGTTCCTGTGTACTCAGTTCAGTACTCAGGAATATAGAATGGATAGCATCAGTATCTACCTGTACAATTGAAATGCTTGCAGGCAACAGTAGTGCAAATACTGCATTGTGCAAAGATTCCTGTATATACTGTTGTTTAATCCTACCATGAAAAAATGTACAGGTAAGGTAGCAAATGGCTTCTCTCTCCCCTTTCTTCCCCAAGCAAGTAGAAATAGGTATAACATATTCATATGTCACAAGGCAATATGAAAATTGAGTCAGTTTTCACACAAACTACCCTCTAACCTCTAATCTATTACTGCTTTTGGAGTATAATAATTCTGGAGGAAGAATTTTTTGCCACTTGTCTATGGGAATGGGGGAAGAAGAAAGTTTATTTTCTAAATAAACAGAAATCATATAGTCTTAGTCACTCTTATCAATCCTTTATGTTAGTAATTAATGTTATTTACTTTGTTTTGTTTCTAATAAAATTATCTGAGGCATAATCTGTATATATGTTAATGTACATTTTATAACAGCTGTCATTTAAACTTGAGTAATAGTGTCACAAAGTATTGCAATTTAAGTGATCAGGGTATATTTATAATGTATATGTAAATGTGGAAAATTGTTTTTTCAGAGCCAACTGCGAAATCATGAAAGAGAGCAACACAGTCTTCCAGATATCTTTTCATCAGCTACATCAAACAAACTAATAGTTTCCAATGAAGTAGATGAAAGAGAAGGTACTGTTTATATTTACATTGAAATTACAAAAAGTCACTCATAACATTACTTCTGTTTGCTATATTGGTATAAAATAGGTCTTAAGATCTCATTCAGGTTGAAATGTTTTCATGCCTGTTCATAACCTTAACTGTATGTTCTCAGTGTGAAAAACTTACCACAGTCAGTTTTGAGATATCTTACTGGCATTTATTGGTAGGTGAGACATTTTTAGCTCCTGTAATTAGACCTCGTGTTTATTCTTATAAAAAATAATTGGTATGGAGTATTACTCTGAATTTTTAACAAAAAAAAAAAAATCTTTTTTGCCTTCCGTCAGCAGCTACAGTATTTTCTGAATCACCTACAGTAAACAAAATAAAGCCTCTTTCAGACTCACTTGCTAATGTAGTTTGCTGTCAGCATATACATACAATACTGTCCATTCTGTGTTTAGAAGTGATGGTAGTGTCCAAAAGGAGTCATTTGTTTTAGCCCTAGAGAGGCAAACGTAAGGCATTCTAAAAACGCAACCTGTATCTGTAATAGTTGCTGGGGTAACAGTAGGTATGCATTTTCTAACTGTGTATCTGCTTATAATTGAATAGTGTTTGTTTTAAAAACAACAATAAAACCCCAACCCTTAATTTGTTAAGGTAGTGAAATAGGGAAAAAGTAGCCAAATTTTGAAGTTTAGGAGAAGATGTCTTAAAATCCTTTGAGTATCTGGAAGGCCCAATATTTATTATTGCAACTTGATGCATCCTCTTCTCTGCAAGTTTAAAGTTCCTGAAAATATTTACAGCATTCTTATTCTGATGGCAACAGTGAAATGATTAGTATTTTGCAATATTGGAGCATTGTGGAAAATACTGGTAATTATATTATCTCTGAAAAACTGTTGGCTGAAGCATTTCCATTATGTGCACATAGCTCTTTTCTGTCCTAACTGTGGCCTCTTGTTTGTTTAAATAGCAAAGTGTACACTATAATATCAGACCGCAGTTAAAATTTCTGTGTTCTACTCTCACCACTACAGCTGATCAGTGAGTGTGAAAGTAATCATTGACATCAATGCAACTATTGTGAAAAAAGGTTCTTACCAGCACAAGCCAGGGTGGACAGCTTGAACCATTAATGATTTGACATGGTACATGTCAGAATAAAATGAGATCCTCAACTCTTCTTTTAACTCATACTGCCTCTTTTCCTGGCTTTCAGTGTATAAGTTAAAAACGTGAAAGGTAATTACTTCATCACCTTTGGGTAAAATGACCCTTCCTGACTCCTTTGTGCTCTCATCAGTGTAGAAAGCATTTCAATTTGGGGAACTGCTCTGTTCTGCTTACTACATCTCTTAAGACCTAAGTTTGAGAGAGCCATCTGAAGTCAGGAGAGACAGAAGAAAGGTTAGAGAGGGTCTACTGGAAGTGAGAATGATCCCTCTTAAGTAGGTTTATTTTTTTCTTCTTTCAGAAGAAATAGCATAAATGTTTTAATGGGACTGATAGGAAATAAAATACTGTTAGTTTAGCTGGTTCCAAGTATCTGTGACACAGCTTGGACTGTTACCTCTGAAAGTGTTTTGTTTCTTTTAAAATAAGATTTCTAAAGAGGGCACAACAAAGGAGTAACTACCTTGTAATGCCTGAAACATGTCAGATTTTGGGAAATACTCTACATTTTGAGCTAAAGTCCTGTTAAGGAGACTGAAAATCAAGGTGCCTATCTGCTTGCTTTTGAAAATAGTACATTTTAATATGGTGGTTTTAGAGTTTATATTCTGATCTTGTAAATTAACTTTCATCACAGAGGAGACCCTGTTGGAGAAACTGCCTGCTTTCAATTTAATTACTTTAGAGATTTTTAAAAAAATATTTTTTGCTCATTATTATCTTATAAAACTGTTACAGCCATGACTTTAATTGATTGTTTACCCCACATAAAATTTAGTAATGTGGCTTGAATGAAAACAGTTCTCCTTTTAAACTTTTATTAACTCATACTCTGGAATGCTTAAATTATTTCAGATCCAATTTATAATCAAATTGCAACACCACTGCAGTACAGCAACCTCTTGTCAAACAGATGCCATCCCTATAAAGCAACACAAAACAAAGAAGTTTATGGCATAGCATCTGTTTATGTGAAAGATGCCTGAGCTGGAACAGTTTCATTTCTTGTTTATGAAATACTTATTCCTAAAAGTCTCTTTATTCATCATGGGTGTACAATAAATTAAAAGGGAGCATTATGACACTGGATATGATTGGATTGTAAATGTCTAATAATGAAGGAATAGAGTAATAAGCAGCATTACAGGAGCACCTGTTACTGCTGCTAGAACAAAGATCTGTCATTTCCATGTTCACTTTCAAGAGACTTGATATCCTCCATCCAGAAAGCAAAAAAGACCCCAAACCCATAAGAAATAAGCCAATGGGGGACGGGGGACATAACTGCTGTTTTGCTACAGTCAGAGATTATATGATGTATTATAATTTATGTGCATTTTGTTGAAGGAATAAATATAAAGTAGTGATTGGTATAAATAATTGCTCCTAAGTGTGTGCTACTGGCTGGTTAGCCACTTATGCAATAGAAAATATGTTTGCATAATGCTTTAAAAATCTCATTAAATACTGTTTGTTTTAAGCTGCCTGCTCAATAAAATACCAAATTCGTAACAGAAAATACATTTGGAATCAGTTTATTCTAAAGCTGCAGAATTTAAGATGGAAAATCCATTCAAGTAGAGCCTGCAATAGCTCAACCTTCACACAACCCTTGCTCTCCCATAGATCTGCAGCCCAATTAAGTGTCTTTGTATTCATTTGAGGTCTTCTGCCTAAGTGTGCATTCATAAAAGAACAACTGTAGAACTATAAATTCCAGAGTCTTAAAGTATATGATTAAGATTGTTTTGGTAATTTGCATTAAAGGAAAAAAAACTAACGAATAAATTTTTAAAAGCTATATGAGCACATAGTAGGAAAAATCCTGATATATTTTGCTTTACGGTTGAATTGCAGACAGTGCACATTCTATATTACTTACATATTTTTTTATAAGAACACTAGAAGACTGAACACTTTGTCATGTTTTAAAATAAAAAGTGTAAAATAATTTTTCTGTTATCCTAGTACACACCGAATTATTCAAATTTTATTTCAGACTGTCTTTGTATTCAGATTGCTATTTTATTTTGTATGACATACTATGTATTCTTCAGAATAACCCTCAGCAGTTATCACCCCTACTTAATTACTTTGCATCTTGAACCATAAATGCTGGATTTTGGAGTGAAAGTTTAGTGGTAATTTTCACTTAATGTTTAAGTTAGTTGTATTCCCTCACAATAATAGATCTAAAACTTTTTTGGGGTATAATTCAATTTCCACCTGTGTTTAAAAAAAAAGTCAAAGTGAAATGTTGAACTTCCATTTTGGGTGACTCATTCTACTGTTCTGTTCTGCAATGTCTCCTTGAGAGAGTTTCACCCCAATGATTCTTAATTATTGCTTTGATAATTAAAAGATTCAGTTTGGCTTACTGGAGTCCAGCATGATCAAGAGGAAACTCCAGAACAAAATTATCTTTATAAAATCCATTTAGTATTTTGGACTCAAGAGATACACTTCTGTTTTCAAGATAAACTCAACAGTTCCTCCCAAGTTCAATCTGCTTGCCTCTTCCTCACTTCTTTAGCTAAAAATAACTGGAATTCAGGAGTTGATAAAGGAGGGGGTTTCAGTCATTTTTTTATTACTGCAAACTGTAAGGAATTTAATCATATTTGGACCTAAGCAGAGACATGTTTTAAAAAAAGTCTGCTTTCCATCTTTTTTGGGCAGTCACTTATTTCAAGTTTCCAGCTTGTCTCCATTTTTTCAACCTGCAACTCTTTTAATTTAGTTTTACGTGTCTTTTGGCAGTAGTGCTGATTTAAACAACTACAACCTTGGTGTTCTTGTATGTTTCTGCTGTTCCCTCATCTGGGGAGTACATGAAGGCTGCATGATAGGCTGGAATGGGAAAATGACCTGTATAAAAAAGACCATCCTTCTTCCCAAATGTTAATATTTTAACCCAAATCAGTTCAATTATTCAATGAGAAAACAGGAATAGGGCTGTTTAAGTCTACACACCTACATCTCAAAAATATTTCAAACTATACACTTGCAGGCACGCATTTTCCTGTGTTAAATTAGTCATTAGCCTTTGTCTCTGCAACCATTAATTTTTCAAGACTCTTTCATTCTGGAAAGAAAAAGTGTTTTTTGTTACATTTCCTTTTTCATAATTTGGAGAAGTTCCAAATTATTTCTCAGCATGCCTGGTCAGTATCTATTTTTTTTATCATCTCAGATCCTTCTGAAGGTGTGAGTGTATGCGGATGATAAAGAGGGTTTAGATGCTTTGGGAGGCCTTTTGCTTTTCTTTTCTATGTTTGCTAGTTGGAAACTTGTCCTTTCTCAATGCCCATCTTTTCCTTTGATTTGATTCATTCTGCAAAGCAGTGAAACTGCTCGGTTCAGCAGTTCCCTCATTTTATCACCTCTGCTGTAACACAGGATTTTAACCCAACTGTGGGAAGATTGGAAGAGTCTGCATAGAGAGAAAGGATATATGTTTTCCTAAAATTTTAATAATGTCAGCAAATGGTAGGGTGAATGCAGAACAGCATGGTAAATAAACTATACCTTTATTACCTCTATGTCCATTGCCAGTTTGCTTCAGATACTTTTAAAGTATTAAATATTTATAGGTATTTAAAAGTATTAATTTAAAATACTAATTTATGTTTCATAATTCAGTTGTGCTGAAATTCTATTCTTTGAACTTCTTACAATGCTGAATGCAACTCTCTAAAATAATGGATTTTGTTTCATATAGGAAATAAGTCTTCAGTTCAGAAACTGTATAGATGTGACGTATGTGACTACACAAGCACAACTTATGTTGGTGTACGAAATCATAGACGAATTCATAACTCGGATAAGCCATATAGGTAAGTGTCTCAATTATTGCTGACTCCGTGTGCTTGGTTTGCTTGTATTAACTAAAAAGGTTACTTAACTGCTCGTGCAATTTTGAATATGTTGTTAAAGAATTTCAATTACATAATTTTACTGCAAATTTCAAGGAGCCACACTTGCTGCTCAAACTGCATAATTAAGGTTTGCTAACTTTTCCAGGATGCATCCTTTGCTATAGCAGTCTACTGCTTGTTTTCATTTTGAAGCATTCAGATGTGGAAAGGGAAGTAATTACCTTGTAATATTGAACTTAGAGAAATATATTATTACTATTGGCCAAACTCCTTGCACACTTAAGCTCATTTTGGATTTGCTTTATTGCAGTGTTCTCCATTGACATATTGCTGCTTTGCACATTGATTTCTCCAAACTGTGGCAAAATTCTGCCTTTTGTCTTATCACCAGTCCCCTCATCTTTTTCACAGGTTTCAAACATTAACACACTCACTTAGGATAAGATTTTATAACTTTTCTACTTTATATGTTATGGATGTTACATGGTTTTATATAGAAACTTTGATATTTAAAATTACATGTAATACTATAGCTCAGGTCCCCAGCAGAAATGTAAATCATGCATTTTTCTATTGGTTGCTGCATAAATTCCTGCAAATTCAATTTACATTCATTCAGTGTGGATCTCTGTCCCTCTCTAGTGGCTAAAAAAAAGATCTGAGTTAATAGAATTTTTGGGCTAATATAGTTGTATCTTTTTAATACAAATTCTGGAAACTCAACACCTTGAAATGCCAAGCTCAGCTATGGGCTTTCTCTTTTGGATAAACAAACCCAGAAGACATGTTGACTTTTGATTTGTGCATTATAACGATATCCCCTAACAGTAGCAAAAATTTGCTAAATGTTTGCTCAGAGAGAAAATGTGGAATACAAACAGATTTTTTCTTTTTTTTTCCTCTCCTCAGAATCTTCTCTATTGCCGTTATTTATTACTTAGAGGGGTTGGAACAGCAGATACTGCAGAGCATCTTGTACATGGTAGTTTTCTGTATTGGTGTTATCCAGCCTGTTTGATTTAGCAACCCTTGAAAATTTTCTAATGGTGATACAGACTGCTGCATACTACATTTAAGCCTACTGATCTGGCTTGTTTTTCTTACTATGTTTTCATAAACGTCTTAGACAGATCTACAGATCTGGTAGGATACTTAAGCCAAAACCTAAAAACCACAAATACACATTATTTATGTTATTTCTCCTTCTGAAATATGTATATATGCCTTTCATAGTATCAAATGGCAACCTTCTATTTTGGTGCCCTTTTTATAGCTTAAAATGTATTACATTATTTGCTTGACAAAAAATGCTGGAAATTAAACTGCATAGCCTCTAATGATGCACTTTGTAGATTTCATACCTTTGAGATTTTAATACTGTACAATTAAGTCCTTTCAAAAAATAAAGTGAGTAATCAGAAGTCAGGAATCCTGCAGTCTCAAAATGTTTCCCACTATAGACCTGACTTAGTAAATATTGGTCATTTTAGCATTTCAAAAAAAGAAACAACTAAAGTACTATCAAATATGTAGGGGTTTAACTGAGATTGATGGCTTCTGTTTCAGTATGTTACAGAGGAAGCTTGTGAAGTGGTAGATGGATATTTATGAACAGCACAATATTTTGTGTAATACATCCAGGGATCTAAACCTAAATGCAGGCTGTTTTATGTATTGTTTTTATACAAAGATATTGTGACAGAAGTAACAAAAATAAGAATTCAGACAGCATGACATGACACACTTGTTTTAGGGCATATGACTCTAAATGTGTTGATCTTGTCTCTGACTTCTACTTCAGCTATAGTGCTCTGAAACTTTGGCGTTTTACTACTAAATAGATAGTTTGGCTTTTAAAATGTCATGAGAAATATGGCTGTCGCATTAAGTAGAACACATATTATTGAGGAACAAGATTCACTTCTAAATAGACTGTGTTCCCTGTAGCTCCTGCCATCCTATTCTGCCTTTGCATAACGTAGCCCAGCAACTTGCTCAGGGCTGCATCCTTCAAGTGCATCCACATCTCCCTTGGAGTTCACAGTGCTTACCAACTTCAGTAGAGGTGCACAAGGTAGACATCAGAAAGGAGCACAGTCAATATGCCTACTGATTCCTGCTCAAAGGTGGAGGCTTTTTTGGGTTGCAAAAGATTCTCACAGTCCAAAAATTGAAAATTACCGTGATCACTTGGACATCACTAAATATTGTTAGTCTCTAACCGTAGTCTTTCCAGATACCTTTGCCTTCTCGTAGATTCTTGTTTCTGGAGTAGCGTTAGCAGTTAAATGTCAGATTAGTTTACTTCTTGTTGTCTCTTTAGATGTCGAGTATGTGACTTCGCCACCACAAATATGAATAGCTTGAAATGCCATACGAGGCGCCACCCCCAGGAGCATCAGGCAGTGCAGCTAATGGAACAGTACAAGTATGTAACAGTTCTAATTTGGCAAAAAGCTGTGATAGTAGTGATTTTGTTATGTTAAGGTGCAAAGAAGAGTTCAGATTCTATTCTTTTCCCTCCTAGATTTATTCTTTGTTCCAGTGACGTTTTTTGAGAGACAGAAAGATTTGATGTAGCATTCCCAGGTGATGTTTATGCTAATTAACCATGTCTATGACCTCCCTCTGGTACAGTATTCAGCTTTTTCTTTCCAGAATGAGGTGGTTGCATATAAGCTGCCTATTGCAAGTAGTTTCTGGACCATGTTAATTACCAAAGCATGCCTGGAATTGTTTGGGAGCATGCTTGCGCCATAAGCATGCCAGGGGCGCTTCTAACATTTAACATTATGGATTGTTAAATTCCACTATCCAAGAATGTTCTCTGGCTTTGTTTAATGTTCTAGTGTAGGCAAAGCCTTCGCATATACATGTTAGTTAGAATCCAGGTTGGCATCACACTACCCTAGTTAAGAATTAGTATGAATAGTCATTTTGTCTAAGTGAAGTGTCTTTATAGTCTGTCCATAGATGTATTTGTTTCATATATATATATATATATATATATACACACACACATGAGAAAGTTGTCCCAATGTGTGCAATTGTTTGCTACTAATTTACAACAAAAGAAGAAAAAGCTGGGAAAGGAAAGAAAATCGGGAATACTTTGAACACTTCTTAGTGGAAGGTTTAAAAGGCAAAAAGAAAAATCCAAATAAAGCAAATTCACATAAGGCTTTCTTCTCAAGGAAACCCGTTTCTACAACTTCAAAGTCCTCCCACTGCATTTTTTTCCCCCAAAGTGTTCTTAATAGCAGTAAGTTCTATTGGCTTTGTTCTCATGCTTCACACAGTATTGCTGAGTGCTCTTGAGAATACCAAAGATTACTGAAAATCTCACACTTTGGTCTCTGTGTCTCCAAGGAAATACACTATCAAAAGCTGCAAGATAATTGTTTCCTCAGTAGATCAATTTAGGATACACTTGGACAGTAAAGTTAAATAATTCAAAATACATTCTACTACTAAACTGGTTAAATAATTTTGCTTTTCTGGGAATGTCTTGCATATACTGTAACTATACATTAACTATATGATCATAGAGTGTAGTGCATCAGGCTAAAATCTGTTGAGTTGCCGTGTCTTTGGTTTGAACTGTATGGTAAAGCAGTCAGCAGCATTCGGCTCATGATACTGTTCTCAGCAAAGTAAATCTGATTAGTAAATCACCTGAGTAAGTTAATGTTCTTCAGAAAATGAGACTGTAATTAAAAGGGATAAAAACAAACATTGAACTGTTGCTTTAATTGCTGTGTTACCAACCCACTGACCAAGCTGTGTTAGTGGCACAGAAAAATCATATGTGTATTAGGACTAGTGGGATACATTGCATATAGAATGAAATTACTTTTTGATCTTTGTGTTTTGGAAAAAAAAAAAAAACAAACCAAAAACAAAAACCACAACACAACAACAACAAAAAAAAAATCACCAAACACCTTGGCCTAATTTTATGTGTAAATTAACTATAAGGTCTGCCTTTTATCTTGATTTTAACGATGCCATTATTTTATAAAAGCCTTACTGGAAATATATTCAAATTCTCAACCTGAGAGTGAACTTGCCTATATTTGAAAGCATCCATTTTCTTTACAAGGCTTCAAATTAGAAGGACAAGAGAAAAATAGGATAGTACATTCCAAATCAAGTAATAGAGAAAAGTGAGCTAAAAGCACATGCCTCTTGTTCCCCATCAGGACAGAATTATTTTGCTATATAAGCAAGGTACTGTACCATGCTGTCACCTAACTTGTGAGATTTTTGCTGTACTTCACATCTTCTGCTGAGCAGAAATAGTTTCTTGTATGTGATTATTTGCAAGGCATTTAAGGACTATATCCTACTGTTATTAAGTGGTAAATCCTTCCTGAGTCGTAGCATATAACACAGTTTTATATAGGCCTTCTTGTGTTTCCAGGTTATATTTCTGAAAAGGTCTTAAGTATTTACAAAAACTTACTAGTATAGTAGTAATTTTAACAGACTAGTGTAACATATCAGGATCATATTGCTTGAGCAGAAAGCATCTTACTCTAATTGAGGAATGAGATCATGAGATGTGCTATAATTTATTAGAACAAGGTCACCTGTGATTGATCCTGGTCTTTTCCATGTGATTTTAGAAACTGAAGCCTTCCAAAGTAGCAAGGTAGCAAGTAGGTTCCTCGTCCGAAAGACAAGGAGGTGTGTTGTCTTTACCATGAGTGGTGGTGTTCCTCTCTGGAGTGATGTCATGCAGTATCACTCATCTCCTTGATGAGTAATTTATCATCATCATTAGAGATGACTAATTTATCATCTTAGAAAACACTTGTTAAAGAAACTCCTCTCTGTTGTATATTCATGCATTAAAAAAAAAGTCCTATGGGATTTGATCAGTCTTGGGTCATTTGTATCTGTAAATATACACTACAGCTCTACGTAAATAGGATTTATTCTTCAAGGTTTCATTCTTTACTGTATAAGACAACCTTGTACGGGGAAATAGAAAATTTAGTTTTGTGGTACCCTAGCTGATGGAAGACTCTGGACAAAGTTGTCACCTGTCTGATTCTCGATCTGTGAATATATTTAAAATCTTGACTGTCCTTGGCAACCTGCTGTAGCTGGTCCTGCTTGAGAGGTGAATTGAATGAGGTGATCTTAAGCGGTTCCTTCCAACTTCAACAATTCTGTTACCTTTAACTAGACTAATATAGGCTTCACCAGGAAAGACACTATTAGTTCAGTTACAGTTATCAGTCCTAATTACACAGCTCCTGCTTGTTTCAGAGCAATGGCAAAGAGAGCCCACTATCTGCCTGCCCGATGCCTCACTCTCATACTCCATGTTTCTGCAGTCATCAGAACTATTGCATTTTTGCAGTATTTAAACAGTGTTAATAGGCCAAACAGATAAGATTTAATTCAGTTGTTTAAGACGTTGGGAAAGGCAAATTTAAAAATTCTCAGTCCCTAAAAATAATCTTAAATTTCAGGATGAAACTTTGCAAACTAACTTGACCTCATGAAACTGAAAAGGGGGACCAAGAAGAGCATTGACATGTTTCTCTCTGTTTACTTATCCTTTTGGAAGAGCTAATCCATTACTAAACTAGTAAAATTTAACTTCTAAGTGTTTCTATTTGTTCTTGTCCACTTTTTTTGCCCTAGATGTTCTCTTTGTGGATATGTATGTAGCCATCCTCCATCCCTGAAGTCTCACATGTGGAAACATGCAAGTGACCAAAATTATAACTATGAGCAAGTGAACAAGGCTATTAATGATGCAATTTCACAAAGCAGCAGGTATGTCTGATTTACCTTCAAGCCCCATCATCTAGAATTCTCAAAGGACCCAACTCTAATCCAAAATAAAGTTCCCATCAAAAAGCAACAACTGTATGTTTTGATATTTGTTTTGGTTTTTATTTCAGGTTCCAAGGACAGCTTCCTGACAAAACCTTATTAGAAGGCACAGATGAAAGTACAGTGTCTATACTGGGAAATGCAGACAACTTGGTGTCTTTTACAGAGTCTATTAACCAGACTACAACTGAAGTCTCAGGTTCTGATGAAAATGAAAAACCTAACTTGATGAATACCTCATGCGGTTTAGAAAAGAACTCCACTCTGCCCCATCTTGGCACAGAATACTGTGTTCTTCTCTTCTGCTGCTGCATTTGTGGTTTTGAGTCTACCAACAAAGAAAATCTGCTCGATCATATGAAAGAACATGAAGGTGAAATCATAAACATCATTCTGAACAAGGACCACAGCACAATTCAGAGCACAAACTAGGCAAAGCAGAAAGTTAGAGAGGGTTTCCTAGAGTGAATATTTTATTTCTTTGCTAATTTTTTTGCCTGGGACACTTGCTAAAGAGAAGAATTGCAAGCAAAACTTGATTTTCCATCCTAGGTCCTTGTTTCAGTAGGAGTATAATATTTTAACTAGGGACCGATGAGTCATTTAGGAGATGAATATAAGGAGTGGGGAATAGAATGCTACATTTTAAACTGTTATTTCTCTATACAGTGCCAAGAATGTAGGATTGATTTTTTCTTTGTCAGGTACTAGTCAGTAATAATGCATTAGTACAGTATGTTAAAACCCAAAAGGTATGAAAGCTTTGTATCAATTGAAAAGCTTTTTTTCTTCCTCCCTCCTTGTTGTTCCAAGTATTTCAGCAAAGAACTTTCTTACCTTCTCTTTTGAAACTGGCAATAGACAAGATAAAAATTTTATAATATGATCTCATAATCCCCATTGCCTGGGTTCTGGCAAGCAGGGCGAGGGGAGGTGGGTGAGGGCATGCGTGTGCTTGCACGCACACGTAGGCGTTTCATTTTTCCCCCCATCTATTTTTAAGACCTTACAAACTCAAAGTCATCCTTCAACAAAGGCTGCTATCCTTTCTGTCAATTTAGAGCAGCGGGAGCTGAGGAGCCTAGAAGCATTTTGTTAAGAACTATTTGATTGGATCGTAACTAAAAAAGTGCTATCTTTTGAACTGACAGTGTATAAAAGGTCCTTTATAATAACAACCTGCTGTTTCTTAGTGGTTTTCTTGACACATTCAGGAGAACTATTTAAAAAGGAAAAAAAAGCTTATCATATGTCACTTTTAATTTGTGGCGATTACTTTGCAGTATGTATGAGCAATGTTTTTTAATGCAAATAAGATATTAAGAGTAATTACCACAAAGATGTTGATTAAACCTGTGTAGATTCCTTAAAGATGTAGGTGAGCACAAAGTGGGATTTTGAGAAACACCTACATGCTTTGGAGTTCTTTGAAATCCCATTGGCTTTCTAAATTTCCCATTTGTCTGGCAGAGCTGTAAGCATAGAAATAATTCACTGAAAGATACAGTAATCTTCCTGTAGGAAATAATTTCTAAAAAAAAAAGGCAAACAATATTTTAAGCAAAAGAAAGTTTGTTTGTGGCTGTCTTTTTTTTTTATTACAGTTACAGCAGTTTGCAGTAGAAGACATTAATAGTATTCCAAACTGATACGTAGATTATACTGGCTAATCATCTGGCAACTTTGTTGAGGTTATTTATTAATTTTGCTACTTAAACTGTTTGAAACACATTCTTCAATCAGGTGAAGTAGTAGCACTTCCAAAGAAGCTCTTTAGCAGGCAGATTTACACTTCCTAGTTCTGGCATGTACTTCTGCTTGTAACGAATGGCAGATGCACAGAAGGATGACATGGGGATGCAGTTACCTGATTTTAGTAGCTCGTTACTTAAAAAATTACTTACTCTTACATACCACAAAATACTGTTTTTCTATTTAGCCAAAATAAGCTTTAACTGTAAATCTAAGAAGGTGGCCTATGTAGTGTACAGTCTGTTGCGCTATTGCTGACTAGAAGTGGCCAACAGGAAAAGAAAACAGGTCTTGTTACAACTTTATGAAGGAGCACAAACTCTGAAGGCCAGGCTAAAGGCACTAAGATTCCAAGTACATTTGAAGATTTTTGTTTCCAAGTGATTTCCTCAGTTTGACTAGTTCTTTTGGGTTAAGTATCTGTTGCTTTGTTTATAAATTAAATAGCAGAAAGTACATATTTTATGTTAAAAATTGGTCAGAATATGTCAAAGCATTTTTGTGTCAGGTATTTGGAATATCTTAAAGACATATGTGAAGTAAGTATACATTATTTTCAGTAAAAAGCTATTTTTCATATTGCTACAGCTGGATTTTACATTTGAGAAACATGATTTATTCAAATTATTTCAAATTCAGTTAGAGATAAACTTTTAATGGGATATTCCTACTGCGTTATTGACAGCAGTATTTTACCTTCAATATAGAATTCATATGAGAATAGTACACTCTCTAGAATATCTCTCAACTTTCTCATTCAGAGATCCCATTGTTGAAAAAATTAAAGGTACAAGATCCACAATAATGCTAAACTACCAGCCTGTATTCACAGAAACAATATTTTTTCACATCATTATTTTTGTGTAAAGGGATAATTATTTTAAAGTTGCTCAGCTAGTGAATGATAAAAAGGTGAAAAATTTGCATTCATAAGCTAAGGAGATGGCAACGAACCAAGATTTAAAAAGCAAGTAACCTCAAATCAAAATTAACAATTCTGTTGTATGTGCAAGCCACACTTGCAGCATTAAGTACAGTGCACCAGGACTCATTATAATGGGATTGTGAGCAGGATGCACCTATTCACAGTTGTTCTTTGCCATCCTGTTGCTTTTTTCTTTTTTGGCCATGTATTCCTATAAAATAGTAGAAAATTAGTTGCCTCTGAAACCTATTATTAGTCCTAACAAATGCTGACAAATAATTCTGATGTGCAGAGAGATTATTTTGGTTTTTTAACTGTCTTCATGCTGCTTGCCATTAGTTAGCCACTCACAGTTCCCATGGACTTTTATCAGAAGTTCTGCATGTGAAGTAATTACAGGCTTAGTTTTTCTGAAAGCAAATTATTCCTCAGGTTATCTGCTTTAGAAAGCGTATGGTTGGCTTGGTTGCATGTTATGCACGGGGTTTTAAGCACATTTCAAAGTCACCAACACTGCAGTCTTCCCCTTTCTTTAAGCTTTTACAATTTTTTCAGATCTTCTGTTACAGCACTATCAGATGATCAGCTATTCACTTGCTGTTTGTTTAAATTAGGTTTTATTCTGCGATACGAACAGTAACTTGCAGCTTTGTTTTAAATGCCAACACTTCTATTACAGAGAAACTTTGTTGATACTAAACTCTACTGCTAAATAGGTGCGTATTTCATCTTTCCAATTTATGCTTGGCCTGGAAAAATAGAGTGGGGTTCAGTCAGAGTTATTGTATTTTCCTCTTTCAGAAGCACTTATTTAATCATTTAAAAAAAAATGTACAGTTGGTGCTCAAAGTAACATTTGTTAAGATATATTTAATAGAAATTTACATTTGCATTTGATATTCATGGACATGGGTACATGTATTTTTTTAATAAAAGGTATTGTAACACTATGGCACTGCTTTTATAGCCAAAGTATAAAAAAATTTTAGAAAACTGACATGTAAAGACTGCAGTTAATTCTGATACTGTATCTTATGAAATAGGATGACTTTCATTTTATAAAATTATTCCAGCACATTAAGCTGCATGCCTTAAGCTCTCTCTAGGAATGTGTTCCTGATAGACGACTGTTTGGAACTATGAAGCAAAGTCTGTAGTAGTACTTTAACTACCTTCTGAAATACTGTACAATGTTAGAATAATTTATTTTGCTTTACAGGATTTGTCACGTACTGACTTTAATATTGTATTTTGGTAATAAACTTTTTTTGTTAAACGCTTTAGTCACTTTTATTTGACCTGTATGAAATATGAATATGGAAAATTCAAACACCAAACTAGTGTTTAGAGAGATGGGAATCTGTTTAAATCAAAAACTATTTGAAATACTTTACTGCCATTTCTCACTCTTGTGTCAAGTTACTACAATCTTAATACAGGTTTTATAAAATAACCGTAGTGATAAAATGTGAGACTATTAAGCCTGAATGCAGTTATGATGGGACAATGCTGAAGGACAAAACAGCACTTCCAAAATTCATTATGAAGACAGTGGCAATTTTTTCCCTAATTTAAATAGAACAAAAGCCTTACGCAGCTTTTTTCAGGTAAGTGATTGACTCTTGCTGATCAATCACATAAGCTAAAACATATCTTGCAACCTAATTTTAAATATACAGCATGTTCCTTGACCTTGAGGGAGCTTTTCTTCCCATCTTTTAAAAATAAAATAAATTTTAAAAAGAAAACAACAAAAAAAGTCTAACTCAGTTGCTGGCCAAGGGAAAATAAAAAAAAAAAATCACCGCTAGAGTACCTATTACTGGTATTATCATGGTTTGTATTTACATAAACAGGCTATCTTCTTTCATGTTATTATTGTAGCCTTGGGACAAATATATTGAAGTAAAAGAAGCTGGCACTACATATGGGTTTAGATGCAATACTACAGAATGCTGGGTCATGCAAAGTGAAACACCACTAATACTGACTTACTATTAGCTAGGTAACAAAAATAAGAATTGGTAAAACTGAGTTGCTTTTGCCCAAAAGCAAAACTTCAGGCACCTGACAAGCTCCAGAAGTTGAAAAAAAGAGATAAGCTAGAAGTCTGACACGGAGCACATCACACAGCTACTGAACAGCAACTAAAAGGATTGCGGGGTTAGAATCAACATTTATTGGTTTCTAGTTCACAGTAGCTTTTTCTACAGTATGTGACAATTCAAGAGAAAACACAAATGTAAGTAGTATAAAGAAATTTAAAGTTCCATTCAAACATTTCATGTACACTATGGTTTATAGATGTTTGACTCATGTTTGTTTGGATTCTGGGTAACTTGGTACTAATACTAAGCCTTTGCTACCATACGATGGAGTTGGAACACAACGAGCAACAAGAATATTGATAAATAATACCCTTTGGAAAGAATAAAGCCAGAGTTAATAGTATTATAACAATGGAGTATTACTGATTGCTTGTTACAGTTTAATGTACTTTAATTTACATTTTACAATGCAATTTTCAGAGATTAGTATCAATCTAGAAGTTCTTCATTTTTTTCTGTATACCCAGAACATTATATCTCATTATCAAATGTCATGTTGCCAAACTAATGCATATTTTAAGTGTGAATATGTTGAATAATCTCAGGTGTAGCTTCCTCACGATATAGAATTTTTAGGGTTTTTTACACTACTATTGCTCTAGTCCCTGGCAAAAAGAGGCAGTAAAGAATGCTGCAACGTGATACTTTCCAGCTATTAATGTATTTCAGGTGTTGCCCCTAGCATTTTAGGCAGAACAGCATCAGATTCACCTGTTCTGAGCATTTCCAGGCAGATGAAGTAAGAGAAAAACATTCTGTTTGTTCTACAACATACTTACAAAACATTCTAAGTGTGCAAAAAGAGATACTGAAAAGTTCTCATTTCTAATGTCAATGGTTTCAAAGCTCTGAATTACCAGGATGATCACAAGTTACCCTGTTTGCTTGGCATCTCTGAGCATGCTTTGTATGCATTTCATGCCCTTTTTTGCTCAAAGTACTGACTTTGTAAACAAACCAAGGTTTTGGAATGAAAAATAAAATTACAAACCCGTAAGTATTACCGGATTGTAAAATGGCAATGGCAAGTTTACTGACTATTGTCCTGAAGCAGTAAATTCTATCCCTACCTATTCCACTGAGTTTGTATGGATCATTGGAAAGTCTGCTTCTTTCTGTGACAGGATCTGGGACTCATCACGCTCATAAAAGCTTTATGGGGAATTTTTTTCCTACAATAACTGTCTTTAAAGACACCTCAAATAAAAATTACAATAAAGAATTATTGTAGGGGTAGGTTGTACTCATTAGGTAGAAAAAAAAAAACAACTGGTGTTCCCATTACCTTTCTGCTACAGGGATAAAAGGTCTTTTACCCCCTTGCATGTTTATGCTGCAGTTGATCAACAAATACAATGGAGCTTATAATGAACTTAACACAAAATACACCTCTACTGTTTAGGGTTTTAAACTAAATTCAACAACCGCTTCACATATACCTGGAAATACATATATCGGGAGGAGAATAAAAAAAAAAAAAAAAAAAAAAAGCACCACTAAATATAAATTCTACACCACTATTTTAGAAAAGAATCTTCCACGCCCGTTTAAGCCCAGCACGAACCGTGGCACCGAATGCCTCCTCCCCCCCCGCGGGCAGGCACATTTAAATTTATTAAAACACTTTTCAGTCAGATTTCGCAAACAACCTTCGCGCCCCCCCCCCCCCCCCCCCGCACTTTCTCTTCCCGCAGATCCCAAAAGCAGCCGAAATCTCCCGCCGAGCCCCGCGGAGGAAGGTACCGCCCCAGCCACCGCCCGGCCCCGGCCCCTCCGCCCGCCCCCTCCCCACAGACCGCAGCTCCTCCCCGACCGGGCCTCCCCGCTCCGCCGGTGCCTGCCTGCCCGCCGCCGCTCGCCTGCCCGCCGCTGAGCCCCCGGCTGCCGCAGCCCCTCCGCTCCGCCTGACAGGGACGAAAAAAAGGCGCCGCGTCCCCTGCCCCCGCCTCACCCCGGCTGCCGGGGCGGTTCGGCGTAGCTAGCACCGGTGGGAGAAGCCAGCGCCCCGCCGCAGCGATCCGCGGCCCTCGGAGCCCCGGCAGGTACCGACCCAACCAGGGGGGAAGCGGAGGGAGAGGGGAGGAGACGGGCGACCGGCAGAGCCGCCGCCGCGCAGGCCGCGCCGCGCTGTGGGGAGCTGCCCGCGCCCCACCGGGTCCGCCCCGGCCGCCTGGGGGGCTGCGGCCCCAGGCCCGGCCCTTCTGCTTCTCCTTCGCGGACTTCCCCAGCCCCCGGGGCCACTTCCCCTGTCCCGGCCGCCCTCTCGCCGCCAACGACGGCCTCGCTCCGGGCTCCCCATTGCCCCCTCCGGCCCGGCCGTCACCTCCAGGGCCTGCCCCGCCCCGCTGCCCCGGGCCTCGCCGCACCTCACCTCAGGCAGCTGTGGGGACGGAGGCGGGACGTTCCTCCCGGCGCCCTGTTGAGGCTCTCACCACCTGTGCTGGGTCAAAACCCTTCCCACCGGCATAAGGCACGCAAAAGGAATGCTGTCTGAGACCAGGAGGGTAAGGAAAGACCGTGGTTATGATGACTATCTTCCTGAATTAACTAATTATCAGGTTTCCTACAAAACACCTGTTTATAAACAACTTGGATATGTGCTCATGTACCTCCCTCCATGCGTTTTCCCAGACACGAGGGAAAGAGGTGAAGCTAATGCAGCACTGCAAAAGCTTTAGAACAACATAGTTGTGCAGTGGAGGTGTGTTTCTCAGAAGGTTACCATTACTGGTTGGTTACAGCAGTAGTAACACAAATGCCAGCATTTTCACTCTGGGAATGGTAGCAGTTTTTTGCATTTATGATGGGACACCATTGATTTATTCACATGTCGGATGGCAGGTGGAAGCAGCTTTACGTGTGGACCATAAGCAGAGAGCGCCTGTGAATTGTCGGGGGTAGGACCAGTGGCTCTTCTCTGGCATCGTTTTTACATCTTTGGGCCCACTTTTTCTGGATGTCTTGAAAGCCAAGATATAAACAACTGGCTTTCTATCTTAGGTGCCCAACTAAAATACCCTAAAAGGACCGTTTTTTCTTTGAAGGGCTTACTCGTTTTCAAAAAGCAGAGCCTGATGTGCATTTTGAGTCAAGGGCCACAGGTGAGGGCTGTCAAGATAATGAATCGTTTTGAAAACCCCTGCAAGAGTTTGTAAAATTGTGAACTGAAGTCTTTAAAAATTTAAGATAATTTGTAAATTTATGCTGCTACACATTCATTTGAACTGAGTTTTTAAATTTTTAAAAATCCTGCATTTTTGTAAAGTACACTTCAACTACAGTATGGTTCTGTAAGTCAAAGTCCCTGATGGCAGTAAAATATGATTCTGTTCTCAGATATTTTATAGAGTATTAAGTGAATGTTTGGGTAGGAAGATGCATTGCTTGTGTGTGTCCATTTAGGAGTCAGCCTGAAGAATAATGAATTAAGTGACTGACATGATGACAACCATAAGACAGAGAAGGGTTGGAAAAGGCGCAGAAGTGGCTGAAGATCAGCCTGCAGAGGAGAAGAATGGGAAGCCCGATGGGAAAATTCTGTCTGGTGGGTAGTAAAAAGGATTGTAACTTCATGAGTTTTTTAGTAGTGTTTAGTTTTTGGTATCTTATGCAATGGTTAGAACTAGGTATATACCAAATAAATTTTCATGCTTGAATAACTATCACCAAAATTAATTGGATGAGACAAAGAGTATGCAGATTACTGCATGTCAATCTCCTCTATTTTAAAATCCTAATTTAAGTTGGCGAGAACAGTATTTTTCAATTTATTATCAGTGACACATTCAGATTACATGTAGCCATTGTAGGTTCTTAAACAAATCCTAGTTCAAATCATTGGTAACATAAAAGGATTTAAAGACTTCCAGTGAGTTGTACTTAAATATAAGCAGCTTGTGTATGAAATCTGAATGTAACTGCAAACCCTTGCTTTTTTACTATAGGACAGAGTGGCTAGGTAAATCCAAAAGAGAGGCATTAAATGTCTTAATCTGTTTAAGTAATGAAACTGATAACATTTTGTTTGGAATTATAACTTTAAAGTTGGCAAAGTTTGCCAGTTTGGGATTTTTTAAATTAACTTATTTTAAGGGATGTTTTGATCTAAATTCCAAATGTTTCCACATATGCAGTTTGGGTAGATGAAAGGAAGGTTACATTGTTGTTTCCACACAAATACACTTAGGATATATACAAAATGTGAAAGTGATCATAGTTCTTATCCAGCCCAGCCCTCAGTTCAGTTGAGTTGCATATTTGGTACCCATTATGTAGATGTCACACACACTTTATGAACAAATATCTCTAATTCCAGATCACTAGAATTTATATTAAGCCTTATATCAACATTAAAGAAAAAAAAAACAATCCTAAAAAATCCAGGAACATAAGTGTATAGTAAATTGCCTAAGCTACCTAGAAACAGCCTTTCTTCCCCGGCGTTCCATCTATAATCTTATTCTGATGTCAACAGGAGGCCATCTGCAATTCAGAGCGTGACACCATTATCAAAGGCTGCTTTGGCCGCTGTTCAGTCTCTGTGGGTATTCAGTGAGACTTCTGAACTTTCAGTATTGCTTTTTACAAAAACCAAGCAAACCTCAGAAAAACAGGCAGCCATTTTAAGATCTGTGAAGAAGATTTTAATTTCTTGCTTTGTGATCTAACAGTCATCCTGTATTTCCTTAATTAAAAACGTTAGCCTGGAGGATATTTCAATTTAGGTTTACAAATTAGATACAGTATTTATCTAAGTTTGTATAGGATCATGGTGTTCTTAAACTATACCTACATTTTGTTAATTAAAGGACACCTTATTTCACTTAACATGTAAATAAAATACTCTGGGTTTGCTATATGAGAACGTAAAAAACAGATCTTCATAAACACCCTTTAAAATCAAGTATCCTATAACCAACAGAATGTAAATTGCAGTAGCACAGGCAATGTATAAATGAGTTTCAGTTCCTTTAAGTTGAATTATATGTTTCACAATTACAGAGTGAAATATTTTTCTTCCAAGATCATACAGGTAGAAAGCTGTGGAACATTCTCTCGATAACTGTTGGTGGAATTGTTGCCATCTCTCTTGGACTTCTTACTTCTGTTTATGTTGCTACACTGCATGAAAATGACCTGTGGTTTTCCAATATTAAGGTAACAGTCATTTTCATAGTTTCATCAGTGCTTTCATAGAGCATTATGAATGTAAGTTTAAAAATTCATTTATTCATATATTTGACATGTAATTTGCTTAAAAGCAGAGAATATTTCATTTTTAAAATGTAATTAAAAAACCAAACCTGTGCTTCCCTTCCCACCGCTTCTTAAACACTTAATCATTTCTATAAATACCTTTCCCCAGTTTTTCTCTAAAACCATTGCTACACAGCTCCTGCCTGAGTTGCAGCAGTGGTTCTTCCAACCATTGATCATTATCTAGAATAGAATTTCAGAAATCTACTATATATTGCTCTATAATTATCTTCCTTTTATCCAAAGCAATCAGAAGCAAATGAAAAACAGCTAACGTGCAAAATCCCAGCACACAGTCCTTTAATCATATTTATACTGTAATATTATAATACAGTTTGGGCACAGTCTCTTACAATTCAGTACATATTTTATATAATGTTATCCTAAATGTGCAAACCTCAAAACATATTTCAGACATTCATCAATGTAAAACCAACCATTCCCAAGATCCAAGACTGATTAGTTTTTCCCTAGAATCATTGCATGGGGAAATAATGCAGCTGTACACGACATATCTAAATTTAACCAGAGAAAAGAAACAGGTGAGTCATTTTCCTTTTAGATGCCTAAAAGTCACTCAGTCACAGTTAGGTCTATGCATTACATTATTCAAAGAGTATGTATATTTAATTGGAATATCTGCATTACAATATATCTTTCCCATACTACACACTTTTTCTGTCCCAGAAAAATTTATATTCCTGTAATGAAAATGGCTGGCACTTACTGAAACAATTGCTGTTGTAATACACATATGACACTGGTTTGTATCCTTTCTCACCTGTCTTTGTATGTATAGTGAAGGTACACCTGGGGTTTGCCTTTTCATTCCAAAACCAAGTATTGATTAATTTCACAGATATTGTATATTTTGAAGTACAAAGCAGGCATGGACTTGTGGCAATGTGTGAACATAACAGAGGCAGCATTTTTGTTCTGTTGAATTGATACAAAGGGAACACAAAGTACCCTGAGAGAAGCACGTCTGTAGTAGCAATTAAATTCCCCCCCAATGGATGGCATGCTCATTATATTTGGTAATTCTTGCTTTCATTTTAAGTACACATAGAAAAGAAAATAAATTCTAAATAAATAATTTCTAAATCAGTTGTATTTCTCTAAGTTTTAAATTAGTAACTTTGGCCACTCTGAACTGGCTATAGACAGTGCAAATTTAGAAATGTAATGTTATTGAACTCTGATATATAAAAATTACGTAAGGACATGTTATCCCCTAAACTTTCTTCCTTTCTTCCAATAAGCTACATTTAGTCAGATGGTAAGAATTCTTACACAAAAGAGTAGGTATGGCTACTAAATTAATGTAGTGAGACGTAATGGGAGACTGGTTTTGGCACTTTTTTCTTTTACATGCAGGTACTTCTCTCTTAGTACATCAGTAGGAGGAGGTCTGCAGTGTCTTTCTGACGCTTTTGCACTAAACTAAACAGGTTTTTAGATACACCACTTAGGTACAAAAGGTGGAATGTTTGTTCTGAAGACCCCGGTGATGTATGGACATCATGATTATATAGTTAGAAAATTGTGGAGTTTGCCAGTTATATTCAACCCTAAAAATTGAAAGTAATAAGGGTTCATTATACAAAGTCGTGATTCTTAACTTCTAAGTAATTGAAGTCACAGCTTGCACATACACTTGTCCTGATTGCCTCTCTGTAATTTCAGTTGCAATTCAGAGAAAGCCAGTTGAGTTTGGGGTGCCTTCCAGGAGTGGTTCACACAACTAGAAAAACTGTTCTGTGGTTGTCACGTGGTTTTGTTCCATTTTGAATATGGCTTTCAGCAGTGCATTCATTTCAGCTGCTGCAGGATGTGTGAATCTTGTTCTTATTTGCTAATAAATATGCTCACTATTGTAAATTTGCCATGGTCATTGGAGAAAGATGTAACATTATTTTCTTAAAAACTGACAACGTGAATTTTGAAGAGTGGTTTATGATAAGAAAGAGGTACATGATTGGTATTCTTTTTTTGTATTCCAAGACCTCCTTGGTCTTGGGGAAAAAAATACAATGCAGAATACTCTGTTACATAGTCACAAACTGTGTTTGTGTACACTTCCAGCAGGGGTTGTAGAAGGTTATAATCACTTATCTTGACCAAACAGTTTTGAAGAAAAAAGTTCAGATTTCTTCACATAAACATTAAATCAACAAAGATTTCTGTTTATGATGGTGAAAGCCAAACCAGATTTCTTATCCAAAAATCCTTTCTCAGTTTTCTGAAAACTCTCTGGCACTACACATATAAAATGGCTAGTCTATTTCAGTAATTTTCGATAGCAGTTTAGTTCCTCATACTAACATAGAGGAACATAACGACTGTTCCTCAAGTATAGTATCTTTTGGGAACAGGATCTACTCTGAAAATAACAAAATGCAGGGGGACAGGGGGAGAATTGCATCTCATCTCCTGTCATATGTGGCATCGCTTTTTCAAATGCAAATTTTGAAGAAATTTTGAACAGTTAATAAGCCACGGCCAGGTAGCAAATGAGTACTGTAACACAAACAGGTAAACTTTAGAGCTCTCGTTTGGTCTTCATCCCTTCTCAGTAAGCATTTAGAATTATTATTGTATTTTCCTTCAATAAAATTGCTGCTCGCAAGAAGTCAAAAATTAAAATACCAAATTTTAAATCTTTCAGATGGTGCAGGAGAAGGTATCCTGGGGTTCTTTCTATTTCCCTTTTTACATTTTGAATATAAAAGAAAGATGAAAGAGAGTGGGCGAACAGGCAGTCAGCTAATTGGAACTCTACAAAACAAACACATGAGCCATAAGGAGAAGGAAAGCAGTCCAGGACTTTGGTGGTTCTTTTCCAAAGAAGTACCTGTTGAGTGGTTATAGGTACTTTGACTCTGGATCAAAAGTCTGATCTGAGTAGGAATCCTGCCATCCTCACAGATGGGCCCGAGGGTACCAGCCAAGAGTCTCTGTGCAGGGATTAAGTACGTTTGGTGAAGGCTCGATTCTCAACCAGCAACACTGACAGCAGCTGCCTCTCTTGAGTTTCCACTTCTGTGGTTGAGTAGATTTTCAAGTCTTTCTGATCTTAAATTGAACAACTGAAAAATACTTTTACACACAATTACACAAATTGTGCTTTAGCTTTGTCAAAAAAAGTAATTGAAACTTTGCTTATACTCTTCATTTATAGAAGAACTCAACTCAGACTTTGCTTGCTCAATATTCTGAATGATTTAGTTAAGGAGCTTGAGGAAACGTAAGCTCTAGAACTGCACTGCCCTTGGGACGAAAAGTTTTTTGTTTTGAATACTTAATGTTATTAGGATACAATTGCATAAATTAAAATCATATGCAACTCTATATGTATCCTGGAGGAGTTTTTTCCTTCTAACAGTCGTGGCTTCCTTGTTACAACACTCACAAACTGAACATACAGAAAGGAAAACATGTGCTCTTATGATGCTTACCCATAAGTCTGTGTGGTTTTATTGACATGGAATCCTAGGAAAAGTATAAATTGCTGTAGAACTGGAAAAGTATTGTGAGTGAATAAAACAGATGTTATCTTAGCATGAAACAGATGTAAAACTCACTAGTGTTTGTCTCATAAAGTATAGCATTTGGTTGAATACAGCTGGTGCCAGGATTACAAATTAATCATGTTTGAATGCATTTTTGCTAATTAGATCCCCCTCTGTGACTACTCTCTCCCCCTTAATAAATTCCAAATGTTAACGTTCCTCCTTTTTTTTTTTTTTATGAGCTCTTAGAATCTGCTACTTTTTGGTATTAGAAAACTTTTCAGTAGTGATGAATGTGAAACTGAAGCTCATTTGAAATCTAACATTCTCATTTTGCTTTTGTGTGTGGCTTTTAGTATTTAGTGCCAATGTCAGTTTCTTCTGCTGGTATTATAATGATTTGTGTGTTGTAGAGCAGCTGGAGAGTTTCATTGGGAACTTACATTGAATCAGATGCGGTTTTATCTGTTGATATTTCTCAGACCAGAACTCATACCAGTTTAGTTTCTCAACAGTTGACTTCAATAAAACACATGTTTTGAGATAGGATTCTATACTGGACAATAGAGGAGAGAGGAAGTTGTTTGGGTTTTTTTTTAATCTAGCTTGTTAGCTCTGAAATAGTATTGATTCTGTCCCAGCAAAGGAGATGAGACTCTTCATCTGAGAAAGGTGAAAGTCTTGGGATTCTATGCAAATTTGCATTAACCAGAACGGCATTCATAAAAATCTCAGAAAACAGTAACATTCTGTTATTTCCGTAATGTTCTTTTGTAAAGAAAGCTGAATTAATAAGATTATATTTAGAAATATCACTTACATTTCATAATGATTTCTACACCACGTGTAGAAATTGTATGGGTTTTCAAATCTGGACATAAACCTTTTCTTAAATGCTTATCAGAAATACATAAAAACATCCACCAAGGAAACTACTAAAAGAATCACTAATAATAAAACAGTTTTGTGTAAAATGCCTATTATTTCTCTTCAGATTGGTTAACAAAAGGTGTATTCCAAAGCAAAGGCCCTTTACAGTTTTCTCTATGAGCCTTCCTATACCACTAGACTCCATCTGCTGCAGTAGCAGCCAGGAAGGAGGCATAGCTCGAAGTGTACCTACTTTAAATAATTTGAACATTTTAAAATTAAAAATAGTATCTTTACCTGCTCCTAAAAACAAGTAAACAATTGCTTTTCCTTTAACATATAATTTAAGTATGAGAGCAGTGAGCAGCTGGCTTCCTGCAAGAAGCAGCATTTAATAAGTGGGCAGCATGTACCCTGCCAGCTGAAATCTCAGTGCCAATATGGTGCACACTGAACTAATCCAGCCTGAGGGTGGCAGAGCCCTGGAACACTATGGGATATCTGCATCTGGAAGAAAAGGTTAAATGCATGGAGCAAGCCTATGCAGTTTTGAAGTCCAGCTGTTGGCCACTGCAGCTGTCTAAATATTGACTGTTACAAAAAATAGTAAAAGATCCAAAATGTTTCCAGTATCAGAATCGCAAAAGGCACATGCATTTCCCCAGTTAACAGAGCCATTGCCCCCCACCTGTTTGCCTCTCAACCTAGTTTTTCCGTGTATTTTACCTTGATTTGAACTAAGTTGCCTAGAATGTACAAACCCAGACCCGAGCCGCTGTACAGGTCAATTTCCCTGGTGCGGCAGGAATTTGGGTTGAAGGCAGCTTCATGTGATTGTGAAAAGCCAACGGAAAGTTAATTTACTATTGAACTTTCACTTGCAGGAAGTCGAAAGAGAAATTTCATTCAGAACAGAATGTGGACTTTATTATTCCTACTACAAAGAGATGATTCAGGCTGCTTCTATCCAGCAAGGTATTGTAAACTGTAAAGTAAGTTTTACTTCGTGTTGCCAGCTGACTATTTTTAGTATTTTTTTCAAATATATTTGAGAACAAGGAATACCATAACGGAAATACAATGTAACAATGGTACTGCAGACAGATTTATTCTGTTCATTCGCCAGGGAGCCACTTAGTGATGGACATAGTGAATTTCAGAGTGATGCCTTATTTTCATTCATGTTCTGATGAAGGCAGTCACTTTGAGGGACAGCTTTCAAATCTGTTAAGGTTTCAGCCTTGCTGGTTTATTTAGTATCTGACTTTCATTTTTATTCTTCTGCTTAATTTGAATTGTGAGCTCTTTGTGGGAACGGGTAATTTATTTGCTGTATACCTGGACAGTAAGTAACACAATGAACAGCTTCCACAGAAACCATATATGAGATGGGGTTTTCTGTGTCAGTCTCATGTTTCCTAGATACTTAACTGTTGCTCCCTAGCAATTTAGCTTATACTACACATTTGCTGATATTAACATCACCTGTGTTCAAGTTAGTGACAAGAGTGGTTCTCAAGATCCTGTATGTGCCACAGATTCTATGCTAGGAATGTAAGTGTCAAAATAAGTGTTTTATACATCACTAAATATGTAGTATTTGAATTAGCACTCACAGCCACATTTCGAAGCAGGGAAAATGAAGATCTCAAAAGGTCAGGTTGATTCAGAGGTCACATCATCTGAATCCTTGACTCAAAGTTTGCAGTTTTTGATGAGAGATCCTAAAATACCTTTGAAAAAGTTATTCACTGTTCAAATGAAGATGGAGGGGGAAAATGACAATCTCCTATTTCAATTTCTCTTTATCGTTAAGGTTTACATGGTTTAGTATATGACAATAAAACTGAATCTGTGAGGACAATTAACATACTTGAAAGAATGAATGTTTACCAGGAGGTGTTTCTCAGCATTCTGTATAGGATTCTTCCAATTCAGGTAGGCATTTATTTATGGCTTTAGATTGTAACTGCATTATGAAGATTGCGCAGTGAATCATAGCTCCCCTTTTTAGTTATTTTTAAATTAGAAATACTCATGATACCTTTTTAATCTGTAAAAGCAAAATTTAATTCTTATTAAGTATATTCCCCTCCCAGGAGTGTTTTATGTCAACATCAGTATTCTTATGTTTTACAGCAATACCTAGAGCCCGTTTATTTTTATATCTACACTTTGTTTGGACTTCAGGCAGTTTATGTCATTGCTCTGTATGTAACAAGCTGGCTTCTTAGTGGAACGTGGCTTTCAGGGTTGTTGGCAGCTTGCTGGTATATTACGAACAGGTAAGTGAGATTAAACACACAAGCTTTGTAAAATTGTACCTCATGTCAAAGGTAAGGCATTAAACCTTAAAATGCATGATTAATTCAACAAAAAATGAAACTGTAAGGCCTCTTTCCAGATTAGCAAGAAAATGGAAAAAAAATGTTAAATAATCCAAAACAATTAGAAAATAATCAGAAATGAGATGACATTCCAGACTGGGATTTGAAAGTTTCAAGAAGTTTGAGTAGAAAATTTTGGCTTAAACTGGTCTCTGGAAGTGGACTACATCTTTCAGGTGCATCTGGATCTCCAGATGATGTACCCTGTCTTCTCCAGCCTAGGACCCCTTAGCGTTAAAGACACCTGCATATATGCCCTTCAGGTCTCTCCCCACTGCCCCACACTCAACCTCCAGGGATTCCTTCAACAACCTAAGATTACCAGAAGTTCAGCATCTGTGTTCCCTTATTCCTGTAGACATCTCCTGCACTAAGACTCAGAGAAAAAAGATGGTAATTGAGCTGTTCTAGTGCTTTATTAAGCGTTAGAAGAATTCTCAATTTGGAGAGAGAAAGATAAAAATTGAAAAAAGAACTGGCTTTAGGCCAGCAGTAAACTGCTGGCATGAAGCTAAGACTGATGACATAGGCTGTTATCTGTAACTTAATCAAGAAAATAAAAGTACAGTGATCAGTTGTATCAGAACTGTTTGATATGTTAATCAGCAGCTGTAAAGATGTTTCTCTACAAACATGTCCATTACAGAGTAATTATCGGTATATAGTGGTAAAATTTTTCTTTGTCCTAAGATGAAAGTAATTAAAAAATACGTGCAATGTGCAGTAGTTCACATGTATATTTCATGAGGTCATCTTTTCCACTTACAGAATATTTGGAGTAGATCTGTTTTATCCATCTTTATAATAATTCATGAACAATGGAAGTTTGTTATCCTTTATGCAGGTAGAATAGGTACATGGAATTGATTTGATAAATGTCCAGATGAAGTAAATCTGAGGCCACTGAGTAACTCTATATTAGGCTTTTCTTATTTAGCTGGGCATCTCAGATGTGTTGTTTACTTTTCTTTTTAGCAAACATTTTCTCCACTCAAGAGAAAAGGAAATATTTTTTTGTTTTTAATTTGTAATTCAGGTTTTGTAAATGACTGACCATTGAGAAGCTTTTACTAACTTCTGTCACCTAGTTCTTATGTTAGAACGTTAAAAAAATGACCAGAAGTTCTGAACCAGTTTTGCAGTATTCAAATCCAATGCACTAGGATCACAATGAAGAAATTGATACCTGTTTATTCTGACGTCTGTAAATCAAAAATTAAGTTAAATTACCTCTGGTGTGAAAACCACATGTTGGATTTGGCAGTGGTTTTGTTTGGGGGTAGGTTTGTTAATTTTTAAATTATCCAAACTGTGCTTTATAATTAAGATTTAATCCGTAGTTCAAGTTTTTTAACAGTAGGTGAAGCTAAAGTACAACGTTTGAGGTACAGGAGCAATGGGTGACTTGCAGAACCTTCATAGTTTTTTTCTGAGGTAGGCATGTTGAAGGAACCAGAGCCTAGAGCCCCCTTTTTTATCAATAAGTAGTTCAAATACCACAAAGATGCCTCCCATTGCAACCTCTCTGTCAACAAACCGGTGTTTTATTTGTTTTAAATTTATGAAACTCCCTTTTTTTTGCTACAGAGTAGATACCACAAGAGTAGAATTCACCATTCCTTTACGCGAGAACTGGGCCCTACCGTTCTTTGCTGTTCAGATAGCAGCCATCACGTACCTACTCAGAACTCATTTACAGCCTGTTCAAGAAGTGAGTATTTATAATAAGCATGACACAGTAAAATTAGTATCAGAAAACTGTCTATAGACCTTAGGACAAAATACTTAATAAGCATCTATAGCAGTGGATATATAACAAAAATCACTTAGAATATTGAAAACATCATTCAGATGAGCCTTTTGTTAATTCAAATGCAGTTGAAATTCAAAGGAATATACATGCTCAGCACTGAAAAAACAATGTAAGCTCTAAAAAGTACAAGACAACAGTACTGTGTATTTAATTTGTTTAAATAATTGCTATTTATAGCATAGTAAAACACATATTGCATGTTAATCTATGGGCTGAAGCTATTGAAGATCTCACTGTTATCTTGCAGGGGCATTACAATGGTAAGATACAGACGTAAACACAGGAATGTGTAACTCAAAGAATGTTCATTATCCTCCAAGCAGTCATTGCAGTTAGAAAACTCGTATTAATGTTTTAAATATTGACTTAAAATAAAATTAAATTAAGGTGGTTTTGGCTGGGGTTTTTTGGTGGTTATTGGGGTTTTTTAATGAAGGAAACTATAAAAGAGTAAAACTAATTTGCCTGTTTCCAGAGATTGACACTTATGGCTGTATTCATAGCAACGTTTCTATTTAGCCTGACTTGGCAATTTAATCAGTTTATGATGCTGATACAAGCATTGGCATTATTCATACTGGACTGCTTTGACATGCTTCCCACAGCAAAGGTAAGATCATGTTTGGAAATAACCAAAGTTTTCTATCATAAAGTTAACAATTTTGGAGGTGTTTTACTAACCAGTGGCCTGGATTCTTAAAGTAACACAGATTATACACTGTGCTGCTTTGTGCTTTGATGTAAGGGGGGTGTCTATAATGCAGCTGTAAAAATGAATCATCAAAACACCACCATTTCTGGTTTTTTTTCAGCAGATACTGTTTCACTTTTTGTAGTTCACTGTTTTGTTTAATTTTGTTCTAGTTTTGTTTAGACACACCTATGTTTTTACACTGTTAAGGGATTGCTTTTAAACATCATCATAAAAGGTGACCTAACACCACAGCTTAAGCACGTCCTCTGGATGTGGCCAGAAAAAAAAAATAGGAAAAAAAAAAAGTGGCACAAGAAATCTTTGCCTAAGATGAAATCATAACAGTGTGTGAATTTTGCCTCAAGTATCGTGCATCCTCGTTTGAAAGTTAGGCTTAGGCACCGTGCCACGACGAGAGGGAAGGGGATAGACCAGATTGCTCAAGAGAAGCAGTTTTCTTTTGTACATTGAAATTTTGAAATTCACCACAAAATAACAACTTTGTCGCTGAACCGAATGAGCCAAAAAGTAAAACAAAAAGAAAAGCATTAATAAGAAAATAAGGGATTATTTACAGTCAATCTTAGCAAACAGAAATATACTACAGAAGATGAAAATATCTTTGAGTCTAATGGCACTGTGAAATTTACTGAGATTATTTTATCATTCATAAAGCTTATAGTAGTTGTTGAAAAAGGTTCTAATTTTTTTTTTTTTCAGGAAGATTGCAGTAGGACAAAGAGTAATTTGTGTTAATTTAATTTTAAATTTGAAGCAGACTTGTATAGATGTCTGCATATCAAAATAAATGTGATTTATTTAATAGTTTCTAAACTCTTAATTATATCTGAAAATGTAAGCTGAAGGTAGCAATTAATGTGACTAATAAGTTACCTTAAAAGCTGGCAAATTACCAGCTTCATTCTCAATTATACTAAAATGGATTTACTGCACTGTTCCTATTCCATATTAATTTTCCAAAAAGTGCTCCTTAAAACTGTTGGAGTTTGTTGGGCCATTTGATACTGGTTTATACCAGTGAACTTAGAGTCTTTGTGTTAGGTAAAATTTATGTTTTAGTATCACTGTATCAGAAAATTAGCTGGATTTTAGTGTTTGCATTCAGTTGAACGTTTGTAATACTTTAGGATAGTTCAAAAAGGACTGTACTAAACTATATTAAAAAGTTAGAGAAATCAGCTGAACTGGATTGTGCTGTAACTCTTTAGTCATAAAAACATTATAAAGGCCACAGAAACACTTCTTTGACTAAAGAAATTACAAAACATCTTTTAAATGCTAAGTGTTTAATAATTATTTTCCTCACTCTGCAATTGTTTAACTCATCTGCTTTATTATAGCATCAGTCTTCTCTAGGTCTAAAATAATAACGTAACTAGTTCAGGACGTAAATACAGAAAGGATGTAGTAATGGCTCTAAGCATAATGATTTCATGCAAGATGATACCTTTCTTGTAAAAATAATTGATGATGAAATAAATACTAAAGCATATGCAAAGAAATACAGCAATGACTAAAGTTTTGTAGGCGTAAAAATCTCATTATTGTTACAGGTTACGTGGCTCTATATTATTCAGATTTCTGGATTGCTGCTGGTGTGTGTCCTGCAGTTCTTTAATTCTATGATTCTTGGATCATTGCTTTTAAGTTTTAATGCTTCTGTCTTGATAGCAAGAACAATCCAGGTAGGTACCAAAATATTTTTGTAGTTAGAGTGTGATATATATAGATAAATGAGTACTTTATATGCATTATAATCTTAAATTATTAATACTAATTAGAGGAATTACTATAGCATAAAGCAACATAAACATTGCATGATCAAATAATGAATTCAATTACACTAACTACAGCATAACCAAGCAAATCAGACACCGTAATTGTGGGATTGCTATTAGCATTTATGATTGTGCAAGCTGCAGTTTGGATCCTGCAAAAAATTTGCATAAATGGACTTTACACTTGTTTCAGCAGGACTTGTTTTGGATTCATTGACATGTGCCTGTTTGCCCAGATCCAATTCAGATTACTGAAAGCTATTATTTCTATCAAAGATTGAGATTTTTTTCCCTATGTTTACAATTGTCTTTTTTCTGATGCTGGCATTGATGGCAGCCTCTAAACAGAATGTATGAACTTACAGAGCTGCTCCTGCTCACTCTCATTCGTGACCTTTCAAAATCAAGCCTGTGTTTTTGCTAGTTAGACAGTGTCTGCACCTATTCTAAATGGCCGTGAGCAGCCAAAGAACCATTCTCAGATCTGGAGCTTTGAACTGGAAAATTGCTTATAGTCCTATGAACTGACATTTAGAGCCAAAAGACACCTTTTCCACCTCATGAGTAGGTGAAACGAGGAGAATCTTGGACCACAGCCACAGTCTCACCGGTTGCCAGCAATTGCATAAATACAATGGGGCCATCTCTGAAGGAAGGCTGCTCTGTTCTGGCTTGTTAGGAAACTCTGCCAGGTCAATACACTGGGGAATTTTTATGATACTGTCTCTTCAGTTTTGTGGAAGAAATATATCTTCATTCTGGATACTTGATTATGTGTATGTTTTTCCTTACATGAACCTAACATAAATATGATCCTGATTGGGCTCAGCAGAGAAGCTATTTCAAGGAGTCTGGGTTGCTTTTGTTCGAAATACAAACATACTGAAATACTAATCCTTTCTTCTTTCTAGAAAAACCTAAAAAAAGGTGGCTTCCTTAACAGGCTTGGGAAACTTATCCTCCATGTACTGTTAGTTTTGTGCTTGACTCTCCTAATAAATAAATTTATAAAGGTAAGAAAATAATTTGTAATATAGAAACTTAGAAAATATATTCAGTTGAAAGCTATTTGTTAATCATGTACAGTAATGTCATTAAATAAAAATTGCAATTGTATTGCACTTTAGAGACTGCATTTTAGAAATCAAAGATCATTTTGCTCATCTTTGTGGTATATAGATTTTAAAATATATTCTTAAAACTTCATAAATTAATGCCAAATAATCAAATACATATTCATAACTTGAACCTCCCCTGTGATTTTATGTCAAGTGTGGGTTTATACTGCTTTCTGATACTGCTGAACGTTTTGAGAGTTTCTCTTTGAATGTACTTTTCAATGAATGCAGTTAAAAATTAGTACTTGTTATAAAAAGACCATTCCATGCTTACCATTTCCATGTTTACAGTGTGAAGCTTAATTCTTTGATACTTAAGATACAATTTCCCTTCTTTTTCCCCCTTTATAGAAAATTCTTAGCCTTGAGTCAGATGAACATATATTCAAATTCCTGAAAGCAAAATTTGGATTTGGGGCAACAAGGTATGATTTAACTTCAATTTTACTTTTTTGTATGATTTTATTAAGTAAAGCCTGAAGGTTGTTCTCATTTAAAATCTTGGTGATAAATCATGGATTTTTACCTCATGTTTATGTCATACATTTTCTTTCTTAATGATCTGCGCAACTGTGACTTTATAATTGCTTGGGTAAAAAAGTAAACTTTGGTCCTTTTTGACATGAAGTTGTGAAATCCATGATGACAAGGATTATTCTTTTTCCTTCAGAGATTTTGATGCTAACCTCTATCTTTGCGAAGAAGCTTTTGGTTTACTACCATTAAATACTTTTTCAAGACTCTCGGATACATTGCTTTTTTGCATCTACATATTTGTTCTCTTCCTTATGACAGTAGCAGCTGTAATTGTTGCCTTTCGGAACCTCAGGTAAAATATGTTTTAAAAATAAGTCACATTTTTATCAATTTTTTCTTCTTCAACAGGCTAAGGAGCTGACAGTTGAATACAGCAGCATACAGTATTGCTTTCTACAGGTACTAAAGAAACAGTAGGACTTATAATAGAGAGATCAAGCAAAATAAGTGACTTCCCATTAAAGCTAAAAATGTAAAGGATGTAATGAGATAAAAAAACATTCTTCCCTAGGTTCTTTCAAGCTCTTTTGTAGGATCTCTGTAGGATTGATTGGTTGGGGTTTTTTGGGGAGGGGAAGCAAGGGCAGGGTATCTTTATAGAAAACAATGTCCATTTCTTTAGTTCATCCTATTCTCCTGTGCATAGCACTACCAATCACAGATTTCCCTGGTGGCATCCTCAAACTGCCCAGAATGAGCTTGGATAGTTTTGTGCTGAACTTCCTGTTGCCTGTGTGAAGAAGCAGGAGAGGGAGACTGCAATTCATTGCCTGTAGCTAATCTGTAGGATTTGGGGTAGCTAATCTGTAGGATTACAGAATAATAAAATAATATTAGTACTGAACTACTATATAAAAAAAAAAAAAAGTGGTTCATTGTAGACCTCTGTTTCACGTTTGCAACCTGGGCAGAAGTTAGAAGGGATGATATAAGACTTGATTAAGGAAAAATTCAAGGAATGTCATGTAACTAATGCATCTTATTGTAGATTTTATGGAAAATAGAATAAAACAGGGAGAGAAAGGGGGAGGGAGAGGATCTAAGACATTCTTATTTCAAAAGTATGTTATAATTGTGAAATCATAGTCATCTGTGAGGTGTTTTGTTACTGTTCAACCAGCCTCTCATAATGCTTACTGCATCTGTCAATTTTAAAAACAAAAGACTCTGCAGCTCTTATTTTCTGTAATCCTAAATGTCATCCCAAACATTACCCTAATTTTTAACACTGCCCAGTTATTTCCCCCACCTGAAAAAACAAGGAAAAAATCCCACGTTTAAGTAGCATCCTTTTTTTGATCAGCCCTCCACATACACTCACAAGACCAGTTACATCAAGCAATAACTGGTTCTTTCAGCACTTTTCTGTAAACTTGCTTCCAAACTACAGCTTTAGTGGCATCCATTTAGACACACCAGCACGGCCCCACAAAACACAGTTCAGTTCTTCACTGTCATCAAAAGCCCTATGAGTGCTGTGGGAGTAGCTGCTTCAAGCAATAAGCAAATCCTGCCTTTCTGTAAACATTTTATGTTAGTCTAAAACAGCTCACTTAAATTCATGGCCTTTCCAGAAAATCAGACATGAAAAAAAATGCTGCATGAAGTTGATATCAGGCTTAATTATTAATTAAAAAGTAGGAGATTGTGGAGTGATAGGAAGAGTATTGCTCTTTAGCATCAGAAGGATTAAATGCTTTTTAAAATGCAGACAACTATATGAAATATGTTACAGAGCTTAATATATCACTTTTTTAAACTTATTTTTTCTGTTTAATTAGTGGTTCAAATCAAGTCCAGGTCACGGAAAAAATGGAAGAATGCACAGTGACACTGAAGCCTGATGCTGCTTACAACTTAATTCACACAGTTCTTTTTGGATGTCTGGCATTAAGCACAATGAGGTATATTTTTTTAATTTCTACTAAAGGCCTTTTTAGATGATTGAGTATATTTTGATAAGGGTGTAACATGCCGATCGCGAACCTTCTTCCTCTCCCTGGTGTGTTTGTGCTTGTAGGCTGAGGCATTTCCCAAAATTCTGCCAAAAAGAACGTTTGAAAGTTTGGGAGCAGAGGTGTTCTCAAGAGCACCTAGCAAAGTGCAAAATTAATCTTTTACTCAGTTCTTTCAGAGTCCTGAAAGTCTGAGAAAACTGTGCTCAGAATTTCTCTAATGTGACTGCTCTCATCAACACGGCTTGGCAGAGCTCCAGATGATCAGCAAAAACTTGTCTGTGTTCTTCCAGAATGAAGTACCTCTGGACGTCCCACATGTGTGTATTTGCATCTTTTGGCCTGTGCAGTACAGAAATATGGAAACTTATCCTGAAGTGTATCCATCTCTACACATCCCAGAGGGTTAGCACTATACTTACAGCTTTAATGGCTTTTTTCGCTCTATATCTAAGCCAAGACTCAGAATTATAAGGTATCTGAAATTAATATTCTTTGTAGTCCTCAAACTGGATATCTCTGCAGAATATATGTATATAAATTTAGTAAGTAAAATGTGTTTTCTAGTGGTTTATATATTTAACAATTCCATTTGAATACGCTAGGTGGCAATATAGATGTGGCTATGAAAAATAACCACAATTTCACTAAAAAGTCTTAGTCACCATATTAAGAAATCATCAGCGGTCTCAGGAGACCTTTACAGTCTATTATAGTGAACGACTCAGTGTTTTCCACTTTATCGAACACAGATTTAAATATATAGATATAAATGCATCATTTTGGTGGTTCATGTTTACTTGAAAACAAAATCAGAATATAGTCTTAATAAATATGTCAGATATCAATACATTGAAAATTGTCCGTTGAAATAAATGTATCATCAGAATAACGAATATTTTTTTCTGATTTCTCTTAGACACGTGTGATTAAGTATTCTGTAACAATAATTACATTACTATACATTTCATATAAGGTAAGAAAAAAATTTTCTCAATGTTTTGGCTTTTCTTAGTTGCATGGAGTATTCCTTTTCTCATAAAGGGATGTTGTTTTATAAATAATTACATATGAGATTTGTAGCTGAATTTTAAAAACTGGGATAGACTGCCAGTCTTTAGGTATATTCCACATTCCATGTAAAGGATCAGTCGGGCTCACTCGATCCGAAGTAGTTGTTGGTAGATAGAAATGTTTGTCTGACACAGTGTGTTTAGTAAAGTTACACTGATGTATTCCACTCAAATTTTCTTATTATTCTGCTAGAGAACTTTTTAGAGTTTTCTTTCATTGATATGCTGGTGCGGGAAGTCATTTACTGTTTTCATCATATCTGAAAATGAGAGAAATAATGCCTTTCTGTTGGCATTGGTGATGCCAAGAGCATGACACCCTAATAGATAGTCTAATGTAACAGATCAAGTAGGAATAATTTTCCTCCTACTTTTCATGAGCAGATTTGAAGTTCCTAAATCCTGTCAGATTCAATTCTGGAATCAACAGAAGTCACTGATTTTTGTGGGCTTTAGATGAGTCATTAGTTATGCTCAGTCAGCCTGAAAAACCTCGTTTTTGTGTTTCTTCTAAAGATAGGAAAGAATTTTTATTGACATTAAAAATACCATTTTTTAAAGTGCTCCGTGGGAATAAAGAAGTACATCACACCTCAGTATTGTGTTGTCTTAAGCCAGTTCTTGCAGTTCAGCTGCCAGAGGAGTAGATAATATCTTTTGTGTGTGTGTCTTCTCTGCAAAGCTGAGAGTCAGCGAGCCCCCCAGAGAGCAGAGAGGTAAAGCCCTGTCACCAGATGCCCAGGCAACGGGCAGAATAGAACTCCTTACAGAGATCCAGAAAGTACTGGTTCCTTCTGTGAGAATGTGTTTATATATTCTCTCTGTAAAACCTTGAGAAACAATCTGACAGTGCAAGTGGATTTCGATAATGGAGAGTATTTGTCTTTCTCCTTCCCGGATAATAATTAACCTGTTCATGCAAAACGACCGCTCACGTTGCGTGAGCATCTCCTGGCGTATTCACCACAACGTTTCACTGCCATCAAGGATGGTTTCCTTGAACCAGCAGTAGGGCAATTCTGTATTCCATTACTTGTTATGGTTACGCTTGTCAGAAGAACTATTCTTTAGTGCCATTCCTCAAAATAGGAGTTTTATGGGATTATTAACTTAATCCCGAATAAGCTAATGAAAGCCTCTTTTGAGGCATGTGGTTACTACAGTCCCAAATACATCACTTGAACAGTAATCTACTGAGATATAGATGCAGGTACAGTGCTAGCTATTTTTCAGATTTCAGGTACAGTATATTTTGAGACCTATAAAACATGTATCTTCCTATTTACACAATTAGCATAGCGCAAAGGTCAATTAGATAAAGCACTGAAGTATTTTCATGCGTCCTTTAGCTGTGCTGCAGATAACATGTATGTAATGCAGCACTAAATTTTTATTTTGATTTTCATCGTGTCCAAATGCTTTTGCTCCAAACATACACATTTATTGCAGCACATAGTGCAACGTACATCAATGGTCTGAGCAGTCTTTGGCTGCACTGAGAAGCTCTCTGTACATACTGTGTGCATTTAAACCTAAACTTTGTAAGCTTGGCAGTTTGTAGGAGAAATGACAAAAGAAAATGTCATGTTTATAATTTCTAATCTTTCTCTGAAGAGATTCTTAATTTTTATTCTTAGAAAGAAGAATGAAGCTTTCAAAATGTTTAGCTATCCAAGGCAGTTTAGTAACGAAGAGAGGAAATTTTGATTAATTATGAAACTCTACAGTCTCATTTTACAACTGCTTAATTTATTTACTAATCTCCTGAGAGGTTTTCTGAAGAGCAGAAATACATCTATTATAATCCTAGTATACTTCCCAAAACTGTAAGGTTGTGGTACTGCCATAACTATCTGTTAGATGTTTCTCAACCTACCAGCCAGTATTACTTTAACAAATATATGAAGCAAACAGTTAAACTAATAAGTATCTTAATTGACCCAATTATACCTCCTGCTCCCCAGCCCTCCTACATAATTACAGTTTTAGTGAAAGAATGCATATTTTTGCTAAGTAGTTCAGCAGCATTGCATTCAAATTCCTTCTGAACTCTTGGCTGAATATTATCTAAATTGGATGGTTTATAGCTTTTTAGATTATCAGGCGGGTTTTCTTACACTTTTTTCCTGTGACATTTCACTTTTCAGGCCAGCGACCCTTATAGTCTAAAGAAAGCAGGTTTGGGATAGGTTTCACCATAACATCCTCTGTAGTAAAGACTGATGCAAAGCAATCAGTTAGTCATTAGCATTGTCATTATCTCTCTTAATTACTCCCTTTTGCCATTGCATATTTACTAGCTTAAACAACAAGAAACCCTTAAATAAATCTTTTTTCTGTTAGCTTTTCTGGGGTGGGAGGTTTAAGCTTGAATTATGTATTATTTGTCTTCGTAAAATTTGAAATGTTTTCTCCCGAGTCCGTTGTCTGTTGCTGGTCAGTCTCACTGGTTTTTTTTTCTTTCAGTGGTTCTCTTTTAATTAAAACTTCTGAAATGCCATTAATGGCATTCACAGCACATCTAACGACTAACTTCTGATACAGATTTCCTACCTTTATTATTAGGGCTTGGGGTTTTGGGTGTGGGGTTTTTGGTTTTTTTTTAGTTTTAAGTGGCTTTTCCAAACCTAATGTTAATTCCTAGGGCCTTTCCTTCTCCTGTAATCACTGGCATCATTTAATGGGCTGGCTGTTACGCACTGAACTTTTACATGATGCCTCTTTATCTTGTTCCTTTTCTTAAAGCTTGGGCTGTCAAGAAGTAATTCAAAACACTAACATTCATCTTGAAGTCCAGGGAACTGAAATGGTTTGCTTGTACAGTAGATACAATGCACAACCATCATATTTGGTAGCAACTTTTAGTTTCCCATGGATTTTAAGAAACAAACTGCCCTTAACTAGTAGAGTTCTGGAAATCTCCAGCGAGAGACGCATCCGAGAAGAGCAGTTCTTCTCAGCCACCACAGGGGCTGGTTCTGTTCCTTCTGCTCATCTCGTGGGAGCTGCAGGTCTCAAACTGCAACCACGTGTTCTTACTGTGATTCCAGGCCCTCTCCTTCATGAGAAGGGTAGATACCTCACGTCTCACAACTTACCCCCAAGCTGGGCAAGATCAGTTACTAGTCCAGGGAAAATAATATGTTTCAACATCCATAATTTGTTTTGTTCATTCTGTCTTCAGTTTCTTTTATTTTGTTTTCATTCTAGTTCTGGCCAGGAATAATGGATGAACTGTCAGAGCTGAGAGAATTCTATGACCCAGACACCGTGGAGCTGATGAACTGGATTAAGTAAGAGGATTTTTTCCCTATTTAAGTTAAATGCTATTTGTGTAGATCTAATGTTCTTAGTTATAGCGTTCTCCTTATTTGTCACAGCTCATCAGTGAATTCTGGTGACCCACGGAGGTCACTCAGGATGAAAGGGCTGTCAGGAGGGTAGCAGGTCACCAGCTGGGGGGAACAGACTGCTCAGCCCTGGCTGTCGTGCTGCCGGGTCACCTGTCTGTCTGGGAACCAGTTGACTCCATTTGCTTCCATGGGTACACGTCCTTTTCCCAGCAGAAGGAGGTCAATGTGGAGGCATCAGGCTGCTTCCATCATATTACAGCTGCCTCTTCATATTAATTGGCCTTTGCGGTGAAATAATTCCATTTCTATTTATCCCCCCAACCTAGGGGGATAAATCAACTCTTTTCAACTTCATAATTTAAAAACAACGTTGGATGTACAGTCATAGGGATGGAAAACCTATCTGTTTCTTGTCTGTTTCTCTAAATGGTTTATACTTATCAGAATTAACCCTAAGGGGTTAAACTAAACAAAATATTTGTAACTGACTTGCCACAGCTAAGCAAAGGTACAGAGTCTCTTTCAGGAGTAGGAGTTAATCATTCCAACCCCACCTCATCACTTATGCTTTCTCACAGAGCACAGGAATATATTTTTTAGGTAGAAACAGTTCAGAGCAGTGCACATAGAAGATCCTGTAGGGTGTTCTCTGGAGGACTGTGAATCTAAGTGCTCTATTCTCTAGTAACGTACAGTAACCACTAAAAACCTTCAGGTTAAGTTCTGAATAGAGAGATTTTGGGGAATTACTTCTTTGGAATCCTGACAAAGATTTATTAAAAAAAAAATAAGGTTCATGTTCTGGAGGAAAACATTCTGAAAGTAAATCTGAATTTAACACATTTAAGTTAGAACTATTTGAAGTGGTTTTTTGGAGTCTTGTATTGTGTTTCCCCTGTAATCAACTTCAGTGAAACCAGTTGCCTGTTCTACCCATAGCAACATGTTTACACTCCTTAACGTTGTATTTCTTTAATCCATAAAGTAGAAGGATTAGCTTAGAAGTAAAATATATTGCAAGCCTTTACTGACTTACTTTGAAAGCAGGCCATGGATTTTTTCCATCATTTAGAATTTTTGCAGCCATATTGACACGTTCTTGTGACTAATGTTTACCAGCCAGTTCCATTTAGCATTTCTGTTTTATTAAAAGATGGTAAATGTCTGATAGTTCAGGTCTCCTGTGTACAATATATAGAGTTATATATAGATTTAGACATAAAATATGCATGTGGAGTTATTCCCAGCCATGAACTGGATTTGACTGGATCTGATGAGAATAATTTTTCATATGTTCTTAGTGCTGAGAATACTAAACTGGTGCTTGTCCTCTTTTCATTTTAAGTCATGACAGACAATTACACAGGGAAATTTTCTACTTAGAATTTATTGTGTTTAGAAATATTATACCTGTAAAGAAGAGTTAATTATCTATGCTTTAAATACAAGTCAACAAAATTTATGGTAAGTTTGTCAAAGTGGGACAGATTTTCTTAAATTGATGTGTAAGAAAAATATTTTACTCTACTAATACTTGCTATTTCTGCTGTAGTTAATGATCTGTCAAGGTTCATGTCAGGAACTAATCATTCATTATTAAAACTCAGTATAAGAAGCTCTAATTTGTCATGTGTAGCAGTGAATTAGAAATAACTCATCTGTCTTGCAATCTCTCCACAACAAGAAAACCCTTCTTATCTCTTAGATCTAAATGCATATTAACTTGTCCAAATATCCAGTCTGAATAATAGACAACTCTTAGTCTGTCCACTGTGAAGTGTCAGCAGATGGATTTTTTACTCTTCCCCTTACTAAAATTACCATGGCCTTATCAGGAAGATGTACTGGTTTGTATCTTTATAAAGTTACTGCTCAGTATTGGACTGTGGCTATTGCAGGGCACAGGTTTTTTACTTTTTTACTGAAGATCTTGCATATCCCAGTCTCCTGGTTTTTTTCCTACCACCTCCTCATTTTCTTAGCTTATTTTTTAAAAAAAATTAAAAAGTCAAGAAAGGTCCTGCCAGTGACCTAGGGATGGTACAGAGCTGTGTTCCCAGGTGGGAGGTATATTAAAATTCTTAGTTTTGGTCTTTCTCCCTAAGACAACAGGAACAACATGCTCATTTGTGAGATGGGGAAGAATATCAGTAGAATGAGCAAATCAATAGCGTGAACTTCCCTACTCTGTTTACTTCTGGTAAGTGTTTAAGAAGCAATGTCTTCTGCCTTTAAAGGGGAAACCTGTCTAGAACTGTGGAATATTTCATAAGCAGTTACCAAAAATCATAGAAAAGCTTCTTAGAAATCTCAAGATAACAGCCAAAACAGTGGAAAACTTAACTGAGACTGAGATTTGGCAGAGCATAATTGTACGTCAGCTGTATTCGAACAAGGTGTGGGGACAAGCAGGCAAATTTTTATATTAGTGGAAACCCCACAAATTTCCAAAAAGCTCCCAAGGTTACAAAAATGGGATACCCATGTTTCAGTGGTGCTTCTTTCATTTAGTAATTTATATTAATGTCTATATGTTAATTTCAAGCCAGCTATAAATTTTGACTCTTCACTCTTACTTACATGCCTGATTTTCAAGGGTGGTCACACTGAAATCAACACATATTCCAGACTTTAAAGGCAATGTTACACCTTCTTTTTTTTTTTTAATTATTGTTCTTAAATTCTTGGGCTTATCCTTTGTCATTGACTGATTTGTCAGTAAAATTCAGGCATGAAATTGATAATGCCTGAGCACTAGGTTCATACCAACTGTGTAGGCGCTCTCCTGTCTGTGACAAAATATGCATGCACTAAATTGAGGTTGGGACTAACAAAAATGCATCTCGTTGCTCTTTCTTTGTGGCTGTCGTTTTCCATTTTTGCAATTTTCAGTCTTTCCAAACCAGAGGGAAAAAAAAGAACCATGACAGTTTGACTGAATATGCTTTACTGCCTATCAATCACTTGCACCTAAACCTGTAGTATTTTAATACACTGTTCTGCAAATAAAAAGACTTTCTTTAAAAAAAAAAATAACACCACCTTGAAGTGGCATATTTGAGAACCCTCTTTCAGAATCCCCTTTTCTCAGCCCTCTTTGCTTTGTAGATTCATATCGCACCCAGGCAGTAGTAAAGAAATATAGTCTGAGATTTGTCAGATTTTACAGCCCTGAAAACCAACTGCAGAGTTCAACTCTGGGGGACTTCTGGTAGAAATAGCCTTTTTATTTCTAATGGTGTAACCTGTAATTGTGATGTTGGCCGTTTCTGTAGCACTTCTTTAAAACCACCTCACAGTAATTCTTTAGCAGCTTAATAAGAGAAAGAATTACTACCATTTTGAGAGTCTGCAGAAGTTACGCATAGACAGACATATAGTTCCTGAAAAACACTTCTGTTTTTAATGAGTTATTCTTTAGCCTTTACATAATTCTTTAAATTCTTAAGTGCAGGTAAAGAAAAGCTTCGTACCATATATATTAGTGCTTAGTTTACCCCTTAGTTCAGCTGTAATTAACTTGTTGAAAGCTTAGAGCTTCAAAAATAAATGAGATTATTTGTTCAAAATGCCATCAGGTCTGCTTGGAATGACATTTAAATTACATAATGTAAATCAGTTTGACCTCTAAGTCCTTGTCATTATTTAGTGACATTTCGTACAGAATGAATTGTTTGCAGATTGGGCAGTGCAGTGCGGAGCTTGGCAGAAAGCTATAAAACAAATTATCCTTTCATTTTATACATCATTTGTTCAGACATTTGTAAAAATTGCTTCATTTTTCTCTAGTAGAGGAGTGTCAGTCAGTGGCTGGAAGCGCAGCAGCTGCCTTGGATACAGAGCACAGCCGGCTCGGGAGGGAGAGACACTGGCATGAAAATGCAGAAACCATCCTCTGCCTGAAAAATACTCGTTAATTGTCACATCTCCCTCTGGTGGCTGTTTCAGAAGTTCTTTTAAGAAGCAGTTGGGGAGGGCAGACATTGCAAGAAGCTCAGCATCCCCTTCCCGGTGCCTGTCAGTAGCACCTGTCGCTCTGGGCACCGAGGGGATGGAGAGTGACTGGTGTATGGTCTTCTAGAACTCCCAAATGTCTCAGGGCAAATCTGCCTTCACCTGGAGCACCTGACCCTGAGCTCCTGCCAGGACCAGGGCACGTAAGACAGTTTTTTGCAAAGTGAGTGGTTGCTTTTCAGGTACAGGGAGAGGAAGCGCTGGCGAAACTATTAACACCTGATAAATAAAGAGTGCACTCAGCTGTATTGCACCCTTCTGGGCAAGGATAAATGCTTTTAGGGGGGGGGGGGGTGATTGAACCCTGCATCTTCTACGTTTTTGACAGGCATTTTTACCAGTAAGGCTGTTTCTTGAGAATGTTTTTGTTGTTGTTTGTGGTTTTGCCTTTGGTTGTGGTGTTTGGTTTTTTTTAAAGAAAGTTTGATTCTGCAAGTTTGCAATGTATTGGGCTGGTGAGGAATCCAGTGCAGGGTGTCCTCAGTAGAGGCCGTGTCAGGAGAGAGGCGCTGCAGAGCCTTGTAAAGTTTGATCTAATCTTGAAGAAACCCATAAAACCAGAGTTCTCACACTAGAAGTTTCCAGGCTGAGGTCTGAGGCCCAGCTGACAGCCTGTCAGGGCCATTTGCGTAAGATTAAATTCTAAAATGAATTCATTTCTTTTAATGAGACGTTTATTTCATGACACTTGTGGGTTTGAATATTTTAAGCAAACAAAAAAATTTACAAGAGATTAAGAATTTTTAGACTTTGAAATGAAACTGATTTTATAAATGGCTGAAAAACTAGCCTATTTAGTAAAGTTAAACTGGCCTCTTACAAATCCTCTCTCTCTGCTTCCTAGATGAGATTAACATAGCAGCGCAAGAAGTTTTAGGAAGGGTTTGCAATTATTAAATGATTTGCTAAGCATAATCTCTCGAAAGGCGATAATAAAATTTAATACCTGTCTCTTAATATTTTCAAGCCGATGGCAGAGCTTAAAGGAGGCTGAATGAGTAACTGCAGCTTCCAAAGGCTCCCTGAAGCGCCCCCCAAAGCGCCAGTTTCCTGGCTCCTGTAGGTGCCCCAAGTGCCCGCACAGGGATCGTTAGGCAGCTGCTCACTTTCCTTTCTGATCTCATTTTACTTGATGTGATAAAAGCTTCTTTCTGTTGATTTGGTCTCATAGACCTTTTCATGGTTATGTGCTTATTAAGCGCTAGAAAATTCTTAAGCGTACTATGACCATTTTTAATTAGCCTGATTATAGTAGTTTCTGTTACCTGACATATTTATTTTGTTTTTATTATGCCCTGTGTTGTGTCTTTACCTATATTTTAGATTGTAAACTTGATGGGAGGAAGCTGAGCAAAAAAATTATTTTTTCATTATGGGCATTTAAACATTCCTGAGATACCAAGACTGTTATTTAGATAATAATTCTACACATCAGCTCTGAATTTCAGATGAGATCACAGTAGCAGTAACGAACAGCATTTCTACCTGGCACCCTCCCCACCCCCCACTTTTTGAAATTGGGGTGACTTTATTCATAATCCCTCTCCCATTTGCAGTTGTCAGAGTAGGAGGATTAATGTCTCACATAACAAAGTTTCCACTCCAAGTGACTGGTGAATGCCAGGACAATAACAAGTTTTAGCATTCAGATTTAATAATGCATTATGTATAGAATGCACTATGTATCAGACACAAATCTAAGTCACAATAAGCTTCTTGAAATATTAAAAGAATTAGGATATAGAAAATTACAAATATTCAGAGGCTCTATGAACCCAAGAAATAGGAAAGTTCTTCATTTTCAGGATCGTGTTTTCCCTAAATTTCCTCATAGTGCATAGTGAATTTTTTATTTGCAGTTAGATAGTATTATCAGGATTTATCTGCTTCCTATTTGGAGAACACACAGTTGCTTGAACAGTTTGCTCCCTGAATAGAGGAGAGGCAGAAAAATATTTTTTCAGTCTTTTTTTTCCTTCTGATGTGTGGCAAGCAATGCAAAGTGCCTCTGCAGAGACTTCCTCAGACTTATCAACATTTATTTAGGTCAAACACCCCAAACACAGCAGTGTTTGCTGGGAGCATGCAGCTACTGGCAGGTGTCAAACTGTGCACTGGACGGACATTAACTAATCACCCCCATTACGAGGATAAGAATCTGAGAGAGAGAACAAAACAGGTAAGAGTATTCTGATTGTTTAAGCTGATTCCTACCCATATTGGTGGCTCCATTCCAGAAAACGTGCAATCTCTAATGGCACGTCGCAAATGACATCACCTGATACCCTCATTGAACTAATCTTATTTGAAATGAGATGTAATTTAACTTTTAACTACTTCTGTGAAACTTGTAGTGCTCTGAGCAGCTCCTGACTTGCTTCTGGCAGCCGGTGTGTGTCTGAGTAACTGTTCCCAGGATCTCCAGCTAGTTCTGAGCGAGCTGGATCGGGTGCCACTGGCATTAATAGATCCCACTGCCCACTTGGGCTGTTAAATCCCTATTTCCCAATTTGCCTGATTCTCCCTTCTGTTCTCAGGGCAGCACATAACATTCTATATAGGAGCCTCCGTGAGAAACTCCAGGCAAAGCTGGGGAGATGAAACTATCCTTTCCTACAATTTAGACGTTCTAGAAGTTCTACAGGCATCTACCAGGGCCTTTCTGCAGAAAGACCAAAGAAATAACAATATTGTGTCTTACAGCTTAGTTTTCTTCTTTTATAGATCTATCAGATCTATGCCAAGAGAGCTCCTGAGGATGTGTACAGGATACTGCGGTCCTTCGGCACAGACTACGTCATCCTAGAAGACAGCATTTGTTACGAAAGAAGACACAGTCGAGGCTGTCGGTTACGGGACTTGCTTGATAGAGCTAATGGCCATGTAAGTAGCATATACAAGATTTCTAAAGATGTTTTGCTTAACTTCTTTTTGAAATACAGTTACGATTTGAAGTAGCTTGGGTTATTTCCATTTCATGGGGAGTGTGGGAAGTAAAATCTAATGCAGCCTTTCGACATTCTGGAAATTGCCAAATCGAACGCTGCTTGCTTTTAATGGTATTTGATAACCAAAAAAAAAGGAGGAATTCAGCCTGGGCAAAGTAATGACTCGCTTCGTGCCGAGTCTCGGGTTAGTGGTGTTGCCTTTCAGAGTGTGAATCACTTCACGGGTTCGGTTCCCTCAGGACCAGAGGCCCCGTTGTGTCAGGGGAGTTTTCAAGCGTTTCTGGGGGGAACGTGGAGCCCCAGCAGAGACCAGAGACACATCTCTGACCCGTCAGCTTTATCCATAGTTGAGGCAATATTATAAATCTCTCTGGTCTAATGTTATTTTCTTCCTACCGTGGGTTTCATGTAGTCACTGTTAACAAATGCAGCCAGCCTGACCCTCTGAATGTATTGTTGAGGTTGTTTTTAACAAGAAGCCCCTGTAACTGTGAACCACCTCGAGATGTTTCACAAATCTGTTCCATTTCATTACAGATCATGGATGGTTTGGGAGAGAATGAGCCTGATTTGAAACCTTCGTTGTATCCTCGCTTCTGTGAGGAAATTAAAAAAAACCTGCCTTCTTACACCACACACTTCACTAGAGTGTTTCAAAACAAAACATTCCATGTTTACAAACTGGCTAAACATAAATAACACTGCCCACCACAGCCTCAAGTCCAGTATTTTAACACTAGGACCCACATTAGAAAATGCAGAAGAAGTTTACAAATATGTTACATTTGTAAGACATTTTACATTCATGGTTTCTTGTTTAATTACTGTGATGATTTTTTTTTTTTTTTTAGACAGTTTAGCTTTTATAACATTCTTCATGTTGGCAAAATTTTCACAGATTCATAAATGAATGCTAGCAGGGACCATTTTGGTTATAAAGTCTCACCTTCTGAGTACCTAGGAATTGTTTTCCAGTTTTACCCAATTGGAAGACACGCAGCAGGAGCAGCCTGTGTGCCCACAGCAGAAGAGCTGCCTGTGAAGTTCTGCTCAGCAGTTTGGATTTTTTTATTACAAAATGACAGAACTTCAGTAAAAGGCCATGCTGCTCCTATACTGAGAAGGCATTATTTTTGTGAATCCTGAAAATAGTCACAAAAATTAAATTTTGTCTTACAATCTGATCCTCTTTGACAGATCCTCGTGCTCTTTTAGTGCCTCTTTTTTTAATTCTGTGGGAACGTGTGCAGGTACGAGTTTCCAAACTTTTGAGTGTGATTGATGGCAGAATTGGTGAGCGCAGAATCAGCAAACAAGTTTGAAGAGTAAAATTTTAATCACTGTCCAGCATTTTTAGTGCTACGGAAACATACCGTTTTATAACATTAAGCATTTAATGCTGGAGTGCTACATATTCCTAACGAGAACAAAGGTTGGAGCATGCTTGATACATGTTGCATGTTTGTACTCTTGTAAAATGCTCAGAACAAAAACCAACCAACCAAACAACAACACAAAAAAAACCCCACAAGTTTCTCAGCTTGGATTCTCAAACTACTATTTTCTGTATTTGCTTTCTGAACTCCAGGGGATCCTTTTTCTCCCCATGTGAATTCCAGGAATAGGATACCAAAATTGAACACTGCCAACCTTACAAAAGAAAAATTAATCTCTAAAAATCATCAGAGAACTTAAGCATTTAAAATGTGTTTGGGTATTGGAGCTTTGCTTGACGTTATTTCAATCACAAAGTTATATATTTCAGCACAAAGTCATTGTATCCTTGCTCTTTGTCCTAAAAGACCGACTGCAGTTATTTTAAGTTGACTTCGAAGATGAAGTGAAGACAGGTCTCAGTTCTGAGAATTGTGTGATTTGTTTGTACCCTGTGTCTTTTTACCGGCTAGAACTTTGTGAGTTGCATTGTCTTTCTAAAGGCTACCTGGGTAACACATGACTTCTGCTGTGGTTTAGTGCTGCTTTGGTTTTGTATTGAAATGAGAGATTAAATCTGATTGCAAGTCTAAGAGTACTCTCCAATTTTAATTAGACATCCTCTAGGATCATTTGTTTCTTATGAAAAACAGAATTGTAATGATCAAGTGCCTCTAGGCCAATGTTGAATTAACATTTGAACACCTATAAGAGTGTTTGTGGCCTGTGCAAATAAGTCAGTTTTAATAATTACCACTGCAATTAATTTCTAATGATGGGAAACTCAACGTGCTACTGATTGCAAGCTCTGCATTTAATTTAATCAAGATGTGTAATGAGATTAGCTTTCACAACTGAGCTGTGTTCCAATTCCAAATGATTTAAATGTTTTCCTTTTTCAGTTGTACTAAGGTAAATTACTGAAGAGCTGGAGATGGTTATGTCACATGCTCAAACAATTTTATATTCAGTAAATACTCATTAAAGAATGTTCAACATCTTTCTGCACTTTCGTGCTAACACAAAAGGAGAGTGTGCTTTAATCAGGCTGTATTTCAGTCAAACATTGACAGTAGTGAGGTCGTTAAACTGAGCATCTGAAACTCCTGAGTAATTTCTAGCCTGTATCCCTTAATGAGGTTGGAGACCACTGCAGTTTAACGTAATACAGTAATAAAATATTTTAATCAGTATTAAAACTTTAATTAGGCCTGTAATGATGCATGCCTGTTCTTGCTGAAAGCATGGGTCAGTGAATTCCCCAACGAGTGCCTTACAGTAATTGAACACAAGCACACGTAAGGGGACGGATGTCGAGGCTGTATTGTCTTATTTTAAAATGTGGTTGTATCTTTCTTTAAAGGTGCAGTAACTTTCCTCTGATTGAAATGAGAGATTCCGAGATCCAGAGGTACCCTCTCACTTTCAGAAATTACTTGTAGGTAACAGCTGATACTAAGAAGCCCTTACTGTAACAGTAATTATTTTTAAATAGACCTTTTGATAAAGTACAGTCTCTAATATTGCCAAAGGAGAAATTTAACCGTTTTGTAGCCAAGTGCAAATTTTTTGTTTGGTTGTTTTATTTTTTAAAACTACCTTATGCCACCGTTGCTCTTGGGAAAGCATAAAAACCAAGGGCTGTCACGATCCAGAACCGCACAGTAAAGTAGTTTTTTCTCATAGCACAAACATCCCCCAAAGTAGCACCAGAAACATGAAGTATTAAATGCAGAGTATTTTGGAGATTGCCTGTACTTTTGCAGTTCAGAGTCTTCAAAGCCCTAGGTAGCTTGTGACGCTTCTAAACAACTCCTGTACTAGAAAGATTTAATACTAAAAGAGAAGGGTATATTTCCACGTACAGCGTTCAGAAGACCAACATCCTTAAAACAGTAAAATAGAAAATGCCAAGGAAGAAGCCCACTTACCAGCTCAGAGGGAAGGAGCACAGGCATCAGCACTTGCAGAGAGGGAGCAGCTGTTTCTCTCTCCCTCATTTAAAGGCTGTCCCACCCCAGCAAGGCCTGGGCAGGGCTGGCCCGGGGTGAGTGGCTGCTTGCCGAGGGCTGGGGCTCTGAAGTGACACCTTTCCTCTTCCTAGAGGTGGGGCATAAGAGGCTGAGACCTCTAGGAGGTAGGTGGTGTTTCAGTGGTTTGATAATTACTTTCTCTACTTCCCGTGTCTTGCTGTGATCTATATTCACTACATTAAAAATGTGCACTTTTTTTTTTTTTAAATCTTTACCTATTCCTCAACTACATCATCCTGGGGCACCTTATTTCCGAGCGGTTGCTGTGACATCGCTCCTTCACTGCATGAAGTGTGATCCACCCCAGAAACAACCCTCCTGCCAATTTATTGAACACATTTACTGAACTCTCACAAATAACTAGCAGTGGGAATGGCACCATCATGACCTCTTGTGTGTGTTACCTGTTGCCACAAGGACTTTTAAGCTGCTGATCAGCAGTGGAATTGTGGGATGAATTACTTTTTCTAGATGGCAGAGACAAAATGTTATTGAGTAGATGGAGTGTTTTTAGGGGAGAAAAGCCTTTGAGATCCAGAAGGATGTTTTCATTTCTTGTTTCAATGTTCTGCCGGTGAGATCTAACACAGTTATTTTATAATATGTTGTTGGAAAGAGATGTAATGACTATTGTATACTAAATAAATTGTGTAATTTAAAAATCACTTTTTTGGTGGTTGTTCTGTTGGGATGGATTGAGAAAGGTGCAGTTTAGAGAATCAATTTTGTTTCGATCCATATGGAAGAAATCAAAGTGTTTTTCAGCAGGAACTTTTAACTTTTCTCAAGCTTGTTCTATTGCATATCACTGACTTTTTGCATCATTGTGTTTTAACAGCTTTCTGGGCTCCCTTTCTCTGTTTCAAGTTAAAGGTGTATCAGCTGTGGTTTTTACCAGTCCTCACCCAGTACTTTGACTTTAGCAGGGTCAGTAGACCCAGGGAGCTGCTCCATCGAGGCAAATACAATTCGCTTTGATGATAGGGATCCGCTTGTTTCCACGTTGTAGCTCAATCTTTAGTGTGTTCCTACGCAAAGAAAAGAAACCTGTGTTCTTTGGGAGAGCAAAGTTCCGTGTGTGTATGTGCTTGGATTAGGGCCTGATCCAGGTGAGATTTGAAAGTCTCAGTGTTGCTGAGCTGTGCACACAACTGCCCAGCACCTCCTCTTCTCCTTTGTGCCCGAGCGGGGTCACACCTTCCCTGTGTAGTACTGCTCCTAAAGGGTCAGTCTGGGGAGTTTTGTCACCACTGTTAGTTAGGTACAGACAGGACGTCTAAAAGATGAATTTAATTAATAGTACATGATCATAACATGCTGTACTTGCATAAAGTGGATTCTACATTCCAGAGAACCATTTTTTTCAAAAACTTGTTCATGAAATGGCACAGTACAAACTATTAACTTAAATCCCCAGGAAACAGCCATGGTTTTTACCATTTCTATGATTAAGAAAACGCTCTACTATCTTCTTCTTGCCTAATCCTGCTCCTTTTACAGCCAGGTTTCCCTTCTAAACCTACTTGTACCAGCCCAGTAGGTTAGACTTAAGGACAATCAGCTTTCGTACGGCTTGGCTATATGTTATATACTTGGAATGTCATTTTAAATGGGGAAAAATAAAAAAGATTAATGTACTTGACAGGCAGACAGATTAAATACTAATATCCTAATACTAATATGAATATTTAAATTTCAGACCTTTACAAATATTTTTTACCAAATGAAATGTTCTTACTACATGTTTAAAGTCTGTAAAGAATGTGAAAGAAGATTAATAAAAGTACCAGATTACTGAAAATCCCACTACCTAGTGATGGTTTTTATTCCATTTTTTTCTTCTCCCCTCACCCCTTGCAAAGCTTTCTGTTGTCGGCCAGCTGTTCTGTCCTGGAGCAGTGTCAGTCCTACACTCTGAGAAGCTTTTTCTAGAGGTACTGAAATACTTGTGTCTGTGTAAATGCAGAACAAGTGAAGATATTATTTCAGAAATTGCCCAGTAATTAAAAGAGCAGCATGCAAATTAAAACAGATAAATTAAGCGAGCTAATTAGTAATCCCTAGAAAAAGTAGGTTTTAATAGGGCACAGCAGCTGCAAATGAGTATGTTGTATTACTGAGATTGTATCTACACAAGGTCCTGCAACAGTCATAAAACATTTTCTGACCTTTTATTTGCTACTGTTTATTGTGTAAAATGTATGGCTAATTACAGGTTGTGGTGGTTGTTATTATTTACGTTTGTTTACAGATCAGTGCCATGCCTGCAATAGGGGAAGAAGCAGCAGCAGCTTTGGGGTGGCTTCCAGATGCCTGTTGGGGAATGGTGGCAGGAGACACCTCAGCCCCAGCAGCTCCGTGGTGGTGCCTGCAGAGCCCACCTGCCTCCCGGTCACTGGGCTGCACACTTGGGCTTGGGTTTGGTTTTACTCTCAGGCAGTGACCAGTTAAATACCTCATGGATGGAGCAGGAGCTTCAACAAATGGGACTGAGACTCCCTGTCACAATAGTCTGCAGTTGGCTTATTTGAGCGCTTATTCCTGGGAAGGCAGGAGAGTTACATTTTTTCCCAGGTGCTCTGTAATTGGTGTAATTGACACATTTATAGCAAAGCGCCACCAACTCCTCTACTGAGAGCATTCTGTTGCAAAACCTCAACTTGGTATTTGTCTGGGAATGAAATGAGATCACAGACTGGGGAGGAAGAGAAGGGAAAATACCTGGAGTGTTTTGAGGTGTATTAGTGTCCTGCAGTTTCTCCTCTTTGTCAAGCCTGGAGATCTTTTCACCATCTACCTTCTGTACTGAGACATGTCCTGTTCACGCTGTGACTGTAGTTAAGGATTTCCTCCTCCTCAGATGAACAGCCATGCTCTATGCAAACACTTGGATATCTGAGGAAAAGCACTGGTCTGTAAATGGCAGCACATCTTGAGTCCATGCATCAATGAGAAGTAACTGCTGATTCCCTCAGCTTTCCAGGCAGAACAGGGTGCACTTGTTCTGTTCGGTGGAAGCAGCTGATCAAAGCTGAGAGAGAAATAATTCAGTGGAATCTAAGTTCTAGTCAACCTTAAAATATATGCGAGGAAGAGATGTCATATACAGAAAGGCTTATTTATTATTTCTGTGGTGCCTTAGATGTGCATGAGACTTCACATGCAGATACAGCCTTGTCCCAAGGAGCTTACAAGCTAAATTAAATTAAAACCAGCCAAAATGACAGCATATCCACAGTTAAAGAAAAAACACAAGGTACTCAGACAAAATTACTGCTGTTTGGGGAAGGAAAAGATTTTTCTTATTTATAAGATATATTTATTTCATTTTCCATATCCTGACTGTGACTGCTGTGATCATGAAATATGGAATCTGACCTACCTGACTTGTGAACGCTGCGGGATATTTTAGCCCGTGTTTCCTCACAGATAAATATATCAATATATCAGTAAAATTAGAAAAATCATAGATTATGTACACCACCTGTGAATCTAAACCATTAGGCATGGGTAAAAATGGCCTTTAGTTTTTCCAGGTGACAATGCCACGTCATGAGCAGGCTGTAACCATTAGTTGACTGCTCAGAATTTTTCAAAGTGTCTCACAAATACGTGCAAGAACAAGACACTGTGAACATTCCTCATTTGGGAAATGCGCAAATTAATCTAGCCTGCAGACTGCAATGACCTAGTTGTTTTATGTTTTTTAATACATAAACATATATAAAAATAAAAGCCAGGCCTCCCAAAACAAGCTACTGATGCAACTATAAGCCAAGCAGTTTTAATGTCTGTTACAACATTGTTTTCTGCTTTAATAAAATAACTTACCTTAGACTCTATCGATATATTCATATTTTCAGCTGCTAATATAATATATAATTTATATATTATATATAAATGACAGAAAATAAGATTGTGTTACTGTGTTCTTGCTGCACTTCATTTCTATATACAACCAGAAAAAAAATAATAATGAAATTAATTTTATGGAGCCTTCTCTTTTGCTAATATTGTCAAATTACAAAAAATAATATTCCAGAATACTAGATGGACATTGAACAGTCTGAAGATGGTATTAATAATTTAAAGCATAATACTCTACCCCCTACAACCTATTTTTTTCCTGTGTTTCTCTGGCTCTGGTTAGTAGAAAACTATAACGTATCTGAGGGAGGCCTGCATTATGTGAAGTTTCAGCTGAGCAAAGTTCTTTTTTGGATACAGGAAAGACCCTCAGTATTCTGACATCCTGCAGACACAAAGTATTTTGACAACATCCAGGAAATATTGGGTTTTTCTTCACTGAAAATGCATTTGTAGCCCCAGTCAGCTCTTCCTAACAGGGCATTTAATGGCTGCAATTGTAATGTTCTATGAAAGGGGATTTGGCAAACCACGAGGGACAGGACTGTAGATGGAAAGGATGTGGTTCAGGCTGGTCCTTAGACTCAGTTTAGTAGCCCATTAGAAATAAGAGATTATGTCATCTGTGGTGTTTGCTACTGAAATGCCTAAATAGTGACCTTTCAGGCTAGTGTATGTTAAAAAAACTGGCCTTTTAATTAAGTATGTAATTGCGAGCAGCTGAACTTGATGTGTCATGGCTAAATTCAGTTTCTACATTTATATGACAGCACAAAGGGATTTCATTAAGTTATAACCAAAGTTAAAGATCACCATCCTTTACCTGCATCCAGGGACTCTCATCTGTGCTACGATCAGTGAGCAGGTGCTGGAACTGAAGCTCAGTCAGGGAAACAAGGTGGGCATAACACAACACGGACTTCGTTTCCACAAGAAAAAGACAGCATGCTTTTTTTCTTCAAATAACTGCTAAAGCTCTTACTGCAAACAGTACCCACAGCATGCTTTCTCCATGCTTTGAGCACCATCTTAGCTTAGATACACAGGATCTCTCAGAGAGTCCTTTATGACCGAAAGTGATAAAACTATTTCTTAAACACTGAATGTGAATGACTAAGTACTCCAAATTTGAAAATATTAGGCTTGGTCAATCTACAGGGGTTCTGCATCGATATGTGAGTACAGTTCCCTTAGTTTCTCAAACTTTGGTCCCCACTCTTTAATGTCATGATACACTATACCCTCATCCAGTCCAGGGGAGCTCAGGCTGCTCAGACCACTTGCGACCGAGCCTTCTCCTTCGGTACAAAACACCCGCAGCGAGTCTTGGGGCACAGCCTGGGGACGACAGTCGGCATCTCTGACAACATCTGACCAGCACTGACCGAAGCTTGTGCTAGTGAAAGAAAAGTCTGCAGTCACTGGTGGCTTGGCCTGCTCCTGCCTGCCTTGGGATGCCTCCCCATGGAAACTGCTCAGCTTCGTTGGTTTTTCTTTCTTCTTACGGAGGGAATAGGCTGGGCTGGTTTGAATAGAGACCTGCAACTCTGCCATGTTGTATGCATCCTGGAGTGAGAAACCATGCATGTTAAATTAATACTCTCTATTAAGGTCCCAAAATTTCTGATTCTAGTGGAAATAAAGAAGAGGCAATCCTGAGACAGTCCGTTTGGTGTGAGCACAGGAAGGATTGGTTTGTTCAACCGACTCTGCCACCTCCAATGCGCCTAAGAAAGCCAAAACCCGCCAAGCAGATGAAAATGCATGAGGACCCCCTGTGCAGTCAGGTTCAAAATCAAGTCTAATTTCACATTTGAAGCTAAATAAAAATGAAATTAAGGATACTCTACAAGTAAGAATATTTTCTCAGGTGGCCCTGTAAAACACTCTCTGTATTTTATAACTAAAAATTTGTGAAGATATTTGGAATTTTGAGATAGGTCACATTATATATATTTTTCTTTTTAATCCCTGGCTTTTTTTGATCCATCACTTCCATGGCCTAACTATTACTACCTCTGCAGAGCCACACCACCTTTTGAATCCATGAAATAAACAAGTCTCTAAGGCAGCAGTGAAGTTCCTTACCTTTTTTTAAACAACAAATGTCTGTAGGTTAGTAAATGATGTATTTAAATTACTTACCTATAATATCTGCAGTCTTCTTTTAAAGTTCTAGATTAAACTGACATGTAGAAATCCTTAAAACAGGTAGCAGAAGAGTTAATGTTACCTGGTTTGGGTCTAATTTGGTCTACTGTAAGTATAAACATGGCTTGTGTTCACTAGTGCATTTCTTTCCAAAACAGAAAAACACAGAAAGGTTCTTCCACAACCACCATGTGCTTTAGGGCCCAGGAGGCACAAATGTCATACCTCGTATTCTTAACAAGTCCAGTCGGAATAACTGCTGTAATTAACAGTCTCCAGAAAGAGACTGTCTAGAATCATAGAATCATAGAATGGTCCAGGCCGGAAGGGACCTCCAAAGGCCATCTAGTCCAACCCCCCCACAGTCAGCAGCGACACCCCCGACTAGACCAGGTTGCCCAGGGCCTCGTCGAGCCTCACCTTGAATGTCTCCAGGGAAGACCACCTCCCTGGCCAACCTTTTCCAGTGCTCCACCACCCTCATTGTAAAGAACTTTTTCCCCAATATCCAACCTAAATCTGCCCTTTTCCAAGTTAAACCCATTGCCCCTCATCCTGTCACTGCAGGCCTTTGGAAACAAACTCTCCCCAGCCTTCCTGTAGCCCCCTCAGGTACTGCAAGGCTGTTATTAGGTCTCCCCAGAGCCTCCTCTTTTCCCTGGAGCACCTCGTAGCAGAGGTGCTCCAAGCCCCTGATCATTTTTGTGGCCCTCCTCTGGACCCACTCCATCGGGTCCATGTCCTTCTTATATTGAGGGCTCTAGACCTGCACACAGTGCTCCAGGTGAGGACTCACCAGAGCAAAGTGGCAGAATCACTTCTCTGGATCTGCTGGCAACACTTCTTTTGATGCAGCCCAGGATGGGATTGGCCTTTTGGGCTCCAAGTGCCCACTGCCTGCTCATGTCCAGCTTCTAATGAATGGTAATGAGCAGTTAACACCAGGCTTCTTCAAGACCTCAGTGCTACAGCAGTAATTATCCCTGAGAACCTCAGCAGCTCTTGAGCCATGAAACCAAAACCATCAGCTGTTAGTTCTTTACTGCTAGACTCACTCTACAAGCATTTTTAAATATGCACATAGAATCACTTGCTTTAAGATAAATTAGAAATTGATAGGCACTTAGCTCTGCTTAAGAAACATGCACCCTTGTGTACATAACCTTGCAAAGAATTCATTTACCAGTTGCAGTAACGAATCAGCAGAACAAAGGCCAAGGTCCTCAGTTATAAAGGAAAAGCATAGAAAAAAATTGTCATTAGCACAGCGAGACACCAATTCCCTCTTAATTGTAACATAAGACAATGATCCTTACTTGGTCTTGTTCCCCACCTCCTTCTTCATTGTAGTTGAGGATATTTTCTCTGATGTCCTCCAAATCCTCATGATGCGCAGATACATGGTAAACTCCTCCATTCAGACTTTTGTCACTTTTCCAGCGAGCCCACAAGAATACAGCACTGAACAGAGCTGTGTAAACACACAGGAGCAAAACAGAACATCATTCACAAACAAACACATATACAGAGCAGTGCTGCAGGGGGGCTGGGGCAGGCTCTCTAGTACAGCAGCACTGGTTTGCAGTCAGAGCCAGCAAAAACTGTAGTTTTGCATTTCTCAGCAAATGCTTGATTTTTGCACCCTTCAGTGTAGTTACAAGTGATCAGAGACAGAAGAAAAGGCTTTAAGGAGCATTTTAAATACCCTTTAAAGTACAACTTTGTAGTTGTTAAAGAACTGAATGACTCAAGTGGTATTCGGAGACCTACTTACTGTATTGAGTTATACTTTGTAAAAGAAAATGTACACAAAGGGGTAGCACTTAAGTAACAGTGGTGACAATAACAGAATTACACAGAAATGAAGAACAAGACATGACAGAAGAATAAATTACTTTTAAATATTTTACTAGAAAAGAAAAGATCAGGCACATTTTGCCTTAACCATCCATGAACTTAAATCTTTTTTCTTAAATGCTTAGGTGCGTTTTATACAGTGACAGTTGTAAAGCTTCAATATCAGATACTGAACGTTATGTAAATAGAAACTTGTGTACCGCTGTGTTACCAACTCTATAAAAATTGATAAATCAAACCATTGGATACCATAAACTAACACCATAGTGAATTAAGTAGAGCAGAATCTCATACAGAATACCCACATGGCAGAGCACAGCTCTGTGCAGCAGGATCTAGGTGACTGCAGGGAGGAAACTGGTGTACGTAGGGTCTATGCTGTGCTCTGGGATGTGTAGTTACAGACCCTCAATGAACCAATGCATTTGAAATGTGCATTTACCTCTTCCTCTGCCTGTCCCCCAAATTTATAAAAGAAGTCACACAGATTTTCACACATGGTAACTTCTTGGCAAAGTCATTTTTCAGCTGAGCTGATGTTGAGACACTCAAGAAGTCTTTTAGATGTTCTGCATCTCTCCTATTCTTTGACTGCTAATAAAAAGCCAATGCTTAAAATGAATATAGCCCATGTCCCAAGAGTGTAAACCAGAGTATCCCAACTGAAGACAGTATCTTTTCCATATAGATACCAACAGTGTAAGCTCCTGCCTGATTGTCATTAAACAGTGCTGGCATTAAAAGCAATCTATGACATTTATTGTTCCTCTGAGTTAGGGCAGTTGCAAGCCCCAAAGTATCATAGTGTCTCTAACTGAACAAAATGAGCTGAAGTCTCTTCCTGGCAGGAAAGGGTGAGAAGGTCCATGTGGTATTGAACCAATGTGAACCTGCCCTGGTATTGATTTACTTGCAAAATGGTTCCATATTTGAATTTAAAAGATTCAATCAGATGTCAGAAAAGCAGCTTCTCTAAGCTATTGGAAACTTAATTAATGCAATTCTAATTATAAATTTGTAATCACTTCTAAGTGCATTACCCCTTTCTGGAAGCTGTGCAAGAGAAAGGGCGTTTGAAATCTTGAGAACAAGGAATTTTACTAAAAATTTTCCTAACAAAAGTTACAGTTGTGTGGTAATAGCATTGTTAACCACATCTACTAAAATTTTCACAGTAACGCACACCACTTGGATAAAACCAACTGTTTCTAACTCATAACTTAGACCTAAAAGATTAGTAGGATTAGTAGTAAAAGATCCTGTTGTTTTTTTCAGTCAAGTCAGTCAAACGCAGGCAGCAACGCCAAGTCAGCTCACAACGAACCTGCTCTGACACAGAACACTCCCCCCTCCTTTACAGAATGATCTCTGAAGGTCCACTAACTGGGATTCCAGAAGCTGTGAAACCAGTTAGCCTCCCACATTATTTGCACAGCAAACATAGTACCTAGCAGAGTTGGGGAAAATGATGGTATTTCAGGTAGCTACAGATGGATGCAAAATAGTCCACAATACATTTTCATACTCTTTGAATGACTTCTGAATGAAACTTAACACTGCAAGCCATGACAAAAATCCTATGTCCTTACTCAGGCAAACATTCATAAAATCTGAACAAATAAGAAGGACTCGAAGACGTGATCCTTCCTCACTGGTGAGATCATTCTTTGTCTTATCTCTCTTTTTGAGACCCAGTACCTAAGCCTGAAAATAGTTGAGGAAGCCCAAAGCAGCTGTTCAAAGCTGTGACCCAACTGGTAAGATACAAGAGACTACTCCTATCTGACCAAGTGTATTCCTATCAGACAGTGTATAGACTGAAAAATCTGTTTCATGCTCAGAAGTATTTTAAACAATGTTTATCTGATAGCGATTTCCACTCTTGCTGTTCAATTGACTGTACTTCCAGTTATACATCTGAACAGTTCCTTAGCAATGAAGTGAAAATGTGCAGAAAATAAAACTGCAAAGACTTTCCATCACTCATAAATGTTGATTCACTCACAGTATGTGCACAGGGTGATGACTTTAGTGATAGAGCTGAGACCACGGCAAAAAATGAAGGCAGAGTCAAGTCTCCATTAGGAAACTGAGTTTTTCAACAGGAGGATGAGATGAAGAACTATTCAGGACAAGATGGATAAATGAGTTCACCAAAGGTAATACAAGATGTAGTTGCCATAACTACCTAACAGGGCCAAAAAGCAAATGCAGATGGCAAACATGGAACTAAAGCTCAGGCCTGTCTCCTTGTGAAAGATCGCCAGTGTGATTTCACAGTTACGTCCAGTATAGCCATCAGGGCAGTGGCATTGGAAGTTGGTTGGTGACTCTGAGATGCAGATACCATAGTTACAGGGCCTTTTAGCACACGCAGTGTAGACACACCATATACCAGTGGCATTCTCCATGATCATGTGTCCCGGAGGGCAACTGCAAAGACCAAGGCAAAATGAAAGCATTAAACTTTGAGAAAAGTAGGCACAAAAGACAGCATTTAAGACTTTAAAAGAGTCTTTGATGACACTCTATATACAGTTTCTGAAGTAGCTACTAGTAATAAGTTACTTAGAATAATTACAGGATTGTAGTCTTTTCTAAAGCAGTCGTACAACAATGAGCTCCACAACTTTAACCCTTACATCTGAGGCTTTCAGAACTCATGTAGTTCCACCAATCTCTGCAAGATTACCCATGTGAAAAATAGCTGGATTAGGGTCTGCAGTTCTGTCTAGGCAGGAGAAGCTATACCATGTTCTTTGTGTTTCCAACACAGTGAATTTCCAGAAAAAAAAATACATCTCTAGAGAACTCCATTTGTGTGGACAGTGGCAGCCAGTAATGTTTAAAGTGTACATTTTCACAGCACAACGAACTCGAATTAGTGTTGTCCTAACCTCAGCCCCAGCCACACACAAGAACTATGAGCTTAATGATGGGGTGCCACTTGAGTGGCCTGTAAGGGAACAGAGGTCACAGCTTAAGACAGTGCAAGAACTCAGACATTAACAAAAGAAAGCACATTGCACAGCACAAGCTTCACAAGACAGCTAGCCATGCTAGTATTCCACTCCCCTCCAGCTACCTTACCCTCTTTTCCTGGTTTTCAGGGGCTACAAACATTCTGGATTTGCTACTATTCTTTAAATATTTTCAATTAAGACAGGCAGCCAAAATCAATGGAGACAGGATAATTTACATCAGCTAAGGGTAATATCTAAAAGGACAATGTCCTCTGAATAACCTAAGGGCACCTGAATAACCAATGGGCATCCAGTTTAGTGTTTCACTGTGGTTCAGATGATTTGATGAGATTGCTAGTGGCAGCCATCAAGTTGCACACTTCAGCATCTACCCTTTCCCACCTGAATCTGGAGGGGTTTGTGTTTTTATTTCCACCAATTACCTGCATTCATGCATCATCCACAAATCAATACAAATAAATTCCTGGTTACAAGGATTATTTCTACAAGCCTCTGAAGAACAGCCTTCTTTGACGCCTTGGGCACTCAGTACTGACACCAGCTCCTTCACGTGAGTATCCAGAGGGATCCTGTAGTTATTAAATCTGACATCCTTCATACATCCTGAGGCAAGGCACAAAGAGACTGTTTTAAACATTCAAACATTCAACAAGAATGATTTGAAGCACCTGTAAGATTTGGTACTTCATGTTTAACAAAGGACCTAAGCTGCCAAAGTTTAGATCTAGGACTGAATTTACCTAAACTTCGATAGCATCATTCTTAATTTTTTAACTGAATTTATTAAGATTTTTCATCAAGATTTCCCAGCGTTTTCCACAAGAACCAAGTGCTGCTGCAGGCCCCTATCTGCTTCTGTTCAAGGCAGTGGAACATCTACCCCTTCACTGTGATTTCAATAGAGAAGCCCAAGTACTGTGTAAAATATGTTATATTCTTCAATGGGTACCAGTATAAATTGTGTTTGGTCAATTTTTCATTGTAGTTTACAACTTAACTTTATAGAAGAGCAAACCACAAATAATGGTGAAACTGCCTTGGGGCACTAATCAAAATTTTGTACTGAAGATGTGTGGCATATAATTTCATCATAAGATGCCTCAGCATAAAAGCATATACCTTGTTGATGAATTTAGTACATTTTGTAACTTCAGAGCCTTTAAAGTTTCAGCTGCTTAACAGCAATATCAATTGTCCTAATTAAAATTATTTTCATGTAACCATTTGATGTCTTTAATCTATCTACTTAAAAACAAATACTCTTATAAACAAAACTTAAAAATATCATCCCTAGTTCTCAGTGTAAACTTTAGTTATTGAAATACTTCTACTGAAACAATAGAAAACAATCTTTATCTAAATAATTTGTGATACACTTATGTTATAAGTTATTATTCTATTTAATGCATATACTTTTTAAACGTTTTCTCCTCACACTTTTGTGTAACTCACTGAAATACTTTTATCTGGTAGAAACCTTACCACCTTGTTTCAAATGGATTTACCAGAATCTGGTTAAAAAGCATGCGAGAGGAGAGAGGATATTTAACCAAGTAATGGTGTGTGTCTTCCTTGTCCATATAAAAGATGTGCTGTGTAACTGCACATTACTTATACTGTGATTTTAGGTGAAGGGTGAGTTGCCAACTGAGGACAGAATAAAAAGCTCCTTATGGATATCTTATGTTTCTCCTTATTCTTGTTTGTATTTCTCTGTATTTCTTGTTTGTGTAACTATTCAATTTCCATCCACTCAGTCACCAAAAATTTAAATTGTTAGCTCTAACTAATAAACCATTTCTAATTGTAGTTAATGCTTCAACTGCATGACTGCAAAGTCCAATAATACAAAGGTCGTGCATGAAGGTAAGAAACCAGAGGGTTTTGTGCACTATGGAAATATTTCTTTCAGCAAAGGGAGAGTTGTATTTGGAGGGAAGGAGAGCTGCCAAATGGCCTGGACAGAACCACCCAATGAACAAGTTCTGTGTATCTAATGCAATGAGCCATCCACTGTCCACCTGGGAGAAGCTCATGGATCTCCAGTTAACAAATGCTCTACATAGGGTTGTGTAAAGGGGTTACCAACTTCATTCCAAGTCCAGTCACTAACAGTATTTGCACATAATTCCCTGCTTTACCTTTTTTTTTCCAAGTCAGAATAGTTTACTTGTCCCTTTTGCAAAGTGTTGTGCAAGAAATTTGTTTACTTTATGCTCTATATAAACAAGAAAGCTTCTCTCCATATGCCCATGTAGTACCAATAAACCTTTATTTTTACACATCTATATTTTGAACAGTGAGATTAAAAATTCCTTACCTTGAAAACTCTTGTTTTCACTGAATGGGTAGGTGTTTCCAAGGACCAAGCTGCTGGGATCAATCACAATCTCTTTGTAGATTCCTGCTGCTTTCAGAATTTCTCTCTTCCCACCTCCTTCATAAAGGCGAAGAGTAAATTCATTTTCATTTCTCTCCAGTGTGATATGATGCCATTCACCATTATCAATGTGGTAGGAAGGAAGGCTTACAGAATAGTCTCCATCACCCAGATTATATGAGACCACTAAGAATCCCTGAACAACCTTGTGGATAATTAACAAAGTATTAAGAAAAAGAAGAAAAGACATTACCTGACATTTCGTATTGACCTGTAACTCTCACATTACTTGAAGCAAGACTTGTTTGTACATAATCATCAATCTTAAAACACTTGTTTAAATTTAGAGTATGTTTACACTGCACATACAGTATAATACAAAGATACTTCAGGTGCTACTGAACTAGACAACTTAAACACTGGTAGTGGTGTACTCACAGTAGTACGTAATTCACTTGAAGAAATTTTACCCTGCTTCTCTCCTGGACAAATATATGGACTTCTACAAATGGTTGAGAATCTGGTGTATCAGTTCTACACTGACAACGCAAACCAGCTGAGCTGAAGAGGTGACTCATTCAGTGGTATGTATAAAATGAATAGGTTGCCATTTTGAGAGTGACATCTTTAGAAGAGGCACCTTTTTTAGTAGGGTCTGAATGACACAGAATTGGCCAGTCATGACCACAGCTGAATAGTACACCAGGGCAGACACACTACTCATCCTGTTCTGTATAGCAAACTATACTACACTGTGACTGGCAATAAATTCCTTTGCAATCCAATAGGATACCATGGTTGTGCATCAGTATCTTAACTACAGGATCAGACCTGTAAGTGTTTATCAAACAAATTCCAAAATTTTTGTGCTTAGCATAAGGTTTTCAGTTCTACTTCCAGCTCTCAAGCTAACATTTCTCTGGGCTAACAATTCACTGCCATTGATTTACCTTTATGCTATTACTGTCTGGAATGCCTTGCTCACCTGTAGGGTGATGTGTTCATCCGTATTTCGAGAAGACATGCTCGTGATGACACTGTCAGGCTGCCGTGTCCTAATCATGGCTTCAAACAGTGTCCTACGGGTAGGCACACTGACGGGAAGCTGATAGCGAATGTGACTTCCTGGTCCAAATGTATATTCTTTAGCAACTAAAAAGACAGGATGAAGACCTTTAAACCATTCTGTTACCATTATTTTCATAATAAGAGTTGAAAGTAAAAAAAATAATTGTAATGCAAAGCATGGATCCCATGGTGACTCCCTCCCAACTTGATTCTGCTAATGCTTCTCCTTGCAATGCTCACACAGGATGACAGCAGGAAAGCAGAAGCACTGACAAAGACAAAAGAAGAGACTCCAGACAAAGTATTAATTCCATAACTGATTTTCACCTGATATTTTACTGCAAAAGTCTTTTTGCTGCAAACTTTGCCTCCACAGGGGCTAAAGAAAAGATCCTACTATACCGAAAGCACAGATCCTTAAGGCAATGGAGTCTTTTCCAGATACCAACAGAGCAGTAATTTCTAAGTCTAGCTGTGTAGTTCTAGTTCTGCACAGTAAGTCTTACTGACACATTCACATTTAATTTTTAGGTTATTAAATATTTCTGAAAATGTACACAGATGCAAATTCAAAAGATTGTTATAAGAACAAATAATTTTGTTCACAATTCCTTTGTCATGCAGTCTCAATTGCACAAACAGCCTCAGGACTGAAGAAATTATCTGATATTGAGAAAGTAATTTCTCAAAGAGAATTAGAAAAGAAATTGCTAAAGATCACAGGCAACTACATTGAAACATGGCTTTACATAATGTAAACATCAGAAACAACCTCAACAATTCTGTGTTGTAAAATTTACCAGTCTATCAATAATGTAACAGAAAAACAGACTTCACCTTTATCACACCGATAGCCATAGTAACCCGGCAAACAATGACAAGCAAATGAGGCCCAATCTCCAAGACACCTCCCATGAATACCACAGGAAGAAGAGCCCATGGTCTCACAGCTCCCATCCGTCAGTGTGCAGCCAGGGAAGCTGTTCAGGGACTCTGCAGGAGACTGAAGGTCATATACCTCCAAGAGAAAATTGTATGACACTGAAATGTTTTTTAAGAAACACATATTCTTACATTTTAAACAGAAATACCTACACCACATAACAGTCTGTTCTTCATCTGCATTGCTTAAGACACTGTTTGCTTTTTGATATTCAGATTTCAACTTATTTTATCAAGACCATGTTTTGCCTTCGAATAAACCGAAGTGACTATAAAAGAAAAAAACGCCCAATATTTCCTAACAAAGCAGACAGCTGCCATAAATACACCATTATACAATTGCCATTCAGGAGCTCCTTGAATGTGCAAAAAAGTTTGGGAGACAGCTGTGTGAAGTAAGGGATAAACAAAGGCACAGCTTCTGTCTCACAGATAGATCTGTTTGCAATTGAGAAATAACCTTTCAATGTAGCTACTCTAGTTATTACAGAAAAATCCAGCATTTTCTTGTATTTTACACTGAAGCATATGGCATTGAATAAATTAATGGAAGCAAAAGTTTCAGCTATAATACAACTATCCCAAAAATTTAATAAAGAGACTTACTCCTTTGCTAAAGGGAAATGTTAGACTTCTCTTACCTGAGTATCCAAGATGAAATTGCGCAAGCAACCTGAAAAGTGTTTATGTAGCAATTGTGGGTAGGAATATGGTAATGATTCTTTTACACCACCCAGCTGTAGAACATGGTTCACATTCAAATACCTTTAAAAATTATAAAAATTATAAAAATAGATGTGAATTTAAACTCAAACATAGACATTATATACTAAGGTAGATAAATTTGCAAATAATCAAGGCTTTATAAAATAACAAAAAAATGCAACTATTTTATCTACTTCTTCCCCTGAAATACAGTCAGTTGGTGAACAGAGGCTGGTCCTTTAAAATATAGGGTAATTTTTTTAAACATGACACAGCTCAAGTATCTTTATTAATACTAAAATATAACCTGAATATTCCTTGCTGTAAGTTAAGGCCCTGTACGGAGGAGACTGTCTAAATCCTCTTTGTGCTTCATGTTATTATTTTATATACACTTAGACTTACCATATATCTCCTCAGTTTTCCCTTCTCTTTCAGTTAAATGACCTCAATTCCTTCATTCTTGATAAGTCTCATTCTCAAGGCAAACTGATTACAGTCATTGCTCTTCTCTGGACTATAACCAGTTGGTATGCAACTATCCTGTACTGTGGTGCACAAACTGGACCCAAGACTCCAGCTGAGGCCCAACAGTGCTAACCAGAGTGGAAGAATTCCATTCCACATCTTAGAGATCTACACATGTTGAGGTATCACAGTGTAGTGTTTGCCTTTTTCATGTGAATGTGGCAATGCTGACTCACTGTTTCACTACCATCCCTTTCTTTTACTGATACATAGCAAATGCTCCTTCCTCTCTATCTGTGAGACTGCTTATTTCTGCAGTACTTGGCTTTTCGTTGTAATGGAGAAATACAGTATATTTTCAGGTCCTATTTTCAGTTTGCTGAGATAATTTTTAATTCCAAGTCATGACTTCCAACATACAGGTCATTTCTCCCAGCTTGGTGTCACTAGCCAGGGCAATAAGTCCAAAGGATTTCATTGTACTGAACCCAAAGCCTTGCATCCTTCTACTTTTAATGTAATAATTGCATTTTGAATAAGATTTTCCAACTTTTTCACTTTTAACTGAGACTAAGAGCTGACCCAACAGCGCAAGCAATTTGAACTGTGTTACTTTGCTGGAAAACACACACAAGTAGATCGTATGTCTCATTACAAGACACTGCAGCCAAAATCAGGCACACCCACACCAGCCTACTTTAAGCAGCAGTTTATACAAATACACCAGGCTGTGAAGTAAACAGCTGAGGTGTGGGTACATGTGCACTTCTGCTACCTCTGCTATGAAGGCAGTAACCTGGGATCCAATGAACACCCTGATGTATTACTATTAAAGCATTCACTAAAAGCTGTCAGTAGGAACCCTCAGATTTACAACAATCAGACAGAGACACTGGTTGAGGATCCAGAGTTATTGCCATTAAAAAGTCAACTGGCCTAACTTCATGAGGTTTCAAGAACAGTCTTACAGTGACTTGATAAGTAGAGGAAATCCTGTGGGTAAGGGATGGTAACTTAAGTTGCCATCCAGTAACAAAAGCTCCCGTAACAGCCACAGTGTTCTGGGGTTGTATTGCAACACTACTTGGAGGAAGACTGAAGTCTTAAAATTGGTTTAGTGCTTTAAGGTCCAGACTTGGTGCTGAAGGTCCTAGAGAAAAGCAAATACTTTTCTGCTCCTAGTCATTAATAACTTTGCTTCAGTTATAGAGGTAAAATGTTCAAAGGCCTTAGAATAAACTGTCTTTCAGTGAATCTCCAGAAACCTACCTTGATCTGCGTGGAACAGACCCAAAGACTTCACAATTTGTACGATCTTCAGTGGACAGCCATTTGCCTACTCCTTCTATCTCTGAAACAACAGCTGCACTACAATGATCCAAAGTGAATCGAATATCCTACGCCAAAACATACGATTACTGAGTTAAACGTTTCTGTAAAATTCACCAAATAAGTTATATCAAATTTTCGTATTTTTCTGTTTGCATACTATCAAGCAAAAAGGGTTGGGTTTTTTCCCCCACTCTGTTTTCCACCTTGCAATAAACAGTAAATCCAAAATGGAACCATTTAACAAATACATTTAACTAAGCATTTAATTCATGCTTCTGAGTAGTTTAACCATTTTTATAAAAACTGTAACTGCATTTGCAAATAAAGAATTATCTACTTTTTGTGCATAAGTAACTGATTTCAGTGTCCAAATGTGTACACTGAACATGCAAATTACAACTAAGCCTTTATGCACATTCTACATGTGTTGCAGAACTTAAAAAACAGGAAAAAGATTCTCCTGGTCCTGGAATAGGGATTACAACACACAGATCTGCAACGGACAATGTTGTCTTCCCAAAATACTCATCAAATCTACAAGTCCAGTTAAAACAACAGGTATCATTACCCATTCTGATTTTTCTATCCTCGTGTTTCTGCACAGGCAAATGCTATTGGAAATACAAGTATCTTGACGTGGGAAAAAAAAAAGTCAAATAACTGACCTGACCATTGGTTCTGACTTCTAGTCGATGCCATTTTTTGTCTGCTACATTCAGGTGACTTGGAAACTGCAGCATCACAAAACCTGAGCCATGGCTCATCTTCAGCACAGGAATACCATTGGAGAGTTCTAATAGAACACAAAAAAGATTCATCAATGAGAATCTTTCCAATTTGGATATATAAGAAGTTAGTGAATGTACTGATTTAATGGTTTTTGCTGGTCACATCAAGTGGGGTTCATGACAGAAATAATTAGAATTATGCTTTATGACTTCTATTATGCAGAAATACTAGATCAGTATAGTGATACACTTCAGATTGTGCCACTTCTTTGTCAAAGCACTGGAACTAATTCCTGATAAGCAATCACAATTTCATAATGCTCAAAACCAATTAACACATGCAGGTTTTACTTCCTCCCATCTTCTACTCAAATTTACAAGTAACTGCAAAACAAAGCAAAAAAGAGGTTAATGATTAAAAGTATCCAACAACATAACCATTCAATTAATTTGGAAAATATGAAATACCAATCATGCTAAGCATTCTGTATAATAATTCACAAAAAATAAGCAATAGTAACCTTTTAAATGTATGTCTACATAAAGCAATTAGTTCTACTTGTGTATAAATTTTCCTACAGTGGCATGCAGTGGCTGGATTCATCCATCACAACACTGCCTGTTTATAAAAAAGTGCAAAAATGCCCCAAGACTGAAAGCAGCTTAAGTGGATTTCTTTTCTCACCAAACTAGGTAAGAATGACATGCAGCTAAGACGGCATTAATCATGTAATACCTACCTTCAAAGTACCTAAATTCCTTAATAGCACTATTGTTTTCCTAGGAGGATTATTATTTTTATATATATATGTGTATATATATATATATCTATAAATATATCAATTTGTCTATTTTGCCTTCCCCTTAATTTCTGCAACTCTGCAATGGACCTAAAGCCATAGCTGAAGGCTACAAAAACAGACATCAAAGAAGAAAGAATTAATAGGAAATGTTTCCAAATATTTAAGACAATAAAATAAATAATCTCATGAGATGGAAAGACAGAATTCATATTCAAACTACTACACCGTTCATAGGCAACGCACTCTTCAAAGACATTTAATTTTTTCCACACAGTTTTGCAGAAGTACCTATAGCAATGAAGTTTTCTGTACTCCCAGGTTCTGGATTTGATAAAGGACCACTATATAGTAAAAGTCCATCTGGAACCACAGTAATAAACTCTAGAGAGAGTGAGCTTTCAAAACAAGGTCTGATGGGACGAAACCATGCATAACCATTTCCATGGAAACTGTGCTTAGTCTGCTGGCAGTCTGGTCCATGAAATGAAGCAGGACAAAGACATCTGAAAGAGCACAAACACACAAAAAAACAATCAAAATTCCCGTGTTCAACTTTTTTTGGTATTACATGCAACAAATGTTGCACTTACCTCATAGTAAAAAACCAGCAGTGAAACAATAAAGATTTTAGCAAAGTCTCAGAGGTGCTTGCTGCTATTAAAATACTTCAAGAGTACAAAGCATATTTATCCACTATAGTATCCCCATCAAAAAGAAGTATTTTTGACGCCATGTTTTTGAGAACAATTACTTATTTCACTAAATAAGTAACACAAAACACTAAACATTAGTTGATCAATTTATTGGAGGGAAAATTTAGGGAGGTTAATTCCCAGCTAGCATAAATCAATATAATTTCACTAAAGGAATACTCATGCATGCCAGGTGATGCTATAATACAACAAGTTTCCTACCTAATGTTTTCTAAAGTCCTTATGACCCATTGTTTAAACTACATCTCACTCCCCCTACATTCTTGCTGCTACCACCGATATTCACTTTTATTATTACTCTTCTGGAAAAGAAGCAAAAAAGAAAAACAGAGCACACTTTCCATTCCTTCAAAGTGAGTTAAGTACTCTTAAAAAAATGACGTGTTAATTACACCATTGTTTTTTCCTTGGGTTTTTCTTTCTTACTCACACACTATTTCCATTGCCTTCAGGACTACAGCACAATTATTGGGCCATTAGTAAAGACCCTGTTGTCATTAGGCTTAAAGTCCAGTGCACTCCTGGGGGGTTTTGTTTCTCCTTCAGACAGAAATATATTTATGATTTTTTTTTTTTTTAGACCAGTATCTTGTAAGATCCACTCAACACTTTAAAAATAGAAGAAAAAAAAAGTAAGAGAATCTGCAATATAAGTTTCCTCACCTGTAACCATTCAAAGTGTCAATACAGATCCCGCCATTGAGACAAGGGCTTTGAGGGTAGGAGGAACAAGACTGATGAACTCGATCCCGAGCTGAACACGTGCAGATCGCGTTGATGGTGGTTGTTACCGAGACAAACGACACGCTTCCAGTATCCACCACTGTTGGGATGTCACTCACTGTGAGGTAGTTTGTGCAACCATTGCCCTCACTACAATTTGCACTTCTGCATTCATCTACATCAATCTGTGAAATTTCCAGCTGTAAAGCTGACTGGATCTAAGAGAAAATAGAGTTTAGCACATCACCAGTGTCTTCCTAATGAATACTTTTACTTCTTAATCTCTAAAATGTCTAAGCCATGATAGACTTAATAGAATGGTTTAATTTCATGCGAATTAATTAGTAACATCTCTGACTATGCAGGCAAGCAAAATAATTTGACAAATACAGGAAAATTTTCAAAAAATTAATAGCAGCAGCATTTCCTGAAAACTTAATCATTGATGCAATTGATTGTCAATGTGTTAAATCTGTAACAGCCTACTAACACTATTTCTGAGGATCAAAGCCCCAAGAGCAGTGATATTCCACCTTCTGAGCTGTGTCATCTGTGCCACACTTCTCTGCACCCTGACAGCAATAGATATGTTTTAGCTTAAGACAGGATAAAAATTCTTCCTTGAGAGTTTTACGTGGATACTATGTCTTACATTCTCACACACATAAGGATAGAGACACAGGAAAATGCAGGGCTGAGCTGCATTCAATCATAATGTCCACAGACAGTGGCCTGACAGGACAACTTTATAGCAATTAGGATTCAGCCTTCTGATTCATGTCCCCTAAACTTAACATTTAATGTCAAACTGTCTGAGACAAAATGCAGTCAACTTAGCATACTGGACACTATATTCTATTCAGAATTAATATTTGCTAGTTCATTGTTTTTATCATTAACTGGGGTTGCACCAGAAAGCCCAAATACCCAAGTAAAGAGAAGAGCCTCACTATATATATACATATATAGGTCTTGTAACATAGTAATAGTTTCTCTGACGTTTGCAACTTCTAATCCAAACAGACCAAAGAAGTAGCAGAAAGCACAAAGGGAAACAAGCTGTTCACAAGCTTGAGGAGAGTAACAAGTTGCCTTTACTCCAGACATTTTGTACTTCAGCCAGTCTTTTTCAAATGATGTGTAACAACAAATGATAAAACGTATAACAAATATTTTTAAAATAAGCTTTGAAAAGACTAAAACAAATACATAAATACTAAAGGGCTGCTTTTTTTTGTTTACTTCGGCAGTCATCTCAATACACCACTGCAAGAACTTTGACCTTTTTAATCAATCGACAGTATATCCTCAAATATAACATGTATTGAAAATCATGTCCCTATAGGCATAAAATATACTTTATAATGACATGATGCATCCTGTGAATGCAATTTCACATTTGCTGCTCACATCTATCACCATTAGTGGAGAGTCTATAATGCACATTTAGACAGCTACATAATACTGTTATAGAAAAACACAGTGTATATAAACAACTTTGGCTCCTTTACAGTATTAGAATGGATTACTTTTCTACTAAATAAAAATAGTTGTTACCCAAGGAGGTAGTGCAAACATATTATTTATTTAGCAATTCTGTGAATTCCAGCACTAATTACTTATTTTTCTATTTATAGTTAAACACATGTATAAAAACTACTGGAGAAATCTCCATCTATGATTGTTTTTCTGAAAACTATTGGTGATTACTCAATAGAGCTATTCATTAAATATTGAAAGGTGATACATAATTAATACAAACATATTTTTGCATTAAAATATGTGAAGCAATCCCCCTGTTACCACTTTGATGAATTCACCTGCCATATATTATGACACAGAATATTTGAAATCTATGCAATTTTCTATATTATTGTTGCAGTAATTCAATAAATATGTAAAAGAAGCAGTCATTATGCTTCACGAACACTATCTGTCTCTGCTTTTTCCTACTTGGTCACCCTGAAGAGTCTCATAATCCACACAACTACTTAAGATACAGTAGCATGTAGGCAGATGGTAAATTGAGATATTCCTGTTTGGTTCCCAGAATCAGGCAGACCTTACTGCATTCACACAAATGGGAAGTGTTGCTTTCTTTTCAGGAAAAAGTCTTTCAGAAGATGTACCATGTATTAAACTCAAATATGCCCCCGTTGCCACAAATGAACATGTCAGGAAGTGCTGCTTTGTCCACGGCAAGTTAAAAGCCCAGCAGTGGCATCTTGCCCTTGTGCAAGGCAGCAGCTTTAGTGTCTAATCGCCAGCATCTGCAGGACTTCAGCAAAGCCAAAATCGGGAGGACTACAAAAAATAGAAGTGGGGCCAAGGCAGACTGTGCCTGGGTAATTGAGTTAGAAGGCATACAGGATCTAGTAAGAGAGTGGGACAGTGAGGGAACATAGGAAAGGGGAAGAAAATACCTCAAAAAATATTTTCCCCTTATAATAGTAAAAAAAAAAGTTGGGAGAGCGTGTCACTTGACAGTAGAATTTCCATCTGGGGGGGGAATAAGCCTCTACTATAAGTATCTAACCACAAAGTGCTGATTGGGGTATTTCCATCAGCATCTGCAACATCCAAAAAGCTGTCATTTTCAAGATATTCTCTGTACCACACTACCACTTTGGCTTCTAGGGATTCTTCTGATTTCATATTGTAAAAAGTCTGATTACAAAGTGAAACACTGACTGGAGAAAGCACAGGAAACTGTACCACGATGGGAATGGAGACCATCTTTCTGCAACTAAAAAGTGGTCATGTTTATTGAACCAGAAGGTAGTACAACCATATGATTGTGTGTTTAGGACTAAGGAGAAGGAAGAAAGCTTGTATTAAGCACTTCTGGACAAGCATTTTTGTCCTGAGTGAAGCAAATAACCCTCATCTATAGATCTAGCATATGCTTCCACTGAGTTTTGGGAAATATACCTTGCAAATTCGCTATGTGGGTGAATTACATAGATGCATGATAACTCCAGAGATTATACCTCATTTTTAAATGCTGCCATCTCAGCATGCAGTTTCTCAGGCCTGTAATATGCCGAGCCATCATGGACTGCAAATCTTACATCTGTCTGTTTTCCATTAATGTTCATCACACTGAAGACAATGACATCACTGAGCTTAGCAGGTAACATTTTTGCTAGTAATTCCTTGAACTTGTCATGTCTTGTTTTGCCATGTTCATCTCTCCTTAAGAACTCCTCTGCTGTGACATCTGATTTTGGGATTCAAAAATAGATAAGCATGAAATACCAGGAGAGCACAGGTTAATTTCTCAATTTATATCTTATTTAACAATATGGAAACATACCAGAAAGTGCACTACAATGATAAGTAAATCAAGTATTGATATAACACCACCTACATCACATAATCATTCAGTTTTTGATCTAAACTCTCACCAGCAAATAAAACTAACCTGATAAACGCACGGTGCCTGAGTTGTATATGGCTTCATTTTCCAGCTCTTTGACATGGATTTGTACAGTAGATATAACATCAGGACAAACTCCATCAGAAACTCTAACTTTTAAGTTGTATATTCCTTGAGGAGCATTATCCACCATCATCAAAGAACCAGTCCTCTGGTTTAACCTGAAAGACCTAGACATAAACCTTCAATTAGGAAGCCTTAATAAATCAAAATTGAGAACTTAATTTATTCATTAACATAATTCAGAAAACCTAATTTATTTATTAACATAATTCAGAAGGCCTTAAATGTTACTACAAAGGTTATAGACCAAAACTTATGGGAATTAGCAAACAACCCCAGAAAAGCACCAGAAACATCTTAATTCAGAAACTACAGTCTGCAGAGTTTATAAAAACATATTTTTGCCATTGACAAATCCCCAGATTTTCCTAATCCTGAATAAACAGTGTGTAGTTGAACCATGAGATTTGACATAGTAATTGTGGGCAAGTCTATAAGATAAATAAGAGAAAGTGACACAACCACACAAAGTTGTTCCAGATGCTCACTTATCCATCTGGAACAGGATAAAGTCTGTATGAAATCTCTGTATCATCTTCTTTTGCCACCTCAAAGGGACAGTAATCGGTAATTATGGAAATATTCCATGCCCACTATTATGGAACAGTAACCTCTGAATATGGAAACAGGCCCAGGGGCTGCTGACAGACAAAGTTAGTCTTTAATTTTGGGCTATATAAAGCTTTTAAATTCTTATTCATAGTGGAGGCAAAAGTTCACATTTATTTTCACATCCATTTTCTGAATTTCAAACAGCATACAATTATGCTATATGCCATCTCACTTATGATATGAACAAATAACATATAAGTATGAATTAAGGATCCAATTCAACATTTCAATTCATAGAAAAAATTCCACTAATTTAAGAGTTGTGTTTTTTGCATGCAATTGTAAATCTAGACATCAATGGAGATCACCAAATTTCCTTCCACTTTTGCTGAAACAATTCCATTCTGCCAATTTAAATTTGGGATTTTTATTCCATCAACTTTAACATTTGAGAGCAAGTATTAGAAGTTCTGCCTATTTTATAATTAGATCTTACAGAATGCACATAAATTAATGATGACATCCAAATAAAAACCAACATCATGGCATGATCCTGTATTCCCTTGGAAAAAATATTTCATGCATTAATTTCTTACTACCTAGCTACCAAAATAAAAAAGAAAAAGAGCATTCAGAAAGTACACTCCTTAATACACTCAGTAACCTTGGCTTTATGCACATCCTGAGCACAGAGAAATACCTGGTGAGGAAAATAATTACAGAAGCATAAATATTACTCATTTTGACACAATTACAATCCTCACTTGAGCAGTTTTCCTTCAAAGAGAAATGTTTTATTGTCCCAGTCATCTTGATCTGGTGCAAACACCTCCCCAAGCACTGTTATTGGCTGTTTTCCTGTTGAGATAAATTATAATAAATCTGCATTTAATTTTTTTGCTTTTCAGTGCATTTTATATTCTGCCACATTCATTGCTGCATTTATTATTTTCAGATTCCTGCTCAATTTGGTGATGGTTATGATCCAAGGTTCTTAAAATAATGCAGAGCCTGTCATGTGATTTCTGCCAGTTCTGGAAAGTTAAATACACTGTGGATGTCACATGAATGAAGAAAAGCTGAAAACACCACAACAGAAACATACATGAATATAAATCTCTATCAAATTTTCAGACAAAATAAAACAAAAATCACCACATCAGGAGTTAATCCCAAAATGGTTAATTTCTTCTCTAGTATTTCAAAAGGCACACCAGGCGAATCCAGCAAAGAGGGAGAGAACCTTGTGGGGTGCAGTTAAGAGAGAGGGACATGACTGAGGAAAGGAAATGGGCAAGAAGCCACCAAGCTGTGCCAATTCTTGGCCCTTTTCTCAGGACCCTATGGGCTGTCACAGAAGTGGAACATCCAAGCAGCTGCTTTAAAATAGCAAAAGCAGCAGCTCTAGGGTAAGGAGACCTTTGAATTCCATCGCCAAGATCCAGCAATAACGGAAATCTTTAAGGTTCAAATGTGGAGCCAATCCACCCTAGATGAACCTGTTTTTCTAAGTTGCTTCTGCCATTCTCATCTCCAGATCTCTTAGCATCAGACTTTCCGAATCATGTGTGCACACACAAAAACTTTTTCTCTGTGTAGGTGAAAACTAGTGAATGGAAAATAGATTTTATTGGTTTATAAAAATACTATTTTTTCTTCAAGTGCAATACATACTTGTTTGCAGCTAAAACTTTCTTAGCAGATGATCTTTTCCATACTAGGGTCTGAGTTGTGCAAATATACTTTACGCATTCCACTTAATACAGTAGTATACAGAATTGGAGTTTCAGTTTCAAAATATGAAAATGATTTTTAAAAAGCAAATTGAGAACTGCAAGAGAGAAATTATGTGTAAAACTGTGCTATATTCACAAAACTGATATAATATCCAGATAGCACTTACCTTTGTAACTGTACACATAGACTTCCTTATGGCCAGATTCATGGCAGTTGTCATTTTCATCACCAATTGTTATAGTTAGGATGTTTGTAGAGCTCATAGCTGGAATCCCACTATCTGTTATAACTACTGGCAGATGAAAGACCTTCTGCTTTTCTCTGTCAAAGGACCTCAAAGCAGTTATGGTTGCTGTGTTATTTCTGTTATCAGTAAGAGAAAAATCCAAAGAATTCTGATAATCTGGTGCCAATGAAAATGCAAAGGGTGGCCCATTCTCCTCACTGTCTGGATCAAATGCATGAAGCAGTTTTGATGTATGATTCATAGACACTATTTCAGGCTTCAATGTATTTTCCCAAACTACAGGCATGTATGGTGCCTCAAACCTTGGTCCATTGTCATTAACATCAAGCAAGTTAATCAAAACTGTTACACTTCCAGTGTGGGCTGGTGTCCCTTGATCTGAAGCTTGTACAATTAAACTATATTTTTGAATAACTTCACGATCTAGTGTATTTGCCACAATGATGTGACCATGTTGGTCAACCACAAACTGCCTCATAGGATCCGAATCTGACTTTATAGAATAAATAATGTTCCCATTCAAACCAGAATCCTTGTCTGTAGCTCTCACTGTGGTTACTGTAGTACCTACAGGCAGGTTTTCAAAGAAAGGGCTTGTCTGAATAAACTGAGAAAGGAAAACTGGGCTGTGGTCGTTAGAATCTTCAACTTCAATCAGGCACACTGCACTACTAGAAAAATCAAGATCTTCCACTGTAATAGTAAGATTAAACTGCTTTTCATGTGCATTCTCAAAATCCAATTTTTTTTTCAGTCGAATAGTGGCACAGTGCCATTCTTTGTCATTCTCAATATAAAACTTCTGATCTGGGTCGCCCCCAATGATACTGAATATTAAGTCAGCGTTTTCCCCAATATCTGCATCTGTAGCACACACTTGCACAACTTCTGAGTCAATGGCACTGTTTTCTGGAATTGTTGCCTGCCACATCTCTTTTGTAAATTTAGGTACATGATCATTGACGTCTGCAATCCAGATAGTGGCAGTGCCAGTTCCTGTTAGCCCTCCCCCATCTCTTGCTTCAATAGTAAGAAAATAATTTTCATTTCTTTCTCTGTCTAGCATTCCCCCTGCCACATGGATTGTACCAGTATTGAGATTGATATTAAACATGTCAGTACCAAATTCAGTTTTTACATTCTCTGTTATCCTGTAAGTCAGGACAGCATTAAGACCTACATTTGGATCATCACGATCAACTGCACCCATTTCCATGACTAAAGTGTCTGCAGGAGAATTTTCAAAGACATTTCCATTGCAATCATTAGGCATACATGGGAACATGGGTGCATTGTCATTTATGTCCCACACATTAATAATTACATCAGCAAATCCTGTAAGTCCTTCTCCACCTTCATCAGTAGCCAATACAACAAATCTCCACAGTGCTCTCTCTTCCCGATCCAGCGACTTGTGGGAGTAAATGCTGCCCGTTTTCTCATCTATTGAGAAAATATCAGCTGCACCATGCCCATGCAACGAGTATCTCAAATCTCCTTCATCCACATTACTATCGGGATCATTTGCCATAACCTACAAAAGTTTTGAAAACAAAGACATAGAAATTATAAAATATGCAATGATTGCATTATATCCTATATGCTGCTACAGTCTAAAGGAGTCCAAACAGAAGTACATGACATGCTATTAATATGTGCATGCCAGATGAATGGCAAATGAGAGATGGCTGAGGGACAATTCAGAGTGGATAAATACACTTTGTGCTACAGTAACAATGTAGATATTGTAACAGTAAAATACTTTTTTTTTTCATATTTTTAGAGATATTCTATTATGCAATTCTGATAGCTAATTTAAAATGTTAATGATTTGCTTTTTAGGATCACTAATGATCTATCCTACCTATATTCTTGTAATTACTTTTCCATAAAAGTCCATTTCTCTTCTTCCACTGACAAGAAAACTCAGTAAAACTAAAACTAATTTCATTAATATATCTGTGCTGGATTAGTATTAACATAATTGTACCAGAGTAATCTGTGCTCTTTCATTGATATATTATAATCTCTGAAACTACATACACTACCTGAAGTACAAAGACTGGTAACCCATCCAGTTCCTCAATTATACTTCCATAGTACTCATTTATAGAGAAAACCGGAGTCTCATCATTTTTATTCATGACATTGATGATGACAACTGCATAATCTTCCCATTTCCCATCAGAGGCCAACAAGTGAATCTCATATATTTTTGTTTCTTCATAATCCAGTGGTTGGGCAATAAAAATGGCTCCTGTTTCTGGTTCTACATCAAGTACTCCTCCTGTGTTTCCAGCTGTGATCTGATACCGTAATTTAGCATTTGTTCCTGTCAATTACCAACAGTGTCAGAAAACACACATTTGTTGAAGTAGATTAAAACATGGGACGTTAAGATGAAATACAAATCAAACAATAACTGGTTTTTCGTATTATAGTTTTGTGGTCTTTTAAAACATGCAGCTATGTCAGATTACTTATTGGCATTCTCAGTTCTGCTATGTCCAATTGTAATTTGTGTCTAATTATAAAATGTGTCTTTGCAATGAAGTATTAATTCTGCTTTTACTTACTATCCCTCAAATTCACTGAAGGATCAATATGACTGGCCAAGGCTATGGAACCAAAAAGACTAATTCTTATTTGCTAACATCCAGCATCTGAGTTCTCATAAAGTACTACTTCATATCATTGAACCATTCTGCACTCACATTCATTTATGCATAGGCTTTACCAACAGAATAATTATGTATTGAACCAGAGGAGACAGTCCTAACAGAACTTTTGAAAATTTCAGATGCAGTACCAATTTGCTGACAGGTTTAGATCAAGTCAAGACCTTTAACCTTTCTGCATTCCTATCTTCTTCCCTTCTTTCATAACTGTATCTTTGATCATCTATTTAAGAGGACAGGAATGAAGTGCCCTATATCTATCACATCAGGTCCCCTGATCCAACACTCTAGAGTAGCCTAAGTAATAAATTAAAAGTTCCTTGAGTAGATAAATCATTCTTTGGTACAATTCAGCCACGTTTGTGTCAACCTCCTTGAATGGATTGGGAATTAAATGCAGCCAGGATGGAAATCAAATGCAGCACTTCACAGATATGCTGACATATCCTTTGGGGCTTAAGCAACAAAAAAAGTGTGGTTTCACCATACAATGTAGTCAAATTAGTAGTGCACCATGGCCAAATGATGGAAGTCTGTATCACTTGCTCCCTCAATTATGAGCACATGGTTTACATGCTTAATTTTACATGACATGGCTAAATTCCGGACTGATTTGTAGATAAACCAATATTGCTAAGAGTTATCATATGCATTTAGGAAGTACAGTTTCAAATACAAGAATGTGTACAAAAAAAATAAAGAACAATATAACTATGCTGTCCATAGGGAAAGCAAATGAATCTCATTGAAATCAAGTCTGATTCATTCTAGTTAACCGAGACATTTTTATTGGCACCCATTTGAAAGAAAATTATATAATCTATAATAAATTTGTATTTCCTGGCACAGAAATTATTCTCCATCATCCCATATTAATGCATTGCCTCCTAAAATAACTCTTATTTGACTTATGCCTCACAGCTCCATTATGAACTAATGTTCACATACAATCAGTTCACACTAAAAGGATTTTTAAAATCTAGAGACAAAAAGACATTTTCCTTTCTAACACCACTAAATATATCTTGGTGTGCTGAAATTAAATCATTAATATTTCAGATATAGCTATGGGGAATTACAATACTTTACCTTCATCTTCATCATTAGCACTAACTGTAATGATAGTTGAGCCCACGTCCTGATCTTCATCCACATTTACTTCATAGACACTTTGAGTGAAGACAGGTTTGTTATCATTCACATCACTGATAAAAATGCGCACGTAGGCTGTGTCTAGAGAGACAAGAAACCAGAGATTAAAATACTCAGCTGTGCCACTTCTGTCAGCTACAATTCCTTAAACTGTCTAGCTGCACGTTAAATGAAGACGAATATGCAGACAATACAGAAACAAACCCTTAGGGTTGTGGACAATATATATACCAACATTACTCAATAGCACTTTGATATCAAATGAATGTCACGTCCAATTTGTTTAAACAGATAATATGTGAATAACAGATGCATAATATGGCAATTGTACAGTTTTTAGTCATAACTTTTTGTCCTGAAGCCACAAAAGCCAAATTTTAAGTCTTTATTTAAGTACAGCCATCAATTGAGAATGTAATTTTCTATCTTGAACTTTCCAGCTTCATACTTTAGAATTACTTTTGACTGAGTACAGTACCCTGTGCAGTGCTTTGAGAAACACCTCCGCTACCCAAAGATCTGCACCCTACAGATAACAGGTGCCTCTTTGCATTTAGGAAATACTAGGAAATACTCTCTAAACTCTAACTATGAAGTCCTAGTTTCAAAACAAAAAACTTGCCTGAACATCATATAAAACATCTCTTCCAACTCTGACATAACTGTTGCACAGACAAAGGGTAAAAAAAACAAAACCAAAAACAAAACTATGGACACTCTTTCACAAGTACACTTGAAAAAAAGGAAATTTGCATTTAACCTTGCATTTCAGAGACCAATTTTCAGTTTTCAGAGACCAATCCAGGAAAAATCATGCTTGTCACAGACTTCTGTCTCTTACCTGAGTTTGGCTTCCCATATTTTCCAGGTCGAGCTGATTCAGAACCATCTGTTGACTTGACTTCTAGAAGATAGGACCCCTTCTTCTCTCTATCAAACACTGAAGCAGTGTATATTGAGCCTGTCTGTGAGTCCAAGCGAAAATATGTGTAGTCTCTGCTACTGTCATGTAACAGGGAGTATGTTATCTAAAGGATTAAAAAGAAGTTATTAATCAATACTTTCCTTTTGTTGGATAGTTCACAACAAAATAAGTACTTAAAGAGAGGAGGAAACAGCCTTGTGTCTGAGAACTTGACCAGGGCCAAGACTAAGCAATCTAATTTAAAGCCAAGTAACTTCCTTGCATGTTGACTGCCAGTGTGTAAATGGAAATAAATTTGGCTTGTCTAATCAGTTCCTGAGTTCATTAGTTCATGTTTGCACAGTGCTTATGCAACAGCACTCAAACTCAGCTAAAGATCCAAGGTACTAATACAATAGCTGCAGGTGAGTTCAATTTAAACTTGCTCAGTATCATGGACCAGGTTCTAGTCTCTATTCTGTATATGTTTTGGTGCACTTTGTCTTCCACTCTTGTTCTAAGGATATATCTATTTTTGATTTTTAAAAGTACCTCCACTTTTGGTGCTAACTTAACACATTTAGGAATTCAGTTTTTAATGCCCCCAGTGACTTACAACTCAGAAGCATTTAACACTTTTTTTCCTTCCATTAATTTATCCGATCACACTGTAGACCTTTCTAAACCAGAGCATTCTGTAGCAAGGTTTTCACCTGAACTGTACAAATATTTCATCTTTGCTTTCTGCCTCACACCTACTATTTCACCTGGTGAGTCAGAGAAACATTTAACTAGCTCCTTTATTTCATCTCATGTTTCCTTATTAGATTCCTGAAGGCTGGATTTCTAGGTTGAAGACTTCTAGTCTATTTAGCTATTATTCCTACAGAAGTTCTTCCATATCTTTCATCATAAAGAGGTAGGTACCCACTTGCTTACCTCACCATTCTGACCAAGGTCAAGGTCGGTGGCAGAGACCTGAATGACAAATGTCCCAACACCAGCTCCTTCTGTTACTGAGGCTTCATAAATAGATGAAGTGAAGAATGGGACATTGTCATTTACATCTAAAACATCCAAAAAAGAGAAAATTATAAAAATGTAAAGAAAAAGGGGGAAAAAGTACTTCAATTGTACTATAACATCACTGAAAAGCTTACACACCTGTTATATTAATATAGACCATAGCAAAGGCTGCCAAAGGAACTGCAGCAACGTTTTGTGCTCGAACCCTCAACAGAAAGCTCTTTGTTTTTTCATAATCAAGTGGCTCAGCTACCAGGATTGAAGCAGAACCATCACGTCTGTTTGGACTCAAGTAGAAATGAACTGGCATGTTGGTCTCTGGAACAAGTCCCTCTTCCAGATTATAAGTCACACGGGGGTCACCAAGGGGAGAAGTTGCTTTGATTGTCTGCACGATTCAAAAAGTTTGCGTAATCAATGTTTTTGTAAGCACAGCAACATTTCTAAAAGCGTTTTTGTATTGACTCTCCCAGATCTTCAGCTCTCAACTGAAAACACTAGGACAAGAATTTCTAATATCATATCCTAACCCTGCCTGATGCATCTCTAGGCCACAAACAGCTGCAGCGAAATGACTGCAGCAGTCATTTTATATTTGGTTACTCATACTTTTAACCTAAATACATGTATTTTAGAATTACTTCATAAAGCTGTTTGGATTACTCATTCCAACCAATGAAACTGAAAAACTCTAACTACTTTAAGACCAATAATCACCTCAGATAATGCTGCAGCATTCAAAAAATTGGAACACCTATAATGTCATCCAAATGGGAAGGAAATTAATTAAACCGTGGTTACACACATATAAGTTAGAGCAAAAATGCTGGTTAAGAAAATTGACAACAGATCATTGGTCCATACAATACACAAAACTGTTATAAAAGCTCACTATACTTAAGCAAATAAGCAACATTCAGTTCAGCTTGTCCTTAGAGCTATAGACAAAGGGGTCTGTCCCAACCTTACCAAAATCGATGCATCTCGAGTAGTATTCTCTGGAATAACAACTTCATAGCTGTCTCTTTCCCACTGCGGAGGCTGGTTTTTTGCACTGGTAATAGTTACTGCAAGTTCAACTTTACTGCTCCTGTTACCTCCATCTGTAGCAATAATCTCTCGAATCATAGATGACCTCTGAACAGTAAAAAAGGTTTTGTTACAGAGGAATGTGATCAGGGCTTAGATGAGCATGCTTTTTTTTTTTCCAAATAAATGAATAAAAAAGGCACACTTAAGAAAACCTGCACAGAAGGAAAACATCCACAACTGCAGAATACTGATCTCAGAATATGAGGTAGGTACAAGGTTGCTATTTGCTTTACTTAAGATTATTGGAAAATGTTTTTATTTGTCTCAATAAACAACTCTGAAAATATCAAAGTGCTCATGTAGGTATCTAGAAATGGTTGAAACTGGTAAATTTTAGATAACTCCATGCAACAACTTTGTTCATGATGCTTTCACCTTCCTGAGGGATAGCTGTGCTTAGTCCACCATGGCTAACATGTATCAAGTTGGGAATCTGTATCAGAAACAAAATTTCACACTCTTTCATTTCTAGGTTTGCGTCTTAACTCATTGTCTATAAACACAGTGAACTCCTACACCTGGGTTATTGTTCCCTCACAGTCCTTGGTATTAGTATGCCAAAGCAAATGGAAATGAGAAGAGTAAGTTTTCAGAGGCAGTGGTGTCAGATGCTACTTTCCAGCTGAAAGCAGGACTGGCTTATATGCAATTCACAGTCAATGAGCTCATCAGCTAAAAGCCTTAGACTCATGTTTAAATTAAACATCAGGTATTGATCCTTCAATGTGAAGAGGTAACACAGAAGTAAGGACAAATTCATGACCTCAGTCCCTCCTGGGGTATCACAGAATCATGTAGGTTGGAAGGGACCTTTTCAAGATCACCTAGTCCAACCAGTGGGGAAAAAACAAAACAAAACAACAAAAAAACCCCACCAAAAACAACAACAAAAATACCCACCCACACCAAACAAAAAACACCCACCACACACACCACAAACGAACAAAAAAAATTATATATATATTGAGATAGTGAGCTTAAAAACCAAAGCAAGTGCTATACCTGAGATATGGGTTGGTTCACAAACACCCAGCCCGTAGTAGGATTAATTTGTAAATAATTTGTTTCTTCATCTGCTATCGAATACGTAACGGCAGCATTTGAGCTGTAGTCATCATCATGGGCTGCAACACGAAGAAAGCTGGTCCCAACTCTTGTGTCCTCTCTTAGGAAATCTAATGTAAGGAAAGGATATTTCAAGCTGATCATTAATTCACTAAAGTACCATGAACATCTTGCTAAGAAATTAAGAAATACTAAAGTAAAAATCTATGGAAGCTATAAGCTTTCTATTCCTTGGACTATTGGCCATTAAAATCAAACTTAATATTTTAAAGAGCTGCTATCGCTCCAGGGCTATAGATCACATTTGAGCTTCATATTATCACAGTCATAACCTGTAACTGTAATTTTGATAAGATACTAATTTATTTCTGTCTTGCATTTTTGCTAAGGGACTAATTGTTTTCTATGAAATACACATAAATGGAATTTTAATTTCTTGCACAAAACCTCATTATCAGAAACTACTTTCTAGGTTTTGCACTGTATAACTAAATAAGAATTGTTAATAAACAGGAAGGGGTTTTTTGAAGAACCAAGAAGGAAAGATAAAACAACAAACAACGTAGAATGATGAAATTCAAATGGGAACAGTATGTTATCAAAAGTTATGACAAAAATCTACTCATCACAAAACAAAGGATACAGTTAGTTCTCAGTGCTTATTACAATTTTCACATCTCTGTGGAGCACCACAGACATGTGGCATACTCAGGAAAGGAAAGATACTGACATGGTTATTGTTTCAAGGAATTCTCCTGTAACAACACTGAGGAAGGCCTACCAGTCAAGACTTTACTTGTTACATTGCACATTACACAGACTAACAATTCTGCAATGAAGGTAACCACATTTCTGGCTGCAATCACCTAGTTGGTCACAAGATCTACTGCCAGGAACAAAAAAACCCAAAAATCTTAGACATCAGGTAAGCTCACACTCAGGGCACCGAAACTCTACCCAATGACTCTCAATTACATTCATAGTGGGTGTTTTCAAATCTGGGATCATTATCATTTTGGTCCAGGATGATAATATTTATCTGACATATTCCAATGAGTGGTTCCGCTGCCTGATCTGTTGCTGTCACAGTGATAGGATATTCCCTCTGTTTTTCTCGATCAAATACCTGAGCAGTTGTTAGAACTCCTGAAAAAAAAATTAAATACCAGAGAGTTAAAATACAATGCATTTGACAATATTCTACATTTAGATGTTTATTTGTCTGACAGTACACTGAGATACAAAGCAATAGTTAAATACGCCTATAATGTGAACTTCAGGTTCAAGGATCCAATCACAAGATTTAACAATTTCAGCTAAAACAGTACTGCTCAGGCAGATAAAAATTTCATGCACACTTATATCTACACACAATTGGACTTAAATTTAGAAAATAGAGATAAGCACCAAACTAAGAGAATGAGTTTATAAAAAATATTTCTTTTGAAGGGCAATTAGTACAGGGCAAAGGCATGTTTTATGTCTTTTACCCTCCAAAAGTTCAGCCTGAACTTAGTTTTGGCCTTCCAAGACTTAGCCTCTTTGTAAGTCTGCTGCCATTTGAATACATTATTTATATGCCATTAGCAATGTTGCAAGATAACATGCACTTAAAATACGGTACTTTTTAAAAATCTAGTTACAAAACCACACATGTTATTTCACACAGCAAAACTTCCACATTTCAGAGAAGTTCAAGTTCAGGACTGGACATGTATGAAACTAAAGGATAATATTTATTCATGAGGTCAATACATTTATATTTGTCTGCTGATAAAAAAAAAAAAATCAATGAAAAAGCATGAAGTCTGATTTTAATTAAGCTTTTTTTTCTATCAGTTTAACAAAGTGGTTTCTATATTCCAGTATCAGTTCTGATATTTGCTTTACCTGTGTCAGGATGAATACTAAATGCTGGTAGGACTCCACCTCTGTGCATCAAGCCATATTTCACTATACCATTGGCTCCTTCATCAGCATCAGTGGCTTCAACCTGCAGTACAACTGTCCCAGAAGGCTGGTTTTCCAACACAGAAGCATGTTCCCGATAATACTGACACTAAGAGAGGGGAGGAAAAAAAAATAAAATTATGGACTTATCATGGCATTTGATTTAAAGATATACTGAGAGCAAAAAAAAAAAAAAAGAGATTTAGCTATACTTCCATTCACATGCACTGATGTTAATGTTTTATCTATGCCATGATTAATTTACAGACTTCACTTGCTATTTTGCGGTTATATGAACAACACAAAACATGAGGCCACTGAGCATCTCCAACTAATGAAAATATTTGGAGAAAAAGTTACAGTTGCCTATACTTCCAAATGCAAATATTTTTTTATACTAGCAAAAATCTTATTTTAAAAATAGCATACAGTTGCCCAAACCATTGCTTTGGACAAAAAAAAATATTCCTACACACAGGTACTTTGTCAAGGACAGATTACAAAGAATTTTCATGACTGAAATGAATAGTCACTGACTTTTCAAAATATACAACATTACCCACCAACATTTTAGCTATCAGCATCAGACTTGAAATTTTTAGATAATAGATCTTTAATATGAAAACATTCTGAAAACATCTTCAAGCATTTAATTTTTACAGTACTTTACAAATTAAGCTAAAACACTTTCGTTCTTCTCTTTTTCATCAGTTCCAGACATACAATCATCAAAAGAAGCCTCTGTAATTTAGAGAGGTATTTTGGAATATTAGGGACCAAGTCCACTGCATAGATAGCTATACCTACTGATTCCTTCTTACATCTGTCACACCAAACCCCCAAAAGTTACTCACTCAACCTTATCTCCTACAATGCCAAAGACTAGATGTTGGTCAGGAAAGAGACAGTGCTCACAGGAACTGTTCTGCCACGAGAGGAGAACAAACCCTCTAAAAGTCTTAGGAGAGGAATGGAAAAGATGAGGAAGACAGCAGCATCAGGACTCCCAGAGAGATGAAAGCAGCCCACTTCTGGAATAGCTCATCTGCTGCATCACTTGCACTAACAACACAGTCTTTATACATTTACCACAGTCCAATACAAATAGTCTCATATATTTACCTTCTGAAAGACAGGTTTGTTATTGTTGACATCATCAATTTTCACAACAACCTGGGCAGTACTTGTAAGAGAACGGGGCCCTCCAGAGGCATTATCATCAGTAGCTGTGATGTTAAGTACATACTCTGTCCCCTGCAGCTTAGGAAACGGACTTGAACGAAGTCTAACTAACCCTGTAAAAACAACAGGTTGTAGATTTTTTATTTTTTATTACATTAACCAATTACTGTTATTCTTCTCACCAGTAAGCGTGACAACAAAACATTCTTGTATACTCTTTCACCGATAAACCACAAGGCTGCTAGATTTTAATTTAACTAAAGTATTTATACTGGAGCTGATATTGAAACAAAATTAAGACAGCACAACAGGCTTGTCTGTCTGCAGGTATGCCTACAGAGCTGAGTAAGACAACAGCTACAGCACAGTTGACCTGCACATATTAGCTTTAATGTGTCCAATGCTGAAAAAATAAAGTAAAACAAAAAAAAATACAGAAAAGCATTGTAGCAGGCTTCTGTTTAATCTGCACCAGCCCCACCAGCGACCCTGGCTATGTTCTTGTATCATTACTGCAATGAAACATGTCTCTCTGTGTCTGCTGCTGTAGCTACCAATGCTCACTCAACTGAAACTAGTATGAGTTTACCTTCCTGCTTCACAGCAGCATTTAGCTATATAGGTACATCCTCAGAAACCTGTATTTTGCTGCTCTCCCAAGTCACCCAATTGATACACCCTGCTGGATGGGACACAAAGGCACTGTCAGAGAAAGGTGTATGAAAGATTTGCCACAAAAGCAAAAGAGACTACAGCTATCTCACACTATGCTGTCATTTTTTTTCTCCATCATCCATCAATCACCCCTATTATTCATCAGGCATAATAGCAATTGTCATTACAACAGTGTATTGTCACAGCATCAGCGTTACTCAATTCACTTGTAAATGTGTTGTTTTAGCTAAAGCACTTCTTTTTAACACATGTCCACTTTACCTTGGCAGTATTCCCTTGAGATCGTACCTAAAAAGAAACTTATGCAAGCCACAGTGTCAACCTTTATTGGTTTATTAAGCAACAAAAGGCCAAAAGTGTTTTGGAAAGAAAAATCCTAATGTTTCTAAATTTAAGTTTCAAAGATAGTAAAAATTAACAGGTAAAAAAAAAAGTATAAAAGTACATACACATGATTATCTGTATTTAAACTATGGAGCTGATCCTAAGGGATGCTATCAATCAAATGTTAAAGATTCTTAGAGCACTTAAAATAAAGATTTTCAGAAGTGTCAAATCTACTACCCTTGTGATAATTAGGCACTTTTAAAACAATTGTTTCTCTTCAGGTGTCAAAGTATCTTTAGAAATGTAACTCTGGGAACATACAACTATTTTCAAGTCAGAAAGGATAAAAGGAGCTCTCAATAAATTCAGGTTCATGCTTCAACACTTACCTGCAGACCATATTTTTGAGAACATTATGTAATCTAACATTAATATTGCAAAAACATTATTTGCATTGAAATTAAATTTTTATGCTAAGTGAACTCTATGGAATAAAGAAAGAAAAAACTTAGGATGGCTTACTCCTTCCTATATATTTAATGCTCATGCTTTGAAAAACACAACTTCAGATTTTCATTGCAGTTCAAAATAAGTTAAATATAAAGTAGTTTAACTGAAGTTAATTAAGTTTCTTCAATGGGATTTCAATTTGGTGCCTGTTTCTGTCTCAAAACATCCTCTTCTGTTTTTTCAAGCAATCAACAGCAAATAGATATTATTAATTTAAGGGGATACTCAGATGATAAGTGTGCATTATTGTTTCTTTTTTTTTATATATATATATAAATGAGGACACCAATGTTGTGAGATTTTTTCCTTTGGGGTTTTAAAAATATGCAACCGATGAAGAATTTAAACAGATGTAAAAACTGGTAACTCAGAACAAATGACTTAAGCTGCAAAGTATTCTCCACACCACTTTTTTTCTTATGCATGTAGTATTCTTGGTTAAATAACATTGCTCATGTGAATGATTTTGTCCTTAAATGAAAAACACACTTACCTACACAAGAAGAATTTTGTGTCAATACAACACAAGCAAACTCAGCTAGGAAGTGTTAGCTCACACATGTGTAATCAGGATATAAGCAAAAGTACAGGGGAAAAAAAGCCTCATCTAAAACCCCAAATGTCCAACAGTTAAAACTGAGTTATCGAGAAAGTTGCACAAATAAAACCATTCCAGTCAGAACTGTCATCCTATTGCTTTCTCTCTTCACGTTACTAATAGCATCATTGGCTAATTGCAGCCTGTGGACGTCAAGCTTTGAGTGCACCAACAGGCCTTTCAAACTTCCTCCTGCTCCCTAGGTTTGGCTGCCCATGTTCAAGGCCAGCTCCAGCATCAAGAAGCAGCCTAACCTTGGATCAGACACAATTGTCACAAGTCTGGTCTGTGGCCTCTGCCCCCTGTCTTGGGAGCTGCATTTAAGCTCAGGTCCTTTCCCGAGCTCCCCCGGGGGTGTGCTGTACCTGGCCATGTGTATTGCTGACCCTGACATTGTCATAAAGGTTATTCTAATCCTCTTTTGACATTTTGGAATGTCACACTGTTATCAATAAAAATGTTCTCTATTAAGTTACTGTCTATTAAGTTACCTGTAATCTATAATAATGCGCTCTTTTAAGTTACTGACTGAACAAGTAAGACAGGTCAATTATACAAAGCTTTTAGGAAAGTGATACAATTTTATTAACATTATAAGAGAGTCTGGAACAATTGCATCTTTTTCCTGCAGTTTTTAAAATTAGAGTCATAGAATAATTTGGGTTGGAAGGAATTTGGGTTGGAAGGAATCGTTAAAGGTCATCTAATCCAATCCCCCTGCAATGAACAGGGACATCTTCAACTAGATCAGGTTGCTCAGAGCCTCATCCAATCTGATCTTGAATGTTTCCAGGGCAACCTGGTTTAAGAAATTATCTTCAATGCACTCCAGGAGTCTCCTGGATTACCTCCAGCTCGCCATGCTACTTTTCCAGCAGATGTCAGGGTGGTTGAAGTCCTCCAGCAGGACAAAAGCCTGCAAGTGCAATGCTTCCTGTAGCTGGAGTAAGAAGGCTTCATCAGTAAGCTCCTCTTGATCAGGCAGCTTGTGTTAGACACCAACCACAAGGCTCCCTTTGTTGCCTCGGTCTCTAATTCTTACCCATGAGCTTTCCACTCTATTTCTTGATGTAGCAGGCAATGCCTTCAACTCTCCTTCCTCACCTGTCTCTCCTGAACAGCTTATAGCAATCGATAGCCACGCTCTAGTCACGGAATTCATCTCACCAAATTTCAGTAATGGCAACTAGGTTGTAGCTTTCTAGCGGCATGATGGTTTCCAGCTCCTCCTATTTGTTGCCCATGCTGTGTGCATGGGTGTAGAGGCACTTCAGCTGGGCTGTCAGCAATGTCATCTTACAGAAACACCCCTTAATTCCTTTGAGGTATTTCACTGGTGTTTCCCTCTTGGGTGCTATTACCTCAGGAGCCCCTGGATCATCTCTGTAGACTTCAAGTGTGCTGCAGTGTACCCAGCACATCTCAGAGCAACAAGAGGAGGGCCCAAGCTGTGGGGCCCTCCATTCACTGCTCTCCTTTAAACTATTGCCTTCAGCCTGGAAGGGAGATACAGGATGTCCTTGATCTTGTTTTTTTCTGGTTGTTGTTTCCATTTCTGTCTGCATGAGGGCAGAGCATGGTTCCACCAATCCATCTCCTTCCCAGACTCCCTGATGCTCTTAACTTTTCTACTTCCTCTCATAGCTCTGTCACCAGTCCGAGCAGATCATCCACAGAGTCAAACTTCACACTGCCCTTCTCACTGCTGCCATCCATTACCAATGAATGGCTCTGGCACTCCCTGCAGCCTGAGACATGGATGGCTGCATTTTTTCATGGAGTCACTGCCTGAGTTGCCACGTCCATTCTGCTGAGTGCAGAGGACATGGCTTTCCACTGGGTGGATTAGTTAAGCTCCTTCTGAGAGGGTGATAACCGCCAACTGAACTCACCTCTTGAGCTGGTAGAGTCACTATGCCTTTCCACACCAACTGCCATGCCATTAGGTTAGTATTAGCTTCAAAAATAACATATACTATTCAGTTTTTATAATTGCTACCTAATGATAACTAAATTCAAGCTGCATCATGTCAGAATCAATATTATGACTGCAGCAGCAAAGAGCTAATATATTATTACCTTTCTGGGGGTCAATAACAAAGTTTCCTTTTTCATTCCCAGACAAAATATCGTATGTTATGCCATCTCCATCAGGGTCATCAGCATTAACTGTAGCAATCAGTGTGTTTGGGCCTGCATCTTCAGAAACAAAACTCCTGTAGCTGTTAAAAGAAATTACAACAACACAGTATGAATTTAAACAGGAAATAATACTATGATTTACAACACTTATTGACTACCTGTACAAAGTGTACTGCAGAATTTGCAATTTATTAATACAATTACACCGATAAAATGCTTCTTTGCTAACCAGAAAAATGATTGTATTGAAGATCTATCCAACCATTCATGTTTTTCTGCTGTTACCTCCCATGGATTTCCACTGCAAAATTTTAGCAGTATTGAAGTTTGGAAGCTTAGCTTAGGAACAAGACTTGGGCTAAACTCAGAATTCAGTTTTATTTTTTTATTTTAAAGAATGAGTTGCACGATTCACAGAATCAAGCTAACATTAAAGCACTGATTGTATTAGCACACTTTCCAACAGAAGCTGTCAAAATGCTTTCAGTGTAGTCTTTGCACCAGCACAACTAAGATGAGAATCAGATGTGGAGGATATGTGCATAATGTCAGTTTTTCAAAAATCTCAAGTCAAGACACATCACTGACCTTGTAAGCTCTTAAGAGGCATTATCAGCCTAAGCATAATGCACTCTGGAGTAGAAAAGCCCCCTGCTTTAGCAAAGTCACAAATATTTATTATTTTATCTGACTGGATTGATCATAGACCAGACTAAGCATACTACAGACCTGTCCATAGTAGATATCCCAAAGCTCAGCCATAAGAATGAAGTACAGCTGGCTGCATCTAAAAATATTGATAAAATACATATGTGTCACTGGGTTCAGAGTGCTTATGGACCCACTCCCCATATGTTGAGAATAGGAAAAATTTCAAATTAAAAAAAATGGATGCAAAAAAACCCTCTCCCTTGGCTTTTGCTGTCTAGATATATATCTTCATAGAGGCAGCTTTTTTTTTTCCCCCTATTTAATATGCAATAAAGTAAGAGAAGTAACTTATTTTAGGTTAGCTCAGTCACACCCCTCAGGGCACTGTCTTAACTCTGCATCTGGAAAGCAAATGAACAGTAATTCTGATAATTTTGAACATGAAATTCAGGGACAGAAGAGGTCAAGTCATCAGAAGAGGTCTCTTAAAAAGGAGAAAGTAAAAACAGAGTAAGTAAGTAAATGACAGAGAAGTAGCCTTAAGCATCTCATAACAGAGATATGGAATGACCGATAAAAGAAAGTTTGTGGCAAGGAATCATAAGTTTATACCGGGTTGTAAATCTAAAGAAAGGGATAGAAGGGCAACATCATCATCTTGCTTTGCATTAGCCTGCCACAGAGCTAGCACTAATTGCAAACTAGTCTCTCAACAGAACCTAATTCATGGATGTTTGTGATGAATCTATTTCACAGAAAACTTCAAATAAGTTCTATCTGAAATTTATCTCTGGGTTCAAGCTCTAAAAACAAAGCAAAATCAAAGCCTTGTTAACCTGATTAAACAAAAACTTGAGATAATTTGAATTCATCAGAATTTAGATGCAGCAGTTTCCCTGCTATTGTATAGGGAAAAGAAAAGCTTCTTGTGAATGTTTGGCAATTTAAAATAACATTAATTTTAATTGTATTCTTTAGTAAACTTTAAATACAGGAGCTGACAGGGTTTTGTTGTTTGTTTTCTTTATCTATGTTTTCTGCTTCCAATTTGTTAGAGATATTTACAGAATCTTTAATACTATCACTTATTTCTGATTAAAAAATAGCAACAAATAGAATATTAAATATTAAAATCACCCTGAATATTTAAACAAATAAATGTATGAAGAAGAGGCATCATCTGAAGACTGAGAAACTTAATCTGGTGTAGTATTTGAAAACACATAGAGATACAAAAAGAATTTATAGAAGATCAACTTTTCCAAGCTGAATCTCCTAAAAATGTTTAGGAAAGAAAGAAAGGCACAAGATTTTGAATCCAGAGGCGACCTTTACGTAAAATAGGGACTGTCAGAAAACTTTGATGTTTTGTTCAGCTAAACCACAGGTTTAGCACCACTGAAATCTCTGCCTGGGTTTTGTGCTGAGTATCTTCTACTTTTAAGAGCAGAAGGCTGATACAGAATCTGACTATGAATTCCATTACTGAGCCTCTACTGCAAATACAATTTTATAGTACTTTTGACATTGCTTCAGATGCTTCTGAGCCCCAACTGTGGAAGAAAAATGCTTACTGATGCTTTAGGAAAAAAAATAAATACAGTTTGTAGGTCATGGGACTAAGTAAAATTAAGTGAACTACACTTATTGACATTTCTCTTGTGGTTTTTATAATTCAGTGGCCATTTAGGATTCTGTCATCTAAGCATTTTTCTTTAACGATTACAAAAAAAAGGATGTGGACTGTTGACTCCAACTAAGCTTAAATTGCCTAATTACAAAGCAAAATTCCACCATGTACTCTGGATAAGGGCTGAGGACAACAATGAGTTGCCTACTTTTCCTGCTTAATTTCCTTTGGTGGTGGAGGGGTGCTCTTGAAATGTATAATATGAAATTACTGCACCACCTCTTTCAGTACATATTGGAAAAATCTTAAATCTTAATCTTAAAATTGGAAAAATCTTAAATCTTAATCTGGCAGAAGACTGGTTGTATACTACCCCTATCTAGCTAGATACTTTTAATGTATAGTAGGATTTATGTATGTCTAAACTTTAAAATTAAGAACCAAACTTAAAGCTTTTTTTTTTTTTTACTGGTAGTAACAGCATCTCAGAGTCAAAAGATCATCCCGCATTTGTAAGTCTAACTCGGATTTAGCTGAACCAAAGACAATTACCATCCTGTAATGATCAGCCTTACAACCAAAATTTAAAAAGCATCAGCAAAAGATAAAGATAACAGAGTTTTAAGAATATGTATTTACATTTTTTTTGAAAACTCAGGTGCTTCATCATTGACATTTGAAACATGAATCCTAACAGTTGCTGTTCCAGTCTTCTGCTCTTCTCCTTTATCTACAGCCATAATTATGAATTCATAGAGATGGTTAGGTCTCTCATAGTCTAACTGTGTTGCTGGAAAAATAGTACCATAAGAAGTAATACTGAAGTCTTGACTCAAAGTGTAATATAGTATTTCAGCATTCTCTTTTGAATCACAGTCAGTGGCTGTCACTATTAAAAGAGAAAAGAGAAAGACATTGTGTAGATCAAAGTTTATGAATCAGAACATTAAATACTTTAATAAGAGAATTAGCATGTATTATAAAACTGTAATAGAATTTCCTTGGCATCTTGGAATGTACTGCTTGAAGCAATTCATAAAACTGTGCTATCCTCTATGCTTTTTATTGAGCTAACCCTTACTTGAAAATAAGTTGTTTAAAAGAAGTTGCTAAACTGCTGACTTAAGATCACTCAGACAGATCACACCCTATGTGATCAAAGATTAAGTATTTACATATATTATTCAACTGATGCAAGTTAAATTAATGTGTTTGTCAGATCCTACCATAACCTAAAAAAACATATGCTAAAAGCACAGTTACCAGAATAGTAACTGACAGACTACCATTAGTACAGAATAAATAACTAAGCAGAACAGTAAGAGGTTATAAAATCCTATTCACCAGGGAATAGGACCAGCACTTCCCTGTAGTTCACTTTCCTTTTGCCTCTCAAGATTTATAAACAGTTTATATAAGGGTTAAAGATTAATACAAGGCCCTTCTACAACAGTTTAGTTGACATAAATTTGTTTTATTGACAGGACCCGCTCATTTCTTTATGAACATTTTCAGTATAGGAATTTTGTAGTTTACATAATCAAAATTTACATAATTTACAGACCATTATCACTTAGAGATCAAGTTATTGCTTACATTGGGAAGAAGTAAAGTCTTTTTCTCAAGCATCCAACCTAAGCTTCACATACAACAGTTAAACCATGCAAGAAGCTTTTAACACAAAAGAGCAATATATCCATATGCAAGCCAGAGATGGTAAGCTGATGTGTCTATAATTTCTGATCCAACACCACTCTCTTCTTTCAAAAAGAGATATTGCAAGATTGCTACTAGAAGCCTGCTGCTATAATATGAACCACAACTGAAGTCCTGTTACTTCAAAATCCTACAAAGATTTACTTCCTTTGTCTCCTGTCCCCCAAAATTGTTTGGTCTATGTCAGTAGTAAATAATTATGATCTGATTCCACAAGGTGCCATTTGCCTTCAGAGAGTTGCAATTACCTGCCCTAGCATGGGTAGCTTTGCTTCTGAACTGAGTTCTGATTAGCAGAAGGAACAAAAAATACTCATACTGAATGTAACAAAATAGTTTTAGAAGCACTAACCTTGTAGAAGTGCAGTTGTCATAGTAACTGTTTCAGGAACACCAACTTTGCTGTAAATTGACTGATTAAATTCAGGGGCACAATCATTCACATCTGTGATTATGACCGAAACCTGAATGGAAAAAGAGGGAAACGTTAACCAGCGAAGTGAATCAAAGCAATGACTTCATTGATCTAGAAATACCATATGGAAGAATTTTCCAAAAGCATCCTTGAGATCTTTAGAAACTGTAGCACACAGGATAAGCCATTTTTCATAGATTGCTTTTTTCCCTGCTTAGAAAAACTGAAATATTAGATTCCAAAATACTAGCTTTGCCAAGTCTCAGTCCTCTACAGCAACGTTCAGCTCTTACCTTTCATCTCCATTGATTATTTCCTATTGCTAATTTAAAGAAAAATAGACCATCTGTTTTCCAACCTTCCTTTTTCCATTATATTATCTTCCAACACTTTTGTGATTTGTAACACTAATAATTCTACTGCCAAGCATATTACATTTTGGCAGTATAAATCTCCAAGACCAACTTCTGAATTCAATTACAGCAGCATGAATCAGATGTAAGAAGAACCGATTATGGTAAAACAACTCAGAAATACAATTCTGCTTCTAGTATCTTTATAACTGTTTTCTTATTCCCATGTCAAAGGTGAATCCACAGTCATATTGTTTACAGTCCAAACAGTAAGAAGCGTGTTAAATTAGCCTTTATGGCAGCTCACACTGCTACACTTCAGATTGTCTGAAGCTGGTTTAGTTATTCTGCACCACAGTGCAACAGGTAGATGCATTCTCCATCTATTGTTACAGCAATCTCTGGTGTGCTACAGCCACTATACTGACACACTGTCTCCCTGTCACTCTGTGTCCTCCCACTTATTCCTAATAATTCTGCCTCCTGTTCCCTCTGCAGTGTACATTTTATTTCCTGGAACACAAACAAACTGTTATGTTGCCTGCATTTCCTAGCTCAGTGAATCCTTGAATTCAAACAACTGTAACAACTACATTTAGAAATATTTTTGCTTTCAAACAGACTTCTAAAATACCATACACCATCATCTCTTAATATCTGTGAGTTTTTATTACCTTCTCTCTTTACAAGTTCACTTTGTGTTCGTTACTAAACAAACCATTCTCCGTTTTGTTTTTGTTTTAAATTGGGATAATCTCAAATACACATCATAATTTACAAAGGTTTAGAATGAAACACAACCCTACATTTGGCTTGGACACATCTGTTTCTGTATCTTCGCAGATGAGGCCTAGAATCTATGATGGAACGGCATATTGATCCCTCAGAAACAGCCTTTTCAGTATCAGCAACAGTGAACTCCAGGAATATCCAAGCCAGCCCTCAACATCTACCCACAGATAGAAAGTCTTTTGAGACAGACAGTGGAACAGACAGCATGAAGTGGGGAAACGTAAGCCCCCAGTGAATCTGTACAGAAGTCTGGGAAAGCTGAAGGAAAGTGGAAATGCATAAACTGCCAGAAGCAAACACCTACCTCTGCTGCACTACTGAACTGTTCCTCATTTTCCTCTGCTTTGACTGAAAGAAGATACTGATGTTGGTCACTCTCAAAATCCACACTCCGAGTTAAACTGATATCCCCTGTTGCCCAATCAATACTGAATAGACCAGCAGGATTTGTTAACAAACTGTAGTTCAGGGATTTCTTTTGATATGATACAGCAGTGACTGTAAGAAAGCTACATTTAAAAAGAAAAAAAAACAAACCACAACAAAAAACCTCAAGCACAGAATACAACATACTGAAATATATGACAAAAATTATAGTATCAGAAATGTTGTGCAATTCTGTAGGTCTGATCAGAGCAAACACAGTGAAGTCAGTGATAGCCATACTGAAACACAAAATTCAAACGTTCTGTTATACAGTAGTACTATTCTCTTGAGGTTAAACAGATAAAGATGGGATTCTCAGAAGGAGAACACAATAAGGATTAGAAACACAGTAACAGAGCATTTCATTTGGGCTCCAACTGAATTTGCCTACTCTAGCTTTCAGGTTTTCAGGCAGGATGCTAGAAGTTAAATTAAAATGCAAAAGATTAATTTTTATAACTGCACAGTAAGTTTGCTGCCGTACTTATACCATTCTAAAGCTTCAACAGGTAACTGCAAAAGGATAAAAGCCAGTCACTAACAGCATGCACATTACAGGATTTTCCACTGAAGTTCAATGTGCTTAAAATCTTCAAGTGGGAGAAACACTTGCAGTATAGAGTAGAAGCAGCAATTTAAAACAAACAAAAAAAACACCTTAAATGGTTTAAAACACAGTATTAATTCCACAAGCATCCATTGTCTTATGCAGATTTCTTAAGAAAAATAATTGTGTCTCCCAGAAGAATCCACCAACATGTATGATCTGGTGACAACTACAAATCAAAAAGACAAAACTATTTGTTTGAACACCTTTTTTCTCCTTTCTATTTCCATGCTGCTGTCTTCTCACTTCCCTCAGGTGCAATACTGAAACAATGGAAAAGGTTGCTGTAGGTCATTATCTCACTTCAGTCTTTTTTTTTGTATTTTGCTATGATGTAGTCTCAGAGTCAGTTTCAGCCAGAGCCAAGACCGTGATCCTGCCAACAGAAATTATTTTGCCCTCCTTCTAACTCCCTATCCTGGCTGCATGTTCACGCCACCTCTCCTCTCCTATCAGCCCTAAAAATCACAAGGCCATGCTCTGAGAATGTTAAACAACACAACTGTTATTTTTTTTCTATGTTTTTGGCTTTGTTTTTCATTGGATTAGCACTAGCAACAGACCAAAGGAAGGCAAAGATTTTGTAACACTCCTCTGCTCAGCAGTCTTAAATTAGTCTGCAATTGTGAAACCCCAAACCCAGAAATTCAGCACATGGCAGCAACTCTGTTTCCCTAAAACCTGTGTAATTGGTTCAATTTAAATATTGTAATTTTAGGATTCTACACAGGTTTTCATTACTATCTTTGGTCAATATGTAACAGGAAACTACTTTCACTAAGCACATTGTTTATATTCAAATCTCTTCTGACATAATAATAACCACATTAAAAACTTAATTCCCACATTTAATACTTAATTTGGCAACTTATTAATTGATGGATTTTCACTTGATGGGGAAGGCACTTCTCCAAATTTGACACATAAAATTAATATATTCTTTTGCATTAGGATATCTTTCTTCATGATGTAACAGTTATAATTTGCATTCTGTATTTTGTTTGAAAATTAAGACACAATCAACATCTACTAATACTGTCCCATATAATTTTTTAAAAGCAGTAATTATTCAATAGTGCTTTTCTGTACAAAAGGGTGATTAAAAAATACATCAATCAAACTGTATCTTGATATTTCTATTAAGAGATCTAAATTGCTATTCACAGTATCTATTTATGATTCACAAACAATTACTGAGGCTTTAGAGAGAGTAAACAGAAGTTAAACGAGAAACATAATCTCACCACATGATTTTTAACTGTTACTTACGATTTTCCTTGCGGTGTACTTTCAGGAACATAAACAAAGTATGACATGTTGGTGAACTGTGGCGGTCGAAATCCAGCAATTACAGAAACAGAGGCTGGAGACCCTCTGCTTCCAAGTTTATCTGACGCTTGTACAGTCAGTAAATACTCCTTGTCCCTCACCAATGGCAAACCGGTTGTTTTAATCCAGCCAGTATCCTTCTCAACTTCAAATCTGTCTTCACCACCTAAAAAGAACCGATACACAAAACACTGTCAGAAATAACTTTTACTTGATTAAAATTAAGATGAGAATAAGGTATCAATTCCCGAGTTGGTTTTGGCTTAGAATCAACATGGACACAAAAATTCAAAAGTTTGTTTAGAAATTAGAAATCAGAAATAACTTTAATGATGGTATTTCTAAGTTGCATTCTACTTCTCTGGACAATTATTGCTCTTCTTTATCCTCTAATACTTTGGTGTTGTTTCACCCTAAATATCCCTTACCTGAAAATACCCCAATAGGGTCCTGCCCAAGAGGAAGAAATTCACCTTTGAGGCAGTATTGCTACTCTTCTTCTGCTGCGTTTTGAACTATTACTGAGGTTTCTTTCAAGATCACCACAAAGAAAATTATTAATGAGTCTGTACTGACTTTGCAAAGCTAAGGCAAAACCCAGACCCTTAAAGATTTTTTAGAAATTAACCAGAAGCACAACTTCCACAAGGGAAAAGGAACATTAACCCTCTCCCATTAACCCAACAAACTCTCCTCCAATACTGCCCTCTCATAACCAGGCAGTCCAGCAGAGAGCTGCTGACCACCATTGCCTTTGCCACCCACATGCCAAAGCCCTGAAGAGTACTGACTGCCCCAGCCCCCATCATGCCCCAGTGGGCAATCTGTGCAGGAACCCAACTTTGCATGGAGAACACACTTCAAATCTGGCAAATCTGTCCATACCCTCAATTATTTTTTCTTACATACAGAGCTTAAGGCTTAAGAACTTTTTGCAGGAGGAAGGGAAGATTTTTCACTAACGAAACTGAAGCTAAAGGACAAAAAGTCACAATAATGAAGCCTAATACACAGGGAACAAGAGGGTTAAAATTTACCTTCCAAGAGAAAATATTCTACAGCTCCACAGATCCCTTCATCTGCATCCACAGCAAACAGCTTGTATACTTCAGTACCTCCTGGAGCTTCAGGGGAAACCACAGCCAAAAACGGAGAGGGCTCCATGGCCCATTCGGGTACATTGTCATTCACATCTGTCACGGTAAGTGACAAGTGCAGCAAATACCAATCTTTTCCTAATGGTCACAGAAAAATTGAGAAATGCTTAGCTACTTAATGGCACTCAGAGTAAAAGAAACAGGCATCAATTACTAAGCGTGTATTTTTTGCAATATTGTTGGCATATAATCCAGAAAAAAAGTGAGGTTTAAGGCTCTTCTGCAATTAAAAGCACCCATACACAATGGAAGGAAAAAAATAACCAGCACAAGTACTGCTGAACTGCAAGATCAAGGTCAGCCATGATACATTCTATTAGTATCTCTTTTTAGGAAAGATCATCAACTCTTCAATTTTCAAAATTTAAATGCATGTTTTCTGAATTTTGTTTTTGCTGAAGAAAAAAATTACCAAGAAATATTTTATCTATGCAATAATTACAGCAACTGTGAATTTTGAAAATTAAATATTTGTTCCCAAAAAATCTACCCTAACTAGTGATTTCCCAGGTTAGAAAGTTCACTAAAATACCAATATGGTCTTCACTTCTATAAAAGATTGAATGCTGTTAAAAACAAACAAACAAACAAAAAGCCAAAAACAAAACACCACAGAATGAAACGATTCAATTCTCCAAAACTTGACAATAGAATATCCTTAAAAACTGAGGATAAAGTATCTGTTATACCTCTGCCACTATTAAAACAACCAGAGAAGACAGTAGAGCTCCTGAACAAGGAATATGTATCAGGCAGGTATGTCTGAAAGGGTGGCAGAAAGGAAAAATGTCAGACTGAAGAAACTGCTCAAAAATCTCCAGGAACGGAGTTAGCATTCCCATTAGAGGAAAGAGTGGAAAAATATCCTGGGTAAGGTTTCTGAATAGAAGACCAAAGGATTAAAATCTTCAAATTTCAAAGAAAGCAAAATGATACAGAAGACAGAAAGCCTTTTTCTCCTTAGTAAATTTATATATACTTCAACTAGAAAAATGCTTCCTGCTACCACACACAGCTAGTTCACATTTTGAAGCAACTTAGCTGGGGTAACACAAGACTGTGACAAAGTGTCTATTTTTCTTGTAACTGATAATACTTATCAGTAACACCTGGAAGCACAGTACAAGTAGAACTTGGGCCTTTTGGCCAGCCTGGCTCCAAGCGAGCTGGCACTCAACTTGTAAAAAGTTTTGCTACAGAAGACAACTCGAGTGTTCCTGCCTTTGGCTCCAGAAAAGTGGTGTATGCAGAGCCAGTCTAACCCCAAAAGCAGTACAAGTGCATTGACATGGCATCATGCTCCAGCTAGCAAGCCTAGGGAAGTGAACAGGAATGTGGTCCAGATAAAAACATCTATCTACATTTACAACAGAAATTATCCACAAGTTTAATAATGGATTAAAGTCAGAATTTTTAAAGTTGTTGGTGTTAATCCTTGATTTTAGTGTGTATTTATTATTTATACATATATGAAAATATATACAGGCACAGAGATTTATTTTCAAAATAGCTTTACAGAAATTGAAACAACATACAAGGAGGAACACCTAAAATTAATGGTTTTAATTTAAATCAAATTAATAATACAAAGATCTTAGTACTTCAGACTCTAAATAGAGAGAGTTGCCAAAACATCTAATCTTGTGAACAGTGTTATCTTGCTAAGGAGAAATATTCTGCCATGAAGGTGTGCCGCATAGGCTGAACAGCTGTATTCTCTCTCCCTCTCCACTTCCTTAATTGAAGCATTACATCCCTTTCCAAAAAAATCCATGTTCCAACTAAAATATGTTACTTTTTTCTGATACGTGAATTTACTAATGTTATCACTTCGCTCCCACAGCCATACTAAAATACTTTTCACATCAGTTTCTTGCAAGCTTCAGTTTTTCATAATTACAAACCTCTGTCTGACAGCAAGTGGCATATTTAGTACATTCAATCTATAAACAACCCGTAAGTGGATTGCCGTAAAGAAAACTCCTTGGTGGTGTGATTAACAAAGTCAAATGTAAGTTTCTTAGTTTAGATTCTTGAGACTTAATCCATCATGACCTTTCAGTACTTTCTGTCTTATCTCAAAAATTCTCCTAATAAAAAAAATCATCATTCACCCAAAATAATCACAGTTTTTCTTTTTAGTTAAATGTGTAAATCTATATTAATTCATCTGAATTTTAGAACTGTGAGTACATTGCTTTTTTTCTTTCTCTAAAGAGCAAGAGAAAGTATGTTTACAGTAACTTTTTAAATACAAAATAATTTCTTTATAATTGTATCTTGTACGCAAAATCTAAGGTTCCAGGAAATAGAATATTAACTTAAGATAGCCTATATGAAAAAACAGGGGCTACAGCAAAAACAAAGTCCTGATTTGTCAAACAGTAAATCACAGAAGCAATCGGTTTCCTGAAAAACATGCCTTGCACTATCATAGAACATGGATACATACAACACTCAATTTTACATTTTCATGGAAAGGTTCTCAGTTACCATCTACATCTAAGACTTGCAAAGTCTTCTCAACTTCAACATGAATTGTGTGTGTTATGTATTGCACTTCTGCAGTCAGCAGCATTGGGAGGCCTAGTGTAAGGGTGCTCAATTTGGTTTCTCTAGTCAAATGTTCTTTATAACACTGCATATGAAGCCAAAGTTTCCAAAGATAAACTTGAATTGCAAAAATATCTCATTACAAAAAAATGACTGACACTGAGGTGAGACTACTGTAGCCCACACTGTTCTTGTGCTGTTCTTGTAGTCACCCAGGCACAATTTGACATTTAGACACACTCTGTGAAAGCTGCTGTGTGTTTTCTTCTCTGGATAGCACAAAAGAAACGAGGACCATCAGAAAAACATTCAAAAATCATAATGTAAAAAGCAGCAGCATGGATATTATTTCCCACTACCATATTAAATAAAACTAGATGTGTTCCAAAGAGACATGTTTCGTGTCAGAATGTGTGTTCCAAAAGTCCCACTCCAAGACACCTGAAGAAACTGCAGAGAAGGGAACTTGTTAGATCTGAGTCTGAGGTTGAAATACACCACAACAACCCACAGCCAGGTAAGTTTTAAACAAGAAGTGCCAAACGAGATCAGTGCCTACTTAAATGCTCCAAAGATTTTAATCAAAAGGTTGCCCAAAGCAGTAAGTGCAAAAGGGAGATGCTCGTGTCAGAATTGTCTGTTTCTTCTCAAAAGAACAAATAGATCTTGTGGAAGCTGTCACAAGTTTGTAAATACCCACTATTAGCTTAGTTTGCCTGGGCACATTGCAGGTTTAAAATAGCGAGCACTAAATTAGAAGCCAAGTTAAGTACCTTTGAAAATCTGCCTCTAGAATAGCAAGGTCTATTATTGAGGCTTTGAAAGCCACTTTGGAAACCCTGACAGGAATGGAAAGGTTACCGATTTTTGTCTCTCTGGAGTCTGGAAATCAACATCCTAATCAACTCATGAACTCATTCCATTTCAAGTTCTGCTAAAATTCTTAACGTGCATGTATTCCTCTATGAAAAAAATAAATTGTAGTCCAAGAATAACTGATTTTTATTGAACAAGTAGTAATAAACCTGAACATAAATTCTAGTCTTGTCTCCGTGATTGTCAGTTCACTGAACATTAATATGCTGGTTCTGAGAAATACCTCTTCTAAGGAAAGTGGGGAAAACATCAGGATTAAGATTAATCCTCACATGCCCTTGTAACCTTTATTATTCAAAAACTAAAAGGACCTGGACATGTTCTTCCAGGTACTTGTGTTCTAATAGTTAAGAGACCTTAATGTAATTTGACATCTTGGCAAGATCAAAGCTTTCAGCAGTGTGTTGGTTACCTCTGAACATCTGAATACTCTTAAAATTTTGTTAGGATAGTCAGCAGGAACAACAATGCACGTAACTGAAGAAACAGGTATAAGCACCTCTCTTGACCAGTATACATATCTACTGCATATGAACTTACAGATCTTATTGGTTATCTTCTTCCATTAAACATAGGCAATCTGATTCACAAGTAAAAATACTAAATAAATCATCATGATTTCACTTTCAGATAAAAGCAGTGCGGAAGAAAATGACTGTAAGTAAGCTTTCCCTTGACTGCATACCATATATCAAAGCAAAAACTATAACAGAAAACACCAAAGAGGACTGTACTTCTCTGCATAGAGACCTACAAATGTGACCTGACAACTTGTAGAAACAACATCAGGGTGTCCAATGAAGCATGATCAGACAAGGACTTACCAGAGCACGAGTGTGATGAAGAGACTGACATGGACAATAACGTGTAATATATGTATGTCTAGCAGGACTACACATTAAGAATTTCAAAGTATATGTTCATGAACCTGGTTTTTTAACAGTGTAACTCCACATTCCAAGGACCACAGCAAATATTTTAAAGTTTTTCATTTTTTCAATTATTATTGCATATGTTTTATAAAATGCGGTCTCTTATATTTTGTAATTGACAAGGCTTCTTTCCTACAGAATAGTTGTTTTCCTACAGAAAAGAGCTTAAAACAGAACTAATCTTTAATGATGTATATAAAATTAATTTTCTTCCCTATTTACAAAGATGATTTGTTGCTTCAAGACAGTGGAAGGAAGGAAATTTTAGAAACATCCATCTCTTGATTGTTAAGGTGTCTCGATGCCTTCTTTCATCAAAACAACCCCATATGTATATTGCTGATATATTAATTATACATGTACATCAGTATATTAATAGTAGCAGTGTATTATTATGTCTCTGCATTTGTATATTATGATTAATAGTAGTTTATTAGTAGTATACAAGTAGTACATGTGCAGTTACATAGCTACATTATGGGAGAAATAATATAATTCTACTCAAAATCTTAGCTGAAACAGCTTAAAACTGGTAATCCTTTGTGGATTTGGGTTAAGTCCTATAAACACACAGACAGGTTCTACTTATATTATCTGTTCTGAATACCAGACCCCGACAACAAGTGGAGATATCTGCAACTCTATTCAGCAGTACAAGTCAACCCACTGTTGAGATCCTAAATCAGGAATCTAACATGGGCTTAATTATCCCTAAAAGAATTTTCAGATTGTTTTGTAACTCACTGCCAGTAAGAATTTCCTCAATACTAAACACTAGATATTTGACTTTCAAACGAGGCACACTGTAGATATCTTACACAATGTCATCCATTCAAAAAAAAATCCTACTAAAAGAATAGTTCCACTCATTACATTATTGGCACACGTGCATATTTTGCATTTGACAGATTTTTTTTTTCCCTGGCCTCAGACAATAGAAAAATTTAAATTGCTTTCTCACAGATACTGAGCAAGAAGAGATAAAACTCAAAATGTCTCTTGCTGCACATAAACATGACAGTAGCATAACACTGGAACACCTTAAAAATTAGTATTTTTAAAAGTCATACAGAAAATAGTATTTCATATTCAAAGGATAAAATAATCTTTTTATTTGATCAGAAAGTATTTTTTCATCTTTTCTTATTTTTCTTCACTATGGAAACTAATTAAAACAGTTCTGTGAGCAGATTGTTTTTCCCACATATTTGCAAACACCACTTATTTGCCCTTTGGAATATCAAAACTAAGCCACCTCTACATCTCTCTCTTCAATTTACATAAAAAATGAAAACTAAAATTATGAACGCTACTTTATGGTTCAGGAGGTTTTTCCTACTTTAGCTGCTTAATTCCCTATTAGAGTCAATTCATGTATCATCAAAAATCCTTCTTAGGGCAGCTCATCCTAAAGTCTGCTTTTCCTCTGATATTCCCTCCAGTTGGAATTGCTTCCTTTTAACTTAATATTACGGACAAAATCTGAAGTTTCTCTATCACCAAAATCAATCTTCATAATCCACTGCTGAAACCTCAGCACAGATACTTATCTGTAATTGCTTATTTTTCATGCCTATCTGTGATTGAAAGCTGATAAACAGAAGGATTTGTTCTACTGTCTTACTCCAAATTCCAACTACATTAGGAAATGTAATACACTAGGTGGCTTAAGTTTCTGCTCACAGAAAATATATGATACTCCGTGACTCACAATTTTCATCTTAAAAAAAAATAATACATAAGCAAAATATTAAATTACTTGCTAGGAAATTTAACCATAGCAAAAATGCTCTTTAAAAGCAGCAAAAATAACTGAAAAAAAAATTAGAGAGTCTCTAAAATACCTTTCTTTTGGTCTGCCTGTAGGCAAACTTCTATCCTTATAGCTAAGGAAATCTGTTCTCTACCAATATACTCTGCATAAGAATTACACATCAACATAATCCAGCTGTTAGTTTCTATAGCAAAAGTATTTGAAAGAATGTCAGAGTTTACCTATATGATGTCCTTAGGTGACTTTCATAATTTTATGTTAGTCTAATTTTAGCACTACACCTATTTAACCTTTCAACAGATGCAACAAACAGGCGACCTCAGCTGAAGGAACTGATTTAGTAATTTCAGAATTACTGTATATCTAATAACATTCCTTCAAGTCCCCAACGTCCAAGCCATAATACAGGTAGGATTTGTGCAATATCTAAAATCTTTCTAGTTAAAGACAAAATTCACTTTTTTTTGAAAGGAAGTCTCTTCTCCAAGAAAAAGCATGAAAATCTGTTATTCAAATGCCTTTCAGAAAACAGCAATGCAGATCAAGGACAGTGTCTGCTGTCAGTCTCCTCACTAGACCCCTTTTTCCAAATCTCCATGATCAAAAGGAAGACAGTGCCTCATTAACCGCAGCTGTTAAGATTGAGAAGCCTTAATAAATGCAGCATTAAATACATAGGAGAAAATGTAACATTTTAAATTAACTATCCAAAGATTGAAATTTGATCCTTTGATGAGATACAATCAAGTTTGTATAATAAAATAAACTCTTCTTATTAAAAAAAAAGGAAAAAAACTTAATACTTATATACTATAAAGACTGGGTTACACACTTTGTTCAAACAGCTTAGAAAAATTTCTAATAAATTACAAAGGATGTCACAAGCTTGTAAAACAATAATTTTCACATCAAATTTAAGACATATAGAGGGATTTAGTATTTAGGAGCAACAAAAAGTCCTCTTAAAATTATGAACCTCTAGGGGAAACCAAGTTAAAGATTTGTCAAAACGGATATACTTAAAATTACAAGAAGCAACCAAATATTTTGATCAGATAATGTTTCCTTTCTTCTTTAGGTTCTTCCCCAGTTCTTTATGGCTCTACCAAATCCAGGTTTATCTGAAAAAAAATCTTTTGTGGTGTTCACCATTAATTTTCTAGGAAAGGGTTTCAACATAAAGTAGCTCCTCCAGCCCAGTATCAAAGTTGGGTTCTAAGGATTCATCAGATTACACAGAGATACTGCAAACTAATAAATCCTGTCATTTCATACAGCAGGAAAAAAAATATTCCTCCGCCTACCTATATTGTTACACCAAGGGTGGCAGGAAGGAGGAGAGGACTTTAATACTTTATCATTCAGTTAACAACAACTTTTGAACATTACACTGGCTAAACCAAGCCTTGAAGATCATGCATGCTGAAATAGCTTGATTGCAATTTCAAATACCGGAGGTTGGAGTTGCCTCTAAACACATCTCTATTCACCATGTCAAATTGTAAAAGATGCTGTCAATCTGTGAAATCTGACACATTCTCAGACTTCTGATTTCATTAAAATTATATGATTGTCTTTTCTTTTAAAAATCCAATTGATAGTTCTGGAAGTCAAGACTTGAAAATAAAATCTTTGTTTTCATTAAAAATGTAGGCTTCTCCGCATCAGTATAATTGATAAAACTGACAATGTCAGATCTTCTGATTTTAAAAATCTGACAATATCGAATACGTACTTGACTGAACAATTGTGGACAAATATTACCCATTCCCTGAGTGTACTGAGGGAAGGGGTATATATTACTATGATTAAACAATAATGGGTGAGAAGCTAAGTTGCTCCTGGCATTTTTAGATCATTTCAGTTTATTTTTGAAAAGAGATTACGAGAGTGTTAAACGTCTTGCAAGCCTGTAGGTTAATATGGCTATTACATTCTGGTCTATGTCTATCAGCAAATTAAGTATTCAAGTTAGTATTTTCCTTTTTGTTCTTTTAAGATTCTCCAACTTCTCAGTCTTTTACCTTAAATAGTCAAACATTTTTTGAAAACTCAGCAATTTTTATTTTTTTATTTGGTTTATCTTTTTTCTAACTGGGTTGTTAAGTGCAGCTTTGGAAAAGAAATCTCTGGCTTGTGACAGAGTCACAAGCTTTGTTCCAGGCAATGTCAGACTTCTGTGTTAGACTAGATAAAAGTTGTCACAAAGGTGAGACTAGCAGTAACCGGGGGCAAGGTTAGCTACCAATTTTCTAACAACATCTTCTTGATGCTGACAGAGGGAGCTGTGACACCAACAAAGAGCTGAAACTTGAGCTACATGACAGAGTGCGTGAACATCCCAGAAGCATACTCAGATTGACCTGGTAGATTTTGTCACTGACCCTGCGTAATGACACCCCCCTCAGCATGTAGCCTTGCTCAAGACTGAGTAGCAAAGATAGGACAGAGAAAGCGTTTGTGTTTTGGAAAATGTCTATCAACCTCCCTGTTAGCAGCCAAAGCTCAAGCTGGAACAGCACAAAGCCAGTCCAAGAGACTGACATCAATGTGCTACAGCGATAGGTGTGACAAAAACCAAGAGGGAGCGAGAGAAAGATCTGAGCGTTGTTCCTCAGGACCCAAGTGAAATGAGCTGGTGATCTAGCCTGCTTCACTGGGGGGAAGTATCCATGTCACTGAAACTGTCACCGCTAATTAGAATCCCTGCAGGCATCCTCAGGGACTTCACAGACACCACGGAATAAGCTGCTTCGGGCAGCCCCTCAGTCAGAAAACAGGCAAGAAGAGGGAAGGAATAGTGTGGGAAGCTTTTCATCTCTCCCGCCTGCTCTGCTCCGTGCCCAACAAGTTACTCTGAGTAGTTACACCGCTGAGAAGTTAATAGTTCTCCCAAGCACTAGGTATCACATCATACAAAACCCTTTCTAAACCTTTCCAAGATGAAATTAAGCCAACCATTTCTGCTGGTACAATTTTCTCCAGAACACTCACAACCTAGACAATCTTCAAAATACTGTCACAACCAAAAGTAACATGAAAATGACAAGAGACACGGTGAATGTACACAGATAGCCACCCTCTGGTGAATTAAAAACAGGTTTAAACTAATCTGTATTTTCATAGGTGAAAAATATTAACCAAGATGACAATTTAAAAATTAAAAATAATATTTTAAAGTAATAGATTTAATCAGCCATAGATAAATGACACAAGCTACGCTATTTAACTTGAGTAAGGTTAGTAAGTGTGAATGATAACAAGTCAAACCGTAAACATGCCATTTTAATGGTGCACTTTGGACTCCTCAGATTTCTTAAAAAAAAGAGCAGCCACATAAAGGGACCGATCTTGCAAAAACTCACACGTGCTTGACTTTAATAACTCAAAACTCAGTGACTTCAGCTGCGTGCTTCAAGTCAAGCACTTACAGGATCAGAGCTGTGGGAAGCATTTTAATAGAAAACACTTGTGTGTAAGCATGGTATGTCTTAACATGCATTGTCTCAATGCATATATAACATAAGTAACACTCTTTGGTTACACTATGTATTTTCCATGCTCATTAACGACTAAGAATTTTGACAGGTGAGATAGTTAAATCCTGATAACCATCTTACTGCTCCAAGCATTTTACATCGTCAAGTGAATATGGACTGTACAGCTATTTAATGCTTCTTGTCACCTACAATGTTTTAATATTAACAATTTACAGATTTAAAAGATCAAAACCATCTACAATATAACAGCCCATGAAAGACACCTGACGCTAAGCCATCCTTAAAGCACACCATCCCCTACCCTACTGACGGGACAAGACCACTACTGTCTAAGACGTAACTTTATTTTGCAGCTGCAGCTGCGGGCAGCCCGCGCCCTCACACCCGCACCTACCTCGGCGCTCCTGAACGCGGACGACGAACTCCCAGACGGCCACCGCCTCCCTGTCCAGCGCGGCGACCAGCCTCACCTCGCCGCTCACCCGCTCCACCCGCACCGGCGACTCCTCGACGGGAGGCGACACCAGCTCGAACCAGGCGGAGGCAAAACGCCCCGGGGCCAGCGTCGCCAGGCGGCTGCCCGGGCGGGCGTCCTCGGGCAGAGAGAGAGCCAGAGGCGCGGCGGGCGGCAGCAGGGCCCGGCGGCGGCGGCGGCGGGCGGCTGTGCGGGGCGGCGGCAGACGCTTGGGCTGGGGCAGCACCTCCAGTTCCAAGGGGTCGCTGAGCAGCGCCGGCCGCCCGCGGTCCCGCGCGTAGAGCCGCAGCGGGATGGGGGCGCGCAGGTGGAGCAGGGAGCGCACCAGCACCACGCGCCCGCTGCGGGGCACCACGAAGAAGTGGGCGCTGCGCGGGAGGGCGAAGTAGCGCAACTCCGCGTTGGCGCCCGCGTCCGCGTCCTCGGCCTGAGCCTGCCACACCTGGGACTTGAGCGCCAGCGTTTCCTCCACCCGGAGCTGCGTGACGCCGGGGCGCGGCCCCCCCACGAAGCGCGGCGCGTTGTCGTTGTCGTCCAGGACGCGGACGGTGAGGGCGGCCAGCTCGGCGGCGGTGGGGCCGCGGGGCCGGCAGTGCTTGCAGCACAAGCCCAGGCGGAAGGAGTAGAGCGCCCGCGCCTCCCGGTCGAGCGGGCGGCTGGTGCGCAGCCAGACGCGGGCGGTGCGGGCGTGCAGGGACACCTGGAAGTGCGTGTGGTCCTCGCCCAGCAGCTGCAGGTGCCAGCGGCGCCCCTGCACCTTGGCGCACCAGGGCTCGGGCCCCAGCCGCGTCAGGGGGATGCTCAGCCCGCGTACACGCGTGCCCGCCGGACGGTTCTCCGCGACGTGGCCGCTGAACGAGGGTTTCCTCCGCGGGGCGGCGCGGGCGGCGGCCAGAGCCCAGCAGAGCAGCAGGCTGGCGGCGACGCGCCGGGCTCCGCGGGAGCCCATGACGGCTACCGGCGGCGGCGGCTGCTCCCGGGAGGGCTGCGCGGAGCTGCCCGCCGCTTCCCGCAGCGAGTGGGCGGGCGGGCGGGGCCCCCCCGGGGCCCCCCGGGCCGCGGGGCTCGGCCGGCCAATCACCGCACCGTCCGCGCCGCCCCCCGCGGGGCAGAGCCGGAGCAATCACTGCCTCCAGCCAGGTTTCTCCTGCAGCACCCGCGTCCCAACTCCATACGGCATAAACCGCGCCCTGCGTCTAATTTCGGCTGTCCCTGCGGGGTTAACTGCCCCTTAGCCCCGTGAAGGTTTAAGTCTACTTCTTATTTAATTGTATTGTAAATAATTCTAGGTAAAAAGGCTGCTCAGGCAGTAGATTTCCCACTTTCCTCAAAATACAGTTTTAATATTTGATTTTGTCCTACTTCCACACTCTTTCTTAGAACAGCTGCTGACTCATATGTGTGTGGAATATCTAAAACACTGCAGGGGTCAGCTCAGACTTTCTCACATACCTTGACCTGGGCAACAGTAGAAAAAGGAGCAAGCACTTAACTTTATTCCAGCCTCACCTTTCCTTTCCCAGGTCTAGCCTTTTTGATCACTTTCCTCTTAGTATTCCATTTACTCTTTTGCCTATCTGTTAATCTCGATTAACATTCTCTTCCATAAGCTAGAGCAAAATAGTTGGAATGCAACAAGTACTTAACAATTAGAAAAAAAAAAAAGAAAAAAACCTCTGAGATCTAGTGCACTTGTACCTGTGTCACTGTGTCATTTCCAAAAGCAAGTAGAAAAAGTAGTTTAACTCTGTTGGTAAAGAAAGCAGATACTCAACGCAGAGGAGAGAACTGCTAGTTAACGCAGTGGATTTTTACATGGTAGTTATCTTTTAATAGAGCTACACCTCAAAATTACCACTCTCAAACGACACGGAAGGCGCCGCCTCAGGCAGCCCCGCCCCGCCTAACGGTCCCTGCGCGCGGGGCGGCCGTTAAACGCCGCGCGGGACCGCCCCCTGGCGGCCAATCCCAGCCATGGAGCACGTGCGCCCCCTGCTGCCCCCCCCCCCCCCCCCCCCCCCCCC
>BJBW01001327.1:3315-15225 GCA_004320125.1 Scolopax mira
GCAGGGATGGAGGCAGGAGGCAGGGATGGAGGCAGGAAAGGAGGCAGGAGGCAGGAAAGGAGGCAGGAAGCAAGGATGGAGGCAGGAGGCAAAGATGGAGGCAGGAGGCAAAGATGGAGGCAGGACAGGAGGCAGGAGGCAAGGATGGAGGCAGGAGGCAGGGTTGGAGGCAGGAAAGGAAGCAGGAGGCAGGGATGGAGGCAGGGATGGAGGCAGGAAAGGAAGCAGGAGACAGGGATGGAGTCAGGAAAGGAAGCAGGAAGCAGGGATGGAGGCAGGAGGCAGAGATGGAGGCAGGGGGCAGGGATACAGTCAGGCATCCCCGTGGAGAGCTGGGGAGGGCAGGAGTCCCCGAGAGGGAGGGCAGATTTCTGATTTCTGAAGCAGCATTTCAGACATGGCTGGTCCCTTTTTTTTTTTCTTTTTTTTTTTTTTTCCTGCTGAAACTGCCGCTTTGTGCAAACCTGCTCGAGCTCCTCAGATAAATTAGCATCGAGGGGATTTTTTTTTTTATTTTTTTTTTCCCCCTCTACATTTCATGCAGTTGCATAAGAGGGAAGAGCAGAGGAGCCCAAGCAGCAGATTTGCTTTGTAGAGCAGCGTGAAACAGCCGGGGCTGCTGTCTCCCTGCCTCTAGAGGATCTCATGTGTTCAGCTGGAGGATGTGGGCACATCTGGGATGCTCTGGGCGAGCGTGGGCAGGACGGGGAGACCGGGGGGGTGTGTGCGGGGTTGGGGCTCTTCCTGGCTGCGGCTGGTGTTCCCCGGTTTCACAGTTTGTAGGAAGCAAAGCAGAAGCAGACCCCATTCTTCCCAGAGAAGGTTCTTGCCCAGTGCTGCTGCTGCTCTCTGCCCTTCTCCACCTCTCCCAGGGGGTCGAGAAGCCCCTTTGCAAAGAGACCCAAGGGAGGCTTAAGATTTCCCAGCCTGTGCAGGAGCCAGGGAAGCTGCTGGGGCTTCCCAGCGGGTGTCATTCCCGGAGAGAGGAGGAGAAGGGTATCGGTATCCACTCAGCCACCTCTCTCCCTGACCTAACCCCATCGATTTCTACCGATCCGAGGCTGATGAGCTGCGTGAAACAATCGATTCCCTGCGCCTCTGCCCGTGGATGCGGGGAGGCAGAGGATGAGGATCTGGTGTTTAACCCTTCCCGTCCCCTGCTGTGGTTCTCGCCATCCCCAGGTGTTCCTGCTCAGGTCCTGCTGGCCAAGCTGTGCTGTGTGTCCCATCACTGCCTGGGGACTGACGGGTGGCTGTCACACTTCTCCCTCTGACCACACATGCCAATGCACCACCACCCTGCCTGGCCTCTGTCTTTCAGTCACCTCCCTCGGGGATTCCTTGCATGTGGGCAGCAGGACCGATGCCAGCAGGCTCCACAGGCAGCACCATGATGTGATGGCCTCCTCCCCGCTCCTCTCCAGCCTCCCCAAAGGGAGTCTGGCTCAGAGCAACCTCTTCTGGGACCCTTGTGCCATTTACAGCCTCCTTACACACACCTGCATTATCGTTTCACCTTCCCATAAAACTCCAGAGAAAAGCCTGGGAAGAGCCAAGGAAGGAAGAAAAAGAGGGGAAAGGAAAAAAGAGGGGGAAAAAAAAAGACTCAAAAAGGCTCAAAACTTGCAGAAGGGTGAAGAAATGAGGGAGGAAGGAGCGGGGGAAGGGGCTGGCACACCTGAGGGTGACACTGGGAGCTCTCAGCCCTGGGAGGCATAAGTAATGTAGGTAAATAGGATTATCTCACAAAAGGGAATGGCAAAATAATAAATATCTTCATAACAGCATCGCCTCGGTAAATGACTGGGGCTGGGGAGGTGCTGGGGTAGGGGGGAGCCAGCCCTCCCTGCAGCCAGCACCAGGAGTGGAGCCTCATCCGTGCAGGAACATGCCAAGAGTCATCCATCACCTGGGGAGCCCGGTCAGGACCCCGTGGAGTGGCCCTTGGCAAGTGGAAAAGCTGCTTTTCAGGACCTGGCCTGATTCTGCGCCTCCTTGTAAGTGCAAAGCCGGGGGGACACGGGGGACCGTGTGGGGCAGAGTGTTGTGGGTCTGGTTCTTGGTGTGGTGAGAACCCGATGTCCTGCGTGAAGGGCTCGGTGGGACCCTGTGGGGACCCTCGGGGGACTTCTGTGTGGGCAGAAGGGAGCGGGTCTCCAGCCCAGACCCCAGGAGGGGAGGCTGGGGACCAGCCCGCTGTGCCATGCCATGCCCTGCCATCCCACCGAGGGCTCTGCCTTCTCCTGCCGGGGTGTTTCCTTCCTCCATCCCAGAGCTTGGGACCCATTATGGTTCCCCCTAAGCTCGGTTTCCCAGAGCCCTGCGTGTGGTGGTGCAGAGGTGGGCTCAGCTGCGTCGGGAGGGGGGGAGCAGTGATGGGAGACCCCTCCATCAGGCAAGAGATATCGAACCAGGTCTCTGTCTGGGAGAAATGGAGGGTGAAGTTGTGTCTGAGGGGGACGAGGCTGTTGCAGGCAGGGGGAAACACTGCCCGTGTGCTTCCTACATGCTCTGCAGCATCCTCATCGGGATGCTGCGGGGGCGAAGGCACAGTTGTGTGTGTGGTGTCCCCCCCCCCCGACTTCATTACAGCAACAGAGACCGAGTCTCCTCTAGCGGGGAAAGGCTCGTCAGCTGCTGGGATCTGATGGGAAAGATGAAAAAAAAAAAAAAAATTGGTCTCCTCCACATTACTCACTGGAGACTCTTCTCAGACTTGCCACAATTAAGAAAATTCACAACGAAGGCTTCATTTGTAAAGGACCAAAATAGGAGAAAACGTTTGGCCCAAGGGGAAGCAGAGAAGGAATTTCAGCTGCCTCTCATCTTTCATCATTTGCCTTCTCCTGCTCCTATCTTGGCAGCCCCAGTATTTTGCTTTGTCTCCTTCAGGTGACTAATCATTAGACTAATTAGTTGCTAATCAATGTTTAATTAAAACTTAGCTGTTAATTACTGGAGGTTCTACTGTAGGTTGGATATGAAATGCAAATATTTTTGAGGGCAGTCCATAAGAAGCTGGCCTCTGTCCCTTGTCTCTGGTGTGTCCCTTGGCTGGGGTCTGTTCCCCTGGGACCTGCTCTCCCAGTGGGGGATAGAGATGTCCCCCCCCACCCCACGGTGCCCACTGTGGTTGGCTCCACCACCGGGGATGGGGCTGTGGTGCCTGGGGGGCAGCTCAGGAGCTTCCCTGATGCTTTCCCACTGAGCACTGGGGAGGAAATGTTTTCTGCTGAGGATCCTGTGAGACTTGAGATTCTGTGAGACCCTGGCCCAGGTTGCCCAGAGAGGAAGGGGATACCCCATCCCTGGAAACATTCCAGGCCAGTTGGACAGGGCTCTGAGCAACCTGATTGAGTTGAAGACGTCCCTGCTCATGGCAGGGGGTTGGACTAAATGGCTTTAGGTCTTTAAGGGTCCCTTCCCTCCAGAACCATTCTGTGATTTGGGATGCTGAGGAGCATCCAGCCCTGAGCCAAGAGCATGGTGCAGCCACCTTTCCCAGCTCAGCTTCCCTCTGGTCCCTTCAGCCTCTCTGGAAGTGGGGGCTGGGCAGCCGGACCTGTCTCCAGAGATGGAGGCTTCGTTATGCACCTCTCGCTGCCTCCAAGAGCCCGGAGGTTTTTCTCCTGCACAATCCATCGAAAAGAGCCCGTTAAATATTCCATCAGCGATGGATATGTAGGTCACCCAGGTGTTCTGCTGCCTCCAGGTACCAGCTCATTTCAGCCCTTGGTGGGGAGCCTGTGTCTGCTCATTAATTCTGTGGCTGCTTCTCCCTCCCTGTGTCCTTCTGGACTGGGGGCTGGGGGGGGGGAGGGTGACAAGTTTGGCCAGGAGCAGGGAATGGCTCCGTGGGGATGGGGATGTGTGAATCTGGGGGGGGTCAGGATCTGAAGGGCTGGGGGTACCAGGTCTCCTCTGAGAACCCTGAACCTCTTACAGCTCCATCAGGGTGGGCACTGGGAAGAGGAGGGGACCCCCCCACAAAAGAGCTATGGCCCCATCCCGAGGTGGCTCGGGAGCCCCCCCTTTCTCTTTGGGGGTTGCGTGACTGGGTGGGGAACAGACGTTTGCAAGTGCTGTACATATGCTAATGACACAATTTACATTCTCCCTGCTCTTTACCTTCCTTATTTCACTTTACTTGTCGTTTTATGGCTCATTTTAATTTCTCCCGAGCAGACCCATAGGATAATAAGGTCTGGTGGCGCAGAGGGTCCCGAGACAGACTGTGTGTCTCCGTGCAGACAGAGACGCTGGGACACCGCTAATGTGCCTGTGTCTGGGTCAAGTGGTGGCACGTTCCCATCACCTGGGGAAGAGCAGAGGGTTCTCTGCAGAAGCAGAGAATTTGGGAGGCTGAACGGCAGCTGATGAGCTGGGGGAGCCGGCTCCCTGCCCTTATCCCTCCCCTGAAAATGGGCATCTCGTCAAGGGACCGCTGTCCCCAGATGGGTCCCTGTCACCCTGATGGTGTTTGGTGCAGAGATGGGTGCTGTGAGGCAGAGGGTGCCTCCAGAGCTCTCCTGACCAGGCACTGGAGAGTCCCAGATGCTGTAGGGGCGATGTCCCCGTCCCAGGCTGTCCCTAGGCGATGTCCCCAAGGGCCAGGACACGCGTCATTCCTCATGTTGCCCCCAAGTGAAATAGGATTTCCCCTTGTCTGAGCCCAGCACGGGATGCTGCGGGGCCTGGGGAGGCGAGGGGGTGGGTGCTGGGTGTGTCTGTTTGATGCCAATGTGTTTTTTGGGGGAAAGTATCTTTTTTCCCCCTCTAGTTAGAGAAAGATGCTGACAACAGCCCAGGGTTTTGGTGATTTGGATGGTGACAATGCAAGGGAAGGGAGCTAAGTTTAGAAATAATTGCTTTGTCTTTTGCAGAGGTATTAGTGCTTCCACGCTGGTAGTTACAGGAATTAGCTGAAGGTGTTGGTGACATAAATACAGAAGCAAAATTATTGCTGCTTATAATCGCTTTCATGTGTGTGAGGGAGAGGGACGTTATCAGGAAAGAGGGAATCAGTGGGGCAGGAGCTTGGGGGTCTCTGGCACGTCCTCAGATCTGCTCGGGAGGCAGGAGATGCTGTGGGGCCAGGGGTTCCACCGGGGAGCGATGCTGGGAGTCTGAGCCCACCGTGGGGGCAGAGCCCGAGGAGGCACCCGTGGCACCAGGGTTGCTGGTGGCACCTTCAGGCAGCTGGGTTTGTCCCAGAGGGAAGGTGGAGTGGGGACAATGGCTCGGCTGGATGGGAGCTGGGGCAGACAGGGTCCTCTACCTGGGGGTCTTGGAGCAGTTCCCCCCACTGCTGGCTCTGGGTGAGCCTAAATCCATCCCTGCAGAGACCTGGCCCCCTCAGCCCCCGTGGGGCTGGAGGCAACATGGGGCCAGCACCTGGGGAGCCATCCTGGAAGCTGTCACTGGATTTTTCTTAGCAGCAGCCAGCAGGGTCTGACATTTTGCTTCTCAAAAATCCTTAACCAGCCGAGGAAGGAGCTGGGATGTGGGGATGAGAACTGGGTGGTTCCAGGTGAGCGACTGCAGGCAGCGTGTTTCAGCTGAGAGGGAAACTTGTGTGTCGAGGACATCCTTCAGGGGTGTTCAGTCTGGGGAAGGGGAGACTGAGGGGAGACCTCCTCGCTCTCTCCAACTCCCTGAAAGGAGGGGGTAGAGAGGTGGGGGTCGGTCTCTTCTCCCAGGTCCCAGATGACAGGACAAGGGGGAATGGCTTCAAGTTGCCCCAGGGGAGGTTCAGGTTGGATATTAGGAAATATTTCTTTCCTGNNGAGGTGGTTGAGGCACCATCCCTGGAGGTGTTCAAGAGTCGAGTTGACGTGGTGCTCGGGGATATGGATTAGTGTTGGGTTGTTTTGGGTGTGGTTTGTGTGCGGTTTTTTTGTTTTCTTTGGTTTTTTTTTCAGATGATCTTAAAAGGTCCCTTCCAACCTAGGTGATTCTGTAATTCTGTTCCTGTGGGGTCCCAGCCACCACCCTGCATGGGCAGGAGGGTGGACAATGGCATCCTGCATCCCAGCTGGCACAAAGGATCCTAAATCCCAGCTGGGACTCTGAATCCCACACCCTGGACAGTTTACAGCATCCTGCATCCCAGCTGGGACTCTGCTGCTGCAGGGACAGCCCGGAGAGGCTGTGGAGGGGTCTTGGCACCCAGAAGAAGCTGGAGAGCTGCAAGCATGGAAACGAAACGATGGGATCCTTCTGAAGCACAAAAGGTGCTTGTTGTGGGGGGACCTGATCTGGGTGAGCAGCACCAAGGGATGTGCAGCCACGGGCAAAGCAAAAGTCCTCTTGTCCCTGGGTCCTGGTGCGCCCTGTCCCAGCTCCTTTTTGGATGGAAGAACAAACTTAAGATGTTGTAACCTTTAGGCTGTTAAAATGGGAGGAGATGAGAGGGTGGAGGTCACGAGCTGAAGGCCTGGTGTGGATGCAGGTGTCCCCGGGGGGAGCGGGAGCCCCATTCAGCAGCAGCTGTGGGTGGGAGCAGAGGATGCTCCCACAGAGCCCCTTGGGAGGCTGCTCCCCTCGGGATGACGGAGCTGCTGCTGCTCCATCGGGAGCTCCCGGGGCCGTGGCTCCTGCTGTTTGTTTCTCTCCGGTTCCTCGCAGGCAGCGTCCTCCCCCATCCCTGCCCGTCCCTCGGCGGCGGGGGCTGCCTGCGAAATGTAAACTCCAGCGTTGGGAAGGAACCGATCTCTGATGAAACAAGGCCATTCATGCTTTCAGATATTAAATTCCGTGCAGAATATTAAATAATTTCCTCTTCAATGATCCCGGTAAATTTAATTAGCTCTTGTTCCCCCGATAGAGTTGTCTGTGCGATCCTGAAGCGCTGCCTTCGGAGCCAAGGGGAACCCGGCTCCTGTTGGAAGCGCTGCCTCCTCTCAGGGTGTGCTGCCACCTCTGCCAGTGGCCCGTGGCCACCACTGCCTTTCTGTCCCTACGGCTCCGTGTAAGGCTCTCTCGGAAGCCCCATCCTCTCCAGTCCAGCTCTTGGCTCTGGGATGCTGCTTGAGGCAGGGTTTGTAGATGGTGTCAGCGCAGCTTTGCTCAGAAAATGGTGTGAGCTTCTCTGTCCAGAGAGAGAAGAGCCAGGGAGGGAGAAGAACCAGCTCCGGGCAAACTGGGTCCAGGGGAAACCAGCAGGGCTTGGGTGACTTCTCCAGTGCACCTCTGAGAGCCAGGGCCCAAGGGGGAGGGATGGATGGAAATCCCACAAGTGCTTCTCTATCAGTAGAAATGTTTGCTGCTGCTGATCTTGGGGTTTTTTCTTCTGGCGTTTGGGTTGGCTTTTTAATTTCTAGAACCTCAGAGAAAAGAGGGGGAAAAAGAAAAAAAGAAAAAAAAAAATCCCTTCCTGATGGAAGGCAGCTAATAGCGGGTTATAAATGTGTCCCTGGCACGGTTCATTAGCTGCCATGACATATTGAAAGCTACGAGCGGTGTGATACCAGCAAATCAATTCCGAATTTAATCTGGGAAAGAACGTGGGGAGGTCGGATCATGCAACATGTTCCCAAACATTTCTCCTCAGCCCAAACCCAGCAGCTCCTCTCCCTCCCGGCGCTCCTCCCGCCTGGCTGCTGCGCAGAGGGCAAAATAAATAAATAAACAAGTCCCTGATTTACCGATGATTAATTTGCATAATTAGCGCTGTGTCAAATCACTTCGGCGAGGTGCAGGGCACGCTTTGCTGTCGGTGTTTGCGTGGACGTCTCTCTGGGGTTCCTCGAGCTCACCTTATTTCACGTTTAATGGTCTCCCCAGGCTGTAGCTTCGGTGGGAGCGGGATTTGATGGTGTCGAAAGGGGAGGTGAGAGCTGGGGGCTGCAGGGGGAGACCCCTGCCAGCCTTTGCCTGCCCTGTCCTGCTGTTGGAGCAAATGCTCTTCCCTGGCAATGTGTGTGGCCCTGGGTGGCCGTGTCCCGGCGCCAGGAATGAGCTCAGACCCCGCTCTGGTGGTGGCTCTGGTGGGTTCTGGCCAACGGTGGCTCCTCGCAGAGTGGCAGCGACGTGGAGCTGGATCCCGGCCGCTTCCTACCCCCTCGCCCCAGGGATGCCATGGGCAGGAGCTGGGATGGGCAGAGGAATAAGCCCTTTGCCTCCTGGGGGGCTGGGACCTGCCCCCCCGCCGTGGTTTCGGCTGGGATGGGGTTGATTTTCTTACTGGCAGCTGGTGCAGTGCTGGGGCTTGGGTTTGGGGTGAAAACAATGTTTGTAAAACACCGGTGGGTTTGGTTGCTGTTGGGGTTTCAAGGACTTTTCTGTTCCTCACCCCTTCACCAGCAAGGGCTGGGGGGGCACAAGGAGCTGGGGCTGGGGGGGGACACACAGCTGGGACAGCTGACCTGGGCTGACCAGAGGGACATTCCCGTGGGACACCAGTGTATAGAGCTGGGGAAGAAGGAGGAAGGGGGGGGACAATTGGATTGGTGGCGTTTGTCTTCCCAAGGCGCTGTTCCGTGATGCAGCCTGGTTCTCCTGGGGGTGCTCCTGGGGGTGCTGAAGCCCCCCTGCCATGAGGAGCAGGGAATGGATTCCTTACTTTGCTTTGCTTGTGCATGGCTTTTGCGTTACTTTTTTAACTGCCCTTATCTCAACCCATGGAGTTTTTCTCACTTTTAGCCTCCCAATTCTCTCCCTGATCTCAGATGGGGGGGTCAGCGAGGGGCCACTGGTCCTGGCTGGTGGCTGGGATTCAACCGTGATACCGGCAGTGCTGGGAAGGGGGGAGATTGCTTGTGTTTTGCTTGCTTTTTACAAAACTTGCCTTTTTTGCATGGTGTTTCCTGACACTGAGCACTGCAAGTGCTGCAGAGTCAGTCCCTCAGGACTGAGAAGATCCCAGCAGTGGGGCCAGCCCCGCTTCCCTCCTCATCCTCTTGGAGGGATGCAGGGACTTGGGGCACAGCACAGCGGTGGCTTCTTTACCCCCCCTCTCCTGGGACAGGAGAAGTGTCCACAGAAGGTCCCACAGGTGAAATGTTCCATTCAAGATGTAAATACATTTAATGTTTTCAAAGACCCTGTGGGCACCCCTGGTTGTGGCCCCCCAGCTCCTTTCTCCCCCTCCCTGCTCCATAATGAGGATCACGTTGTTCCACTGATCCTGGCGTTGTGGTAGCAATTGACTGATGCAACGCAATGTTCACTGATTTCATAAGTTTGTTAGTATAATAGAGGCTCAGGATTTTTTGCTGTTAATGTGCAGCGACAATTACGTTTCAGATTTGCTCATTACGTTGCATAGCTTAGCTAGGAAATCTATCGTAAATTATATTTTACAAAGCATTATTTCAGAGCACATTAGCTCGGCTCCCCCCATCCCCTCTCTCCAGGGCTTTGCAGGCTGAGTGTGTTCCTCACCAGAGCTGCAATCTCCTCCTCGCTGGGTATCGCACGTTCCGCTTGGGGTTTTTTGGGTCAAGGCATCTGACACCTGCCAAAAAAACCCAAAAAAGGCATCTGGGTCCTGCCATGTCATTCCCCCCCCCCCCCCCTCCTCCCCGTCTCCATCGCAGCCAAGGACGGAGCAGGTACCCGCTGTTCCGGCGGCTCCTGGGGCAGGGTCCAGCTGGCACCATGTTCTGTCCCCCCCCCAGAGGACCCTGTGCTGATGAGCCACCGGTGCAGGTTGGGGACTGTCCTGGCAGAGCTGAACATGCTGCAGATGTCCCCTTTTTCAGGCAGAGTCACAAGGAGGGGCTGGACCCCCCCTTGGGCACCTCTAAGTTGAGGGTCCCCAAGAGCTTGAGCCGCCGTAGGGGACTCGGAGGGGCTGCCACCTCCCTGTCTTGCCTCTTCCACCAAGAGGTGGCACCTCTTGCCTCTCAGAGGTGATTTCTGAAGGATCTGGCACTGTCCTTGCTGGGGCTCCGCAGAGGGGGTAACGGGGACAAGAGGGGACCGAGGGGACCCCCGGGTTTGGCTGTGTTCCATGGTCACAGTGGCCACGCTCAGGAGAACCCCAAGACGGAGCCGCAACAGGTCTTGGCATCCCTTCCCTCCAGCCAGGGATGAGCTGGGAAAAACCTCAGCATCCTTAAGGATAAAACCCCCCCCAAAAAAGCAGCAGTAATTTAACAACCCTGCCTCCCAACGAAGGCCCTAAATGGCAAATAGACTGTGAAATAAGCGGAGAGAAAAAGAAAAACAAATATTTTTTCCCAGATTAATATTTGTTCCCTCTGGTTCACCTTAACAGCCTGGCCAGAAGGCAGGGGTTTGTTGACTTGCGCTTTTTAACCCCTTCTCTTCCCCTCCACTGTCACTCTCACGTGTTCTCTGCCATTACCCCCCTCTTCCTCCTTCCTCCTCCTCCTCCTCCCTCTCTCCTCTTCAGACTGTCACCCTCCTGGAGACCCACGGGCAGGTTCCCCCTCGGTGGGTTCCCCTCCCGGTGTTTCCCGGTGCCGGCTGGGGAAAAGCAGCCTTTTCCTGCTGGGCAGCGCGGGGTTGCTTAGCAATCCCACAGCATCCCTGCCTTCCTCCCCTTTGCTCCAGCTCCCCGAATCCTCCTCCCCCCCCACCCCCAGGTTGGCAGGGCCCGGAGCAGGTACCGGTTTGCAATTTTTAGGAACAGCCATCAACGGGGACACCGGGCTCGGAGGCTGGAAAACGCGGAGAGAATTTTGCAGAGCTGCCCTCGCCCGCCTTCCCCCTTCCTCCTCCTCCTCCTCCTCCTCCAAATCTGCTGCCTGAAGCATCTTCGGCCTCAGTGAAGCGTGAGGAAGCCGTGCGGCCCAGCCGAGCGCTGCCTTTGTCTGGCAGGTTCGGGGGGAGCGGGGCTGCTGCGGGGCTAAAAATATACCCGGTTATGGTACAAAATGGATGTTGAGATGTTGGGTGCGGTTTAAAATCCTCCTTCACGTTATGGCTCTTTAAAACCCCGGTGGTTTTCTCCCAATTGCTCCTCAAAGCCCTTGGGAGTAAATGGGTGTTGGGGGGGGAGGGAGGCTGCGGTCAGGGGGGTTCCACAGGACATGGGTGATGCCTTAAATCCCTTAAAAAGGGATGGTTTAAATCAGGCCGCAGGGATTCCAGAGAGTTCTCAGGAAATAACAACTTTCCAGGGGGGTCACCGTGGGCTGAACTCCCGGGAACCGCAAAGAGATGGTCCCAGTCAGGAAAAAAAAAGGTACAAGGGACCCCCCCTCCCCCCCCTTCTTCACCCCCCAGCTCCCGGCCGGTTCGGAGATGACACGTGCCCAGGGGAAGGGCAGGAAAAGGGGACCACGGTTTGGAAATATGGCAACGTGGGGCCACACCGTGCTCAGGCACCTTCCCAAGGGAAGGGGAAGGCAGAGGGAGAGCCGGGAATGGCAGAGCTCAAGGAAGGACTGTCACTTCCAGGCGGGAATGCCGGTGTCACTGCCCCGGGGGGGGGGCCTTAAATGAGATTTAAAGAGAAGGATGAAAAAGGGGCCGGGACACGCACAGGTTTTTAGGGAATTTGGAAATGCTGCAACTCCCCCCCCCATCCTGCGGGTTTCCTGCGCTGCTCCCGCTTTCCCAGAGTTTGCCATGAGGATCGGAACGGAACCCCCTTCCTCCCACCATCCTGCCAAGGGGGGTGATGTGGGGGCCCGGGCATCCCTGGCAGCCCCCTCGGCCATCCCCGCAGCGATGGCATCGGTGCCGTGCTCCGGTGGGCACTGCCCGGGGATGCTCCTCGCCCGCTCACGCATCCGCACGTGGAAACACGTGGAAAAACGGGGGGGGGGGCCCCATGGGGCAGCTCCTTGCACAGCCCCCCTGCGGGATAACCCCGTGTGTGTCCCAGGGGGAATATATTTGGGGTTTGGGGGAGAATCGGGGAGGGAAAACCCATCACTGTAACAGATCAGAGGTGGGAGCGTGTGCTTAGCGTGTGCTTAGCGTGTGCTTAGCGTG
>BJBW01001328.1:0-258414 GCA_004320125.1 Scolopax mira
TGGAACAGGCTGCCCAGAGAGGTGGTGGAGGCTCCTTCTGTGGAGACATTCAAAACCCGCCTGGACAAGTTCCTGTGCAATGTGCTCTAGGTAGACCCGCTCTGGTGGGGGTTTGGACTAGATGATCTCCAGAGGTCCCTTCCAACCCCATATGATTCTATAATTCTATGATTCTAAGAATGTAAAATTCAATCTCTAGCGTGACACTAGGCAGACTGACAGATTCACAGATGGAGTATTTTGAAAGAACAGGGAATGCTACATAAATGCAGATAGCACTTTCCCAAACTTCTGAAAGGGTTCTCGAGAGTTGAGTCATGTACTTTGTAGATGTTTCTCCACTTTACCAAACATGTTTTGGAGAGTGTTGCTATAGTTGAAAAAGTTTTGTGGTGCATAGTTTCACAGTCAAACTAATTTAAAATTTCAAATTAAACATAAAATTTTGGCCATTTTTGCAGTTATTCCTGCATAATGCATTTGGGGGCAGCTGGGAAGCCACAGATGCAGGAGTCTGATATCCCTCCTGGACAAGCTGGTAACATCAATGGACTGTAAACAAATAGGCTGTATTAAAGATTGCATTACAGGATTAAAGAATCCTTTGCAGGGGAGTGTCATGACTTACAACAATCTTTTAAAGACCTTAAGGGAAAACTGAAACTAATAAATCCAACCGGCATAACTTACCTGAATTTCCATGTCTTTCAACAAGTCTCTCATCTAAATCTTTCAAGAATCTTGGTCAGGATTAAAGTGCAGATATATTCAGAGAAGAACAGTGTGCTAAAAGTGAAGAGATAAAGGCTAGAAATAAGCAGTCAGTTTGAAGAATAGAAAGAGATTATTAGGAGTGGATCTGTGCTGGTGTCTGTGCTGCTTGGTGTTTGCAGAAGTATACTGTAACGGAGGGTAAGGGACTGCAAAGGTTTTGATGGTACTGCATTTTTCAGTGTAGCAAAAATGAAGCTCATTGCAAAGAGCTATAGAAGGATTCCACAGCAGCAGGTTAGTAGATGACAATGTTGCAGATGACAAGCTGTTGCCTTTCTGGGAACAGGGCCTGGAGTTAATAGCGGTGGTTGCATAAAAATGTCAGGGCAAATGTGAGCAGAGGGCAAGGGAGAGAATGTAAGGGATTACTAGGAAAAGAGCAGAGAACAACAGAGTGAGTTTAGAATAACGAACAGAAAGCACTGTGCCATTGTTTATGCCTGTAGTGCTCCTGCATCTGGAATAATATACACAGTTCTGTTCTCCCTTCAGAAAATAATATGAAAAACTCAAGAATACTCCAGAATACATTTAGAAGGGCAACAAGGATGATCAAAAGAACACCTTCCATATAAGAAGTCTTTAAGTAGACTAGTCTATGAAAAGGCCTATATAATCATGGGTGACACAGAGAAAATTAACTAAGGATAGTTTTTCACTGTTTCTCATTATAAAATTTAGGAATTATCAAAAGATATCAAAGGGTAGGATGAAAACAAAAGGAGGTACTTTTTTACACAACATTAATTGCCACAGAATATTACAGATGTCTGTGTAGATGCAAAAGTGATTCTTGGAACTTGGATATTCATGGAACAAAAGTATATTGGGGCTTTATATACAGTAATATCACTTTGGCTTCAAGTTCCTGACAGCTGGGAGTCTGTGATGAGGAGGTATCACCCATAGAGTTTTTTTCCCTATTCTAATCCTTTCCTTGGTCATCGGTTAGAGGTGAAATATTGGGACAGACAGATGTGTGATCTGGCAAAGTACAGCCATTATTATATTCCTATTGTTCTGGTTGTATATGTTTCTTAAATCATAGTAAAAGAGGTATTTCAAATAGTGTCATGTCTGTCTTAAGCCACATGAAATGCATATCAAAGAGCATTACAGATCACATCCTTGACATACACATTCTACCACGCTCTGAACAGAAAAGTCATGCTTTTTGAGTCTTCCTTTAAGTTATCTCATGAAAGATAGAAGTTACCTTCGAGATACATGAACTGCTGATAAGGTCATGAGTGATGACCTTAGAAATCTAGAGATACTTTGGTGCTGAAAGGAAACTTAGCAAGACAGTGGGGGGAAAAAAAGTGAAAAAATGCCATTTCCTCTTTGATGATTCATATGTAGAGGCTTACAAATGGGAGGGTTGGTTGGTAATGCTGGCCTGCGTTTATTTACCTATCTGAGTTACTGCTCTTGTGTCTAATTCTATTTGGAATTCTGTTTGTGTACTATTCCATATCAGTATATAAATTATTTAAGAGTTGCAGCAAGTACAGAGCCTTTGTATCAAACTTTATATATCAGAGAATGAGTATTTTCTCACTCCCACAATGCTACTAAAGACATAGGAAGGAATATAATGTACAACCTAACAATGTTGCAAAAGAATGAGATTGTGAATTACTAAAGTGCTTTGCGAGGAGTAGATGAAAGATTGGTGAATGCTACATAAACATCAGTTCTACTAACAGGTTTATGAGTTGATTTCTATCAGATGGTTTACTAGTCTTTTATTATAAAATCGTGTTCTTTCTTTTAAAAGAGACTGCAGATGAAAGAAACATGCAATACATGGACATGAGAAAATGAAAATGGAAAGGTATTTTGAAAGCCTTTTGTGGTATAGAGGAGACAACATTGTAAATTTCTTGGGGTACACTTTGTGTTATAGTTCTGGCCAAATCCTTCTGTTTGTTAACAAATCTATACTAAAGACAAACTGCCTTATTTCATTCATTCATTCTCCAGTTCATTCATTCACTTCATACAACACTTATCAGACACTGGACTGATATTCCATCAGATGTTTTCCCTACAGTCCTAAGATATTAGGTAAATAAGCCATCCATAACCTGACCCTAAAGAGTGACATCTTGTTATAAATATCCAAAGAAGGAAACATTTGAAAGTTTGACAGGATAAATCAGCTCCTCTCAGTCTCTCTGACTCCCACACTTACACATGCACATGTGTCACATGTCAGTAACATATTAAACTTTCAAACCCTTAAATTAGTTCATATTTGCAATTTTCATACAGTTTATCACCACAAGTGTACACATATTATGGTTTCCTTTTTATGAATCATGCGGATAACACATTTTTGTTGCATGTAATTAGTATAATTTTGTTTTTGTCAGCAGGCTGCTAAATGACAGTGAAGTCTGCAGTGTGCACAAAGAAGCATCTTGTAATAGACTGCAGGTCCCATGTGAGAACTTACAATGAATACATTTAAAGCTACATCAGCAGTATAGCCTGAAAAATTGCCAGCAATCATTTGATTGTGATGTGTGCATGTATTTCTTTTTGACATTCCTGTATGCATGTCAGGGTAAACCTTCCATGAAGATCAGTGACATTATTATGAACTCCACTTAGTGGCCCAACCTTTTACTTAACTAAATGGTATTAGTTCACAGAGAGAGAATCAGTAGCTCTGCTTCTGCTGTAGAACACGAAGAAAACTTAGTGGTCTTCAAAGGCAGTATTTCACTATCAGTAGTAAAGTGTACCTGTGTATTCAGAAACCAATTGCTAAGTCTCACGGATTTCCTGTACAGGAATAGGATGCAAGACAATAGATTGAATTTTAGCTACACTTGTATAATATAAACACAGAGGATTAGTCAAATATTACATCAGTGCAGATGAAATAAACATCTTGTTGATTTTTGTTCACTTGTACTAGGAAGTCAGGAAGTCTTTTGCATGACACTTTTCTTTAAAAATGCAGGTTTTAGAACTGGGGTGTTTGGGAAACATCTCTCTCTATTTCCATAAATTTTGCTGTTTTACACTGTGTATAATTCATAGACTTTTAAAGTCAGGGCATTTCAAAGGTTAATTACTTTAACAGTTAAAATTATCTACCTGCTTCTACTTTCTGTTGTTTAACTTAATCATTCCACCATTTAATGTTGTTACTTGCCTTTAGGCTGGATTAAAAGGTTCTCTACTTTCAATAATCTCCCACGTAGGTACTTGTATAGTGTAATCAAGTCCCCTCTTAATCTTTCCTTTGATCAGATAGACACAGATTCTTAAGTCTCATTGTAAAGCAGGATTTACCGTCCTCTGATTATCTAGCAGTTCTTGTATTTTTCCTTTTTTCTGGTGTTTTCCATCAGAGCATTAGAATCTGAAACAGCACTCTGAAAATACATATGTGGTCCAAAAATACCTCCATACCTAGCAGTAATAATATTGCAGCCTTGATAGGAATTCCTCTGCTTATATTCCCAGGGATGTTATCCATTAGTTGTAGTACTGCATTGGGACCACCTGGTTTTTAGCTGTAATGGTGCTCATAGTGCGCTTTGTCAGATGATATCCCTCTTGTTTTACAGATTTGCGCTATTTTTATGAATATTAGAATATTATTCAAATGAGCAGAATGTAATAAATGATCCAAATTATATTACTGTGCCGAAGATTGGCAGTATAACTCTGAGTGCAATTTTATTAAGAGTAAACTTGTGGTGTTTTCAAATCAGTGATAACTGATCTTGTAGGACCCCAGGATAAATATGTAAGACTGCATCTTATCATTCACTACCCCTTTTTTTAGATCTCAGTTCTGAACAACTGGTTTGTTTTAGCATTCAGACAACATGATGGTTTGGAAAGGTTTTATTTTGTTGCTGCTATACAAATGCTGTGTGCATTTTAAAGATAGTCTCTTGTTGGCAGGGCTTTTAAATAGAAATTTTTGAGAAGACTCACCTGCACAGGTATTATGATAATGCTCATCTACATGGAATCTATCATATGGTGAAATGGTACTTTTCAGGATGTTAATGCTAATCAGTGGGGTGAAATAATGATACATGAAAAGTTATTGTCAGCTATTTCAAAATATGGATCCTATTTCTCTTGTTAAAAAGTTTACCTGACTGTTTATACATAAAGTAACTTCTTTTTTTAAAGTGAATCAAATTTATAGGCAGCATCCTTACAAGTCGGTTGCAAAAGGTACTGTCTTGGTTCCTCAAAAACTCACTCACCTTTCTCATTACTGAAATCAATGGAGCTGTGTAAAATGTTAGCAGCTAAGGATCTGGCTTTGCTTATGTAAGGAGTTTGGATTCAGTAGCTAGATTGACAATTAGATGTTCTGAAGTCAATCTTTTAAGAAAAAAAACCACCAAAACACTGCTCTGGAGATATGTGTCTTTTCTTTATACTTCTTCCTCCTACTACCTCCAGAAATACTCTCATCTATACTTCACAGAATATAGGAGGAAATCAGAGCTGTCCTCTCCTAGATGCTGCAGTGATGAAGATGTACTTGTTCTAAGCAGTATCCTCCACTTCTCTAATCTGGCCTTTCCCAATCTGTTTTGTTCAAACTCAGATGCCCTTACTGCAAAGAATATTTTCTACATCCTGAACGACCATTAAACTTATTTTCAAAAGTGTATTTTAACAACTCGGAGTTGGGCACCTGACAACCCATTGTTAGGGACCACGTTCTGCATGATGTTGGGCTGAGCTCACAGTGACAATTAAATGATTTTACTGCTGCCATGATACAGGAAAAACTATACTGGGAATTTTGTTTTCCTTTCAGTGGAACACCAGTAACTGCTGAAGACTGCAGGCATGAAATACTTGTCTTTTAAGAGTGTTTTCTTCTTGCTACCATCTGTGAAAATTTGAAGCTTTAAACATTTGTCTCATGCATTTATGTGTGGGAGGTGTGATACTTTCAGTTTAATAAATGAGTTTTAGCTTGTTTACAATGTATCAGAATTGACTATAATTTGGACAGTGTGCATCTGTTCTGAAAAATGTCTAGTGTACTTACTTTATAATGGAGTGTGATTATGTTTATACTTGATTTCTCCTGCACAATGAACCATAATTAAAATTTAATTTGTAATCCTTTGGTAATACAGTATGAAGCTGCTATCAATTAATTGGAAGCAATTAATTCATTAGATAGAAATGGAAGTACTGCAGAAACAATGAGCATAGATAGCAGGACAGTGAAAACATCTGTGGGAGACAGACAAGCATAGTTCAAGTCTCCAGGCCACAGATTTCCTTCAGCAATATTATTAATCCATTTGCTATAAAAAGATGTATCATTACCTGCTTTCTAAATCTGTTTTTGCTTTGAAATCTCCTCCCTGGAGTCTGACTTCAGTCTGACTTTGTGTGTGAATTTCACTTTTTTATTTGGAAATCTGCCTCAGACTGATGAGCATGATTTGGGTTGGCCATTGCCCTGCCTTTTAGGAGGTGCCTTCAGGGAGGATTCAGGGAAGGAGCAGGGTCAGGTGAGCCATTGACCATTTCTTGGTAACTCAGTTACTTCAGGAAACATTTTTTTTTTCATTCCTAGATAGAGATGAATTTTCCAGCTTGGAAAATGGGAAAAGAGATTCAAAGAGGGGAAGGAGCAGAGACTGAGAAGCAGAGCCCTCTGCCACTATCTCCTAACAGTTAGGCAGGAAAGTTGAAAGGAATTAGCCACACTAGAGAGCTGCATGTCTTAGGACAACACAAGGCTCACATTCTTCAGATAGATCAGTTTGTTCACCGCATCAAGATAGGAGGGTATTTAAGATGTTCCTTATGTATTTAAGTAGTAAAGGAGTTTGTATGATTCACTTAGCATGCATTAAATCTAGATAACTTCTTAAAAATGGAGATGATGGACTTTCTCACAATGATCAGAATTCTCTTCTGGGTCACCTCTGGTTCACTATAGTATCTTCTTGTCAATGTTGCAGCAGAAATCAGTTACTTTACATCTTTACATCTGCCCCATGGACAACCTAATTGGTGCTCTGATCCTGTTTTAGCTTCAGGGGACCACTTTAATTGACACAGTCAGGGAGTACTCTGGTTAGTCTTGTTCCTTATTGTTACTTATTTGATGGAGACTCTCTTTCTGCTCCCCCAAATCTATTTGCATCTCACAGTAGACTAGTTCTTAGGCTGGTTCCCTGTCCTGCTGTGCTTGTACATCATGGGCTCAACATCGCATGGGTAAGCCCTACCACTCCTGAAGAGATGGCTCTTAGTGTGACACCCACTATGAAAGTTTACCTTCTGATATGGTATGTATTTTGTGAGGTTGGATATTGAAACCTTTTTTCTGTTGAGAGCCTACATCTAGGCTAACACAGCATCATCCAGTTTACTTTGTTAGGTCAAATTTCACCTTTGCATGGAAAAGGAAAATGCCTGGAGTGTAATCTCATTCAGTGTTAGATACAATTGAAGTGACAAGAATAATCTCTGTGCTAAAATAAGAATAATGTTCTCAAAAGCATGAGATAAACATGTGCTCATGTTCATGGAATCATGGAATTGTCAGAATTGGAAGGGACCTCTAGAGATCATCTAGTCCAACTCTCCTGCTAAAGCAGGAACACCTAGAGCACATCACTCAGGACTGCATCCAGGTGGGTCTTGAAGATCTCCAGAGAAGGGGACTCCACGACCTCCCTGGGCAGTTCCAGTGCTCTGTCACCCTCACCCTGCTTTCAGCTAGGCAAGAGGAACATGTGCAGCCTACATCCATGTTAGCAAGTTGTGTGGCAAAAGAAGAGTGAATCTGTAAAGCAATAAAAAATGGTGCTGAGGGCTGAGCATCCTCACTCTATGCAATTTTTGAGTGCGCAAGGGAGTTACTTCAGCCTAGCTCTAGTCTGGTCCTGATATGAGCAGAAATGTTATTGCAGGAGCAGACGAGATAGGAGTTGAGTAGGAAGCTGGGACCTCAGTCGCGTGCAGCCTTCCCTTTCAGTTTCATATTTTTCATTTTGCTTTCTATATTCCTCACCACTGGGAGGCAGCTTATGTCCAGGATCCAAACCAGCACTATTCTGTAAAGCAGCCCTGAAACTCATTTGTGTTTTGGACGAACAGATGCTTTAGACAGATATGAAACAGATATGTCTACAGATTCATATCTGTACACAGATATGAAACAACATCTGATCTGATGCAATGCAAGTTCCAGTTTTGTTGTGTCTCAGGATAAGTACAGAAGTATATTACTTTGTGGCCACTAGACTGTTTGTAATAATTTCCTTTTGTGTGATTTCTCTGAAGTTATGGTCATCACTAAAATGAGATATCTGGAAACCAGTATTTCTCTGGATGTAATACTGTAAAAGAGAACTGTGGGCTAAACTGGGAGAACTGAATTTTAGCTCCTCTATACTTTCAGTGTGTATTTTTTATCAATGTATCTTTTGCTCAATGGATGCACCAAGTTATGGTTGCCTAATTTATTATATACCAGAAGCCATTACAGTTTCAGAGGGACTGCTTTATACTGCTGTTCTTTTGGGGAGAAAAAGTTCTTTGAAGGGAGAGTTGCTGGTGAAATTTGCTATGGTTAAAATATGCACAATAATATGATAGAGTGTTAAAAAAAGTTCTGGAGCCGTCTGTAGTTCAGAAAAAGACTGGTTTTCCAAAGTATCCTTGAACGAAATTTTTCATACCAGGAGGAACATTAAGACGTGAATAAATTATTTGTTAGTGTTGTTGCCAGCATATAGATAAATAAAACACTATTGCTGTATGTTTTCATTGGAACCTAGCATCAACAAAATGTTTCTGTGGTGATACTCTTTTTTCTACCCCAGTTTAAACCTATGTGGAGGATCTTCTGCAAATAACATGCTAACATATTTCTTATAGCTGTTTACACGTGTCATAGGAGTTATTATTCCTTTATGACCTGCAGATATCTATCATCTCATAAGAATATAAGAAAAGCTGTAATGTGTCAGACTGTTCCTCTAACTTTTAGAAACATTCTGTTTCTGAGAGTGATCAGATGTTTGGGAAGGGAGCACAGGAGAAAGACACAGTCATGCTTCTGCCAGGGTACCCTCACAGTTTCACCAGTGCAGTGTTTGGAAGTTTTCTGACATAGATGATGTATATATATATTAGTAGTCCTTAATGGGTTTCTTACATGAATTTATAGTATCAATTTTTCAAACTACATTTTTTGCTATTACAGTAGCCAGCAAGAAGACCTCTAGGCTCACATTATGCACTCTGTGGAAATTAAGATTCTGATAATTTAATTGAAAGTTTTTTTCCTGTGCTGCTGTTTACTTTCTTTTCTCTGAAATACCCAATCTAAGCTTCAAAAATGGTATTATCTTCAGTGGTAGCCAACAAACAGAAGTGTGGACTAATTTGTATTTAAAAAAAAAAAAGCTGTGGTGGACAAAGACCAATTTGAATTTATGACACTAGTATTCATGCAGCATCATCTGGTGAAATTTCAGTTTACAGTGAAGGAAGAATCACGTGAGAATGCAAAAAAAATGGAATTTACTTTTTCAGACATACCAAAGAAAAAAAAACCCACCATAAAGGGATATTCATACACTTTAGGTGAATGTATTCCCTAAATTGTCATGGTCTGCATTTTCCTTCCCTTTGTTACATCTGTGTTCAGGTGACTCCCTTAAAATGTCTCATTGCTCCTCATGTATTAATGTGGCAATGTAGCTATAAAGAAAACTAACTTTCTGCGTACTGCCATTGATAGAAGTATTGTTATTACACTCAGAGAGCAGTGAAACAGAACAGAGAGAATTTTTTTTTTTGGGTGTAATATCTCCTATGTTGAGCCTTTGTTTCATCATGAGTAAAATGTCATTATATTACGCACTGGACAACAGTGCTGGTTTGGCTCAGGAAGGAGTGCTCCTATTCTAAATGCTGCTTCAAAACACTGCTTCAAAGAATAATTTGTCTGCTATCCATTGTAACAGCATTTCTAACTCTTTGTATACAAAGGCAACAGCTACTTAGGATTGTTGCTTGTTTTTGGAACACTAAAGAAACCTTTTGTCGATCTGTGTTTGTCAATAAAAAAGGAATTTATTAAGGCTGTGGGACCAAAATTTGACCTATTTTTTATGGTTTGCATAGTGATGATATCTACACTTAAATCTTTTCCTCCCCTGCTTATATCATCACAGAACATTCATTTTAAAGAGTTTGATCTTGCTGTCTGCAAGTGAAACCAGTTAAAGGCAACAAGAATTCTTATTGAATAAATGACTTGAACTACAATACAAGGCAGTGAAATTCAGGGGTAATACTATGCTGCTGTTATCATTTTGAAGCTGAAATAAACCGAAACAGTTCAGAGTGTGATGGAGTAAAAATAAGCTTATATCTTTTATTAGGTTGGTGATGAGTTCTGCTGAGAACAGCAGTTGCTCTGTGCGAGTGCATCAGATGACTGAGTTTCATAACAAAGCATTAATTTTGTATGGTATGTCCTCTCTTCAGGAGTTTTGAAATCTGACTTGGAGAGCTTTATTCTATCTACAGCTCAGTAATGAAAGCTTTGAAAGGTCCAGTCTGATTAAATATGCTGCCATTCCAAGTGTTCTGTGGACCACTGGGAAAGAAAAAAGAAAGAATGGTGAAGTTGGGATAGGATGCAGTATCTGTCTGTGGGTTTATAAATTCAGGAGAGAGAACAGGAGAAGGGAAGGTGCGTTTATTTCTGTTTGTAAACATTGTTGAGACTCTTATGTTTTATGGACATACAGTTTTGTCAGTAACAATTGCAAAACTGGAGTAAATCTAGAAAGATTCTTGAGAAGTCACTTTAGACACTGGAAACTAGGAGAGTGATAACTAAACAAGTTCAAGAGCAAAGAGAGGCAAAATTGAAAGAGCAAGATATAAATATTTCCAAACTTCAGCTCCTAGAACTTCCTCATATGTCCTTCTAGATATACATGGAAATCTACATACAAAATACCTCATTTTCTGCCTTTAATTTCTTCCATTTCGACTTCACCATTGCAGAAGAAAAAGAATGAGGTTAGGTCTGCTTCTGGCTTCTTACTAAGACTTCATAATGAGACTACATAGTGTCTTAAAGTAATTCTAACCCCTTAGTAAATAAACTAACTTTGTTATAAAAACAGTAATGCTCTTTATCACTTGAGTAATTTTTTTAATTTATGAGAAGATTTGGATTCACTATGTGGTTATATCTTCTATCAGCTACTAAATCTACTGGAGAAAATGTGGCAAAGAACTTAAGTGGCACGTATGTATTTGCAAAAATTACTGTTTTCATCAGTGGATTCAAACTCTTGAACTCCTGGTTTTCAGCACTCCTGCGGTATTTCATTAAAACCTTTCCACATTGCCATTCTTGAAGTCTTTCCCCAGATTTGTTCTGCATATGTTTCTGGTTTCCCTGCGGCAGATTTTTCCTGACATCTGCTGTCAAGATAAGTGTAGTTAGACTGAGGTGGAAAATGCTGTGGCTCTTCAAGTGTGCTGCTTGACCAAAACTGGCACTACAGACAGACCCAGCGGGGGGGGGAAGAAAGGAAGAAAAACCCAAACAACCCTCATAAATTTGTATTACAACTGGATAAAACTTTTAAGTCAGCATTTTCTACAGAAAATGTCTTTTCTGGCAAATGGAAAATTTTGAGAGGACAGTCTTTGCTTTACTTTTTTTTTTTTTTTTTTTCCACTTTCAAGGAAAGGTGGTGCAAAACGTTGGCTTTTAAAAGAGTTTTCATTACTTGTTGCATGAATCTAAATCTCCATGGTATTTTACGAGATTATCGGAAGCATGGTTTGGGTAACTTGTGTCTTCATACTTCTGTGTCACCAGTGCTCAACAGCCAGGCTGTACCTCTCGTGATGTGCTGCATCTTCTCTGGCAGAGGGATAGTTCCACAGCACAGTGTAGGAGGTGTCTCTGCAAAATGGCATTTGGGAACGGAAATTTTTCAGAATTCATCTTTCCTCAGAAAGCTTCCCTGTATCAACACTTTGCACCAATTTCAGAGAAAAACAAGCATTGAAACAATGAATTTATCCAAAGAATGAAAGTTTGAAAGTTCTTTTTTATTTTTTTTAATTTTTTTTGTCAGCTTAAGCATTCATATAGAATTAACCTTTTCCAATTAATTGAGGATTTTTTCCAGCCACCTACTTGTTCTTTATTTAAATAAAAGACCAAAAATACTATCCCTGGCAACCTTGGAATAAAGTACAGAGTATTTTACATATTTGGCCTATATAATATGGACTAGGAATATTACAATAATGGGATGCAGCAACCATAACAACTTCTTGACATTAGTAGTCTGAATGCATTCATTTTGAGATGTGTTTATATGGAGAGGAATAATATGAAGACTAATTATACAGGAATGAAAAATCTTTAACTTCTTAGGTATTTCGGGTTAATTAAGCAAGTATTTCAGATTAATTAAGTATATATAATTGCAAATACAGTGTGATGTTATGATTGATGCTGAATTCTTTTAAGTATTTCAAGTTTAGCAATTATAAACATTGATGTACTTCCCGTTAGTCATTCAGGTCATGCAAAAGAATGTCTATTTCAAAGGTCTGTACCCTTTGAAATAGCGAGAACAAACCTTTTGTAGGTAAAAATAACATCAAAGAAGCTGTAGAAAGATACAGCAGGGCATACACTGGCTTGTTAAAAGTAGACACAACCAGGAAATTGGGGTCAAGTTCAGCCCCTTCAACACTTCCACAGGAAGACTAGTCATCTTTAAGCTATAGACCATTTATATAATCGGACTTTTAAAGTGCTGTCAGATCTGCCCTGTAGGTGACATATATAATTTATCAGTGCTCACAAGCAGATCCTTTTTACCTACTAACCAGTAACTACAGAATCTAAAAACATCCTTACCATAAGACACTATGACAAGTTCCTAGGGAGATAACAAATAGAAAATATCTGCTGTACTTGACAGGAACAAAGGTTCAATATTCTTAACTTGCTGCAAGTAGTGGAGAAAGTTGATTAACGCAATTGCTTATATCTGTATTTTCTTCTTTATTAATTTTTTTATTTTCAGTGTCTCTAAATCTAGACATTTATGTAAATTAATATGTGGGAAGGATCTCTGGGTTACCTTTTTTTGCATTACCAAAAAAAAATTGAACATGAGCTGACAATATGTGCTTGAACCCCTGAAAGGCAGCCGTGTCCTGTGCTGCAAAAACAGCAGCGTGGCCAGCAGGTTGAGGGAGATGATTCTGCTCCTCTGCTCTCCTCTTGTGAAACCCTGCCTGGAGTACTGCATCCGGTTCTGGGGCTCCCAAAATAAGAAGGACATGGACCTGTTGGAGTAGGTCCAGATGAGGGCCACAAAGGTGATTGGGGTACTGGACCTCATTTCCTATAAGGACAAGCTGAGAGAGTTGGAGTTGTTCAGCCTGGAGAAGGGAAGGCTGCAGGGAGATAATATTAAGGCCTTTCAATATATAAAGAGGGCTCATAAAAAAGACAGAGGAAGACTTTTTACTAAAGCCTGCAGTGACAGGAAAAAGGACAAAGATTTTAAGCTAAAGAGATTGGATATAAGGAAGAAAATTTTTACGGTGATCGTGGTGAGGCAGTGGAACAGATTGCCCAGAGAAGCTGTGGATGTCTCATCCTTGGAAGAGGTTGGACGGGGCTTTGAGCAACCCGAACTGGTGAAAAATGCCCCTGCCCACGGCACGGGGGTTTGACTAGTTGATCTTTAAAGGTCCCTTCCAACTCAAACCATTCTGTGGTTCTATGATTCTCTGAAGGATTACAAATGCTCAGTTATATCTGACCTTTGGTTTAGTTTTGCTTTTTTTCTTTGAATGGAGAAGCCCAGGGCAGTTATTTATTGGAAATAAAAGAACATATTGTCCTGAAAATATGTAAATTATTTTCTGTCATTAGTCTGGAATTTATAGTGATGTAAGCGATAACCTGAACTGAGCTGAGATAAACACACCAAATTCTACATCCCATTCTGATGTAGAATTTGATTAGAACTGCACCTTTGTGCTAATCTGTATGGACTCAACTTCTTTCTTTTTTCTGTAGCCTTAAGATTCATTTGAAATGGCATCTGTTAAATTGCTAAACTCTGTTCAGTGCTTTTGTGAGAGTGAATGTCTGTCTACTAAGAGTTAAAGTAAATTATTTCTATTTATGTTTGTAACCTTGAAATGTAAGTGGGAATGTTAACCTTTCTGATTTTGGCATTCTCTGGGGCAAGGCAAGTAATTCTAGCAGCATAATCTTATTTATCTCTTGTCATCTCCAGGTGGTTTCCTTGGCCTATATCTGGGATATTCATTCTTAACAGAATTATTTCCTCCTCAAACAAGCAGATTTGCAGTGTCAGCATCTCTTAGTTCACACTGTAGTTCTGTAATCCACAATCTAAGCAGACAAGATGAATGTTGGCATAAGGAGAAATAATAGGAAACCAAAAGACTGAGTTGACAGAACTAAGCAAGTAAATAAAACATGTAGATAAAGATTCAGGAATGGGAATGTGAGTAAGGGAATTAGATATTTTCCCCCCCACAGATATATTAATACCAAACAGAAATTTGTACACCTTGCCAATTACTGTAAAAAGCTATAAAATAAGGGAAATAAAAATGCAGTAGCATGTCTACTCTTTTTAGGTCTGAGTCAAAAAAGCTCATAAGAATATGTATTTGATTCTGAACTATGAGGAATTACCATAAATTAAATGTGCCCTTAAGTATTTTGCTGATGATGCTGTTTCAGTGGAGCAAATTCAAACATGTAATAGGCACAAATTGGTAGATACTTCATTCTTTATTTTGTAGCAGGTTTTTAAAGTATTATTATTTGAGCTTTCTATTATATGTTAATGCTAGTATTTGGTAAAATCAATCTCTAAGCAATTTAACAACAAGGTAATATGCACTGCTAATGACCGTCATCCATCTCATCTTGAGATTCTTATTTTATTTCCTTCCTGGATAATCGCTATCTTTAATGTATCTTAATGAAATGAGATAAATGAGAAAGGTAGGGTCAGCTCATCAGTGGATATAAATCAGTGCAGCCCAATTGATATCAATGAGCTCACACCTATTTACAGCTTTCCATAACCTTGTGCAGAGTTTCAGAATTACAGTTAAATAGCTGATGTTCTTTTAGCTTTCAAGCTTGACTCATAAAGCTAATATGTAGTTGTAGTTCAATTAATAAATGCAAAATACACTTGTATATCAATTAATAGTGTGAAGTTTTATATTGAAACTGGCAATTCCAAACACAACTACAGCTATACCTAACTGTTTATTGAATTATGTATTTAACATATCATTTTTGTTCAAAAGGGCTTTAGTGTTTATTTTTAAGTTCTATGACCCTGAAAATGTAGATCATCCACTTAAAGGGGAGACAGATGAGATGAAACCATGAGCTGTTTAAATTTGTGGATCCAAGGAAATATGCAGCTTTCCTTAGCTGACTGTGTTTGTAGCTTTTAGTTACATCTGCCTTTGTTTGGAAATCTTGACATGAATAGTGATATTACATTCTACTTGGTTACAATTAATTGCATCTAATTATAGATTATTTTGGATTTTATGTCTTTCTAACATGGTTATATATTGCGACTTGACCTTAGCTTGTATTGTTTAGCTATGTGTGTAAAGAATTATTATCCATTTTCCCGATAGTAGTCCAGTCATCTGCCAAAGCAAATATATACCATTTTCCTTAATAACTTTATATTCACTTTATGGAAAGTGCTGCATAAATCACACAAAATAGTGGAAAACTAGGACTCCAATTCTTGCAGTTTTATAGAGTCATTTAAAAATCTTTCTTGATTGTCTGTATATTCCCTTTTGTTGTTATTCACTTTCCCTATGTGAATGTTGAAGACACTCAGCAGACTGTCACCTAAACTAGCTGAGAACCATCTGGCATGTAGTGACTGATAAGAAAAGATCAGTATTTTGTCAGAATAATTATGTTCCTTTCAAAGACCTTGGTTGTACCAGGATGCCAGTACAATACATACAGCATACTACAGCAGCCAATATGCAGCAGAATGTATCACCAAAATGAAAAAAAGGTATTTCAGTACCTAATTGCTTGTAAAATACCTAAATTCTCCCTTTGTCTCTCTAGTAGCCACATGAATGTTGGGGGAAGTCATGTGTTTCAGTCTTTATGTGCTGCGTGTTGTACTTGGACATATAATTTTATTAGTTCCCTGCTGCATCATTTTGGTCCAATACCTGTTTTTAATTGTAATTAATAAACCAATGGAAATATTTAGTTCCTGGGATATTGGTTTTTTTTGGATATGTTATGGGTTTGTTAAGATATTGAGTGTGGGTTTCTAAACCGCAAAAGTTAGAACACAGTTTAAGAAGCAGTTAGCTGAGAATTTCAGAACATTATAAAACATATTGGAGATTTTGAACTCCCTGTCTGCAAACTTCAGATATTCTTCTAAGTGATTTGTGATCATAGGAGACAGTAATACTTAATTCTTAAACTTATATTTTGTTGTGGAGGGAATTGAATCTTAAATATTATTGAATCCTGTAACCTGATAGTTATAAAAAAGCGTCCTAAACTTTGAATTTATTTATATGATTACATTGATTTAAAGGTGTTAAATTGAGCTTCTAGAATTATTGACTATTACCATTTTGAAAGTAAAAATAGGTCCCCGATGGGACGTATTTTGAGCCTGGAATGGATCCAAGATACAGGCCCTCTGACTGAATATACACATAAATCCCTAATCTCATCGACCGGGTTATTTTAGGGAAGCCTAGTAGATTAGTAACATGATGCCTTGCAATTCCATTAATGAAGTCCTGTCAGAATAAATTAATAAATAACATACCGATATTGTAGGCTTATTTTATGGCAATGTAATGCAGTTGTTTAAGAACTCATTGCACAAACCATTTCAAGTGTTGTTGATGTTAAATAGTAACCCATACAGTTACTGCACTACTCGATCTTTCATTTTAACAGGAGTATTGATTTGGTGGAAAGCAGAATTTACACAGCTCTTTTCCAATAACCTTAGATGTATATGAATAAGGTTGCAGTCTTACTAGCACATGAACAATATGAGTTCTGTACAAGATGTTTGGCTTGCTTAAAGAAGCTCGTGTTTTGATTTGAGATTTAAGAAACTTTCATTTTGATTCTGTCCAAGGATGTTATAACAAAATTCTGTTTGGTTTACATCAGTCAGAAATGAACTTAAATGCCTCAGTGCAGAAGGGCAACATTTCTATATCTATACTAATTTTATTTATTAATACAATTTAATATTTATTATTTTTCATATCTATATTAATTTTATTAATTAAATATTTTGAATTCTAAAAGGAATAAAAATGCACTGTGGTCAACATCATTAAAGAAGATGGTTAAAAATACACCAGGAAGAGAGAAAAGACCAATATTATAGGTCTTTTTTTCTGAAAGAACTGAAACAAAATCAGGCTCAGAATATCTCATACACAGTGATGTTTGAATGTAAGTAAGTGTGAACATTATTCAGCTATTTAAATGTGTGTTAGCTCCAGTTTTGGTTTAGTTTTACAAAATGATCTTTAGTTTGGACTATCTTTAGATTACCATGGGAGTCATTGTGTTTATATTGCTCCAGACTCTGAGAATGTTAACTAAACAGAAAGAGTTGGACCTCAGAAGAGGAGACAATTAACAGCAGATCCTACGTATTTCTGTTTCTAGAACTTGTAAACAAATGAAGTAAATAGTCAAGGCTCTGAAAACTGGTGATAATGATATCTGCTACTAGTATTTGCATTTGCTGTTTGGACTCTGGTGAATCTATTTTATACTGCTTTAAATATTCTTTTCTGTTAATTTTCTTGTTACCATTGTGGGTTTCTCCTCTAGTCTGAATGACCTGGTTCTAAAAAGTTCTACTCTAATCAAAAGTCAAATCCTCATCTGCATTAGTAAGAAGCAGCTGTTTTAAACTAAAGCAAATTGGCTGACATCTACATTTGCAGGAGCTTCACTTCACTACGTCACACTTTTACAATCAGGATCTTAGTTTTTCAAAAGTTCTGAGGTGGCTAGAAGCGTAGTGGATTGTTATCCCACTGTAAAGAACCTGTTGACCCCACCTGCAGAGCTCTTCTTGACTGAAATGGCAATTTGATCTGGGAAATTAGCAATCCATTATGCCAGCTTTTTGAGTTTTGGTCTGTTATCCAGGCATTGAACTTGAAGAAATTCTTTCACCTTGTTTCTCTAAACTTCTGTTTTTCAAGTTCTCAGCTTCCTGTATAATGACTGTAATTAACTGTAAATCAGAATTGGGCTGAGTATGTTGAGGATTCTGATTGCAGAAGAAAAGCAAAACATACACATTATGCATCCATTAGAAATTCCTCTAAAAATCCATGCAAAAAAGGGGAAAAATGCTTTAATAAAATTTGTTAGGTATATGTGTGTAATGAACTTATAAAGGTGTCAGGAAGAGAGTCACAACCCAGATCATTCAGTGACTTTGATCTATTCTTGCTAGTTGTTTCCTTTGTAAGGTTTGGTTTTGTTCAGGATCTAAGTTTGCAAGGACTGGAGACCTAATTGTTTCAAGAAGGTCAGATGGTTTCTTAGTGTTTTCATCCAAATTGCAACAATTATCATAAAGCTTTTCACATCTCAGAAAAATTTGGTGGGATCAAGGTCAGCTATAATTATCAGAACACAAACTTCTATTTATATTCGTGTTACAGAGATGCAAATGCTTGCACAGGTATGTGCATAGTGCCTGAATAACACTGTAGATGGTTTCAACAGAATTAACACATTTAAAAATGAGTACTTGTACCAACAAAACACTCTTTTGCTTCTGCACTACTCCTTTTATAGAGAAATGCTAGCTTTTATTTTGTGCATGGCACGTGTAATGGTATGATTTCAGATGATTTTTTTTAGACCCTGACCAGATGTGTTAGTGTTGGAACTTGGATATATAAAAGAAGGAATTTCTTCCCTGAAATACAGCATAATACAGGTACCATATGAAAACTCACAAGAACTTTAAAAAAAAACACAAACACCACAAAGCTTTAAGAATAATTAAAGCACGAAAAGCAAGCTTCGTGGTTTGAGACTATTTGGTTTATACAAGAGTAGGTCATGAGAAATTCAATGAAGCCTTTAATTACTGAGATGGAAGGTAAGATTTCTGGTAATAGTGTGTTTAGTTTAACAGAGGTGTAAAAGATGCAGTAGTTGACAGCAAAGGCTAGGCAAATTCAAAGCAGGAATCAAGTACAGGTATTGCACAGTGGGATTAAGTAAATATATGATGTGTACATTCTATGTATGTATGCATAGAGTACTGAAATCGAGACTTTCTAGTGGATTTAACTTCATCTAGAAAGAGTCCATTTCTGCTAACAATTACTATGTAGAATTCTATGACCTGGATTATGCAGATCAGAATGGATTATTGTGTTTTACAATTTACAGCCTTTAAAATCTTTGAATTCACAAGTGCTCTGTTAACCATCCCATGCCTTATTTGAAAATCAATTATTCTAGCCAAAGCATTATAAAGAAATAATTTAAAAGCTGAAATATGAAAAAAATTGACCTCAAAGGGACATCATGCAGTTATGGGCAAAACTATATAAGCATCTTCAAGGAAGGAGTGGTCAGAGCCTGAAAATCAGACTGCAAAACTCAAGGTAAATGACCATTCCATTTTTTCCAGTTATAACTTATCAACTATAAATAGTTTCACTCCAAAGACTGATGACTGAGATTAGAGCCCACACAAAGTCTGAAATTACAAATATAATAAAATTCCTCCCTTTCAATATCACTTCCCTTTTTGGCACTTGCCACAGTAGTGTTTCACGGCTCCCTTTCCAACAAACAGTACTCAACAATAGTCACTCAGCCTGGATGAAACAGAAATTTCTTTCTGCAGCCATGGGCATCAGCTCTTGAAAGAACTACCCATTAATGATGAAGGCCTCTGTTGTGGCAAAAATTTATTTCTAGTAAGAAAGCTCATTGTAATGCCTACCTTACTCAAGAGAAGAGAGACTGATGACAAAATTTCATTACAATTTTTTTCTAATTACCGATGTGTACTGAGGTCAAATTCTTTTGCTTTATTGTAGCCCTGGCCAGAAGAACTTCCAGATGTTGAATGTGGACCCTACTTTTACCTTGTACTTTGTATATATTTTATTCAAGCTGACCATAGTGCTTATAATTATTTGAAAATGTCTCAGAAAAACTATTCAAGAATCTGAATGAATAAGTTTTTATCTTACAACAGTAAGAATGCAAAGTGTCAGCTTTTCAAATTTGTCCTGTCAAACGTGTCATCGTATATTTCTTCCATTTCTCATCTTCTTGGGAATTTATTCCCAGACTATCTGTGGGAAAAATTTTCTCAGTAACATAAAAGCCATTCCACTTTTTAGTCTCTCTCTGCCCTGGAGGTCATCTGAGAATATTGAAAGCTAATATTTGTTCCAAACTGGCACTGCTGGTGGAATAAAGAAAATGGTGCTCTCTTGATTACTTTCTCTCTTGACAGAGTTAAAACAGAATGTCTCTACAGTCCATTCAGCTTTTAGAGAAACAGAATCAACTTCTTAGTCCCATTCCAAAAGCACTTTTTCTGTCTTCATTGTTTTGAAGTAAACTGATTGGTTTTGTTTAACGAGGAGACACTTCTGTCACAAAATTTTCATAAGGGAAACATGTACTTTTTTAATGAAAAAAAATCCCTGATAAGGGAGTGCATCCAAAGCATGGCCGGTTTGTATCTTGCCTGTCTGGACAAATCATTTGGGGTTTCTTTACTTTCACATTGATACAAAGAACAATCATGTATGTTGTTACTAGATAAAATGTTGCTACTCATTTACCAGTTTAATGTCATCCTGGTAAACAGTAATCATTGAAATCAGTGATTTCAGAGAAAAGAGATTTGCTTCTCATGTTAGGCAGATGAAAAGGCTTTAAAACTAGATTCTGTATACCTAAAAGTGTCAACAATTAAAAGCTAATAGAGAAAAATAAAGGAATACTCTGCTACTTAGTTTAAATTTAATGAACTTTTATTTTGTAGGTAAAAAGGCTCATTTCTATACTTTCTATAAATAGATTTTTATTTTCATTTCTATTTTTTCTCATGGTAGTCATATAACATTTTGTGAGAAATGGAAATGTGATAACTAAATCTTAGCTAAAAGGCATACAGAGATATGCATGTAACGATAAGCTGACTGTTGGGACTGCAGTAAACAACGGGCAATAAGAAAAAGGATATAAAACTCCTTTTGATGAGACTGTTTCTCTTCCAGACTGAAGGCAGGATACCAGCAGAGTTCATGTACTTATTTTCCAAACCCTAACTTGTTTCTCTATCTGGAAAAAGCCATATGGCTAGTACTGTCTTCCCACAGGTACTTTTGCATAACAGGGCAGCACTATACTTGCTGTTATAGCCAACCATACTAGTTACAGTATGGATATGGGGCTGTGCCAGACATTGTCAAGCCTGCAACAGATTAGAGAGAACATGGGGTGAAACAGTGGGTTGGAAAAGTAATGTAAATGTATCATATGCAAAGCACATTAAGAACCCAACTGTCTTGTGGAGGAGACCTGTATGTTCCTCATCTGTGGGATGGTTTCTTTACTCCTGAGTGGTCTGCTTGTAAGAAAGAGTTGTCTTTGTCTCAGAAATGCTTCCCAAAAATAAGACGAATTAATGTTAAAAGTCTTTTTTTTTTTTTTCCTTTATGGAAATATTAAAAAGAAATATTTTTTAGAGTTTTAATTACTATTTTAGCAGCCCAGTGAAGATGCCCTCTTATCTATCCAAAAATATAGCTGTTTCTTTATCATTCTGTTTGTAAATCCTTGTTTAACAAGAAGGCTTTTCAGTCCAAAACAAGCTAGGACATATGTTTTTACTTTGTACTGTGTTTTGTTTTATGTAACAACATGATTACTGCCAGGATGAGTGTAGTTCACATGAAATTTGAGTGCACTTTCTCATCAGTTCAAAATGCTTATCAGAAAAAAAAAATAGCTTAAACCTGAGTAAAATGGTACATTTCTGGCAAAAAATGTGATAACTTTCACTTCAAATTTGAATGAGCAGAGTGTTTGTCTTTGTCTTTCCAAATCTGATCAGCTTAAATGAATTTAAAGTAATTGAATCTTTCCTTTTGGAGTGCTTCCTGCTGTCAGCCTTCCTGAAATGGGTCATTCAATCTGCAGGAGAGGGCAGGAATATTTATATTGTTATCTTAATAAAACCCTAAGTAGTTTCCCAAATGGCATCTTCAGCATAGTGGTAGTTATCCTTTGTGCTGCTCCTCACCCTTGACTCTGCAGAAGTTGGGGAGATCTGAAACTTCAGTAACATTCTGGGCTCTGTTCTGCTTTTGAGGGAAGATCTCAACTTCCGTCTCCCTGATCAGGTTGCAATCAGCCCTGCTTTGAGCAGACGTTCCTTCAAACCTAAATTATTCTGTTTTCATGAGAAGTAGAAAAACATGAACATATGTAAAATTCATTCTTTTGCACTGTTACTTGCCATTTTTTTATTTGGAATAAAGAGTCACCTGTAGAACAGTTGAATTCTTGTCAGTCCAGAATAGAGTGAAAGTCATCAGCTTTAAGTGCTGGCAAATGACTGCCCTCTAGTATAATGGGAAATGTGAAAACTGAATGGGAAAAAGTGGAACTGGATTCTGCAAGGGGCAGATCTGAAAGGTTGAGATACAACCTTTGGGGAAATTAAAGAGAAGACTCAATGTAATGCAGTGTGCCTGTACAACCAATAAATCAAAAGGGACAGGGTCACAGTCCATTCTTTTTTTCTCTTATCTAGCAGAGCACTTTTGTTTTCATTTGCAGTACAGAACAAGAAATGGAACTTCAGTTCACAAATGTGACAGAATACTGACTGAACAGCCTTCAAAAAAAGACAAGAAAAGGTTCTTTAAACTCTACAGGAGATAAACTCACAAACATAGGCATACTTCTTTTATATGTTTCTCATAGATTGTCTGCATTATCCTGTTAATGTTGAGATTTCTTATTGATATATTTATCATAAATGTAAGTATATGCTATTGTGAAGGTTTCTGCTTCATAAATTTTGAACTGAAGACCCAATGGTTGTAAACATCTCAGACAGTGACCGAAAGTGGATGATATAAGGTTGATCCATAAATAGGAATGCAGTACTTCTGTCTAGATTAAAGTGAGTTGAACTAAATGTGAAAATGGAATTTTACGGAGCTGTTGGTGTTGGGTTTGTAAATAAGTGATGTTAGCGTATGACAATCAGTTATTTTTTTTGAAGTCTCCAAATATGTTTATTTTAACAGTATGTCATTGAGAACAAACTCTATATGAAGGTGACATTCAAAAAAATGAAGATAGGTGCTGGGCATCACTGAAAATCCTTCTAGAAGATTTGCATTATGATTCATATTTGAAATGTTATTTAAAGTAATATTAAAATGAAACCGGAGTACTGCTTTATCAACTGTGAACTCTGTTTGCTGTGAGGAAATCAGCACGGACATAATCTGGGTTGACCAGACCTCAACTTGGTCAGTCTCTCACTCCCCATCTTCAACAAGACAGGGGAAGATAGTAACAAGCTTGTGGGTTGAGTTAAAAGCTACATGCAGAAGCAAAGGAAAGAGCAGAAAATTTTTCACTACTTCCCACCACTTGGAAGACGTTCGGCCAGTTCCTGGGAAGAAGGGCCTCAGTACAGAGCAATTGCTTCATAACCACAAATGTCCCACCCTCCTCCTTTCTTCCCCTGTTTTTATTGTTGAGTGTGACACTATATAGCATGGAATATCCCCTGGGTCAGTTCAGGTCAGGTGTCCCATTTGTGTTCCCTCCCAAACTCTTGTGCATTTGTTGGAGACACAGTCTTGATGCTGTTTGGCCACCACTTAGCAACAGCCACAACATCAGTGTTTTATCAACATCATTCTAGTTACAAATGCAAAGCACAGCACTATATGTGGTGCTATGAAGAAAGTTAAGTCAAGTCCATCCCAGCCAGAGCCAAGACATAAATTAAAAGAAGATATGCATTATCATGTCTGATTTAATGTTGTGGGTGGTGTCTAGATACTAATATCTTTTTCGTTCACGTGTGAGCATTTGAAAAAAGAAATTTTAAAAAAGCATGAAGTGGGCATTATATCTGACATATAGCTAAGGGAATATTTATTTTGAAAAATAATAAAAGTTTGAGGAAAGGTGTATTTAAATTTTAATTACAAATGGGATTCAAAAGTCCTGAAATATGATAACTGAATCATACTCCACCTCTAGCCAGTAGTTTCTAATGATTAGGTCTCTCAGTATTTTACTGCTTTCTACCTTCCTATTGGTGCATCCATTATTGCTTGATATTTAGCTGTTTATTATCTTTATCTTCTTCTTTAAAAAACAAAGTATTGTTGCACAAGGCTTAAAAGATATGTTTTTAACTGAAGAATGACATTCTGCCTTGTCTACTTCAGAGCCAGCACTTCTATCTATTCTCATGTTCTCAACCAGTTTCAGAATTTTTGCAATGGTTGTGAGAAGGGTTTATAATTGCTCTGCAGAGCCATCCAGCAACCTTCTGTTCTTCCATTCATCAATGTAGTATATCAGTTTAATTACAAAACCTCCCACATAATCAATAAGTAAACCAAGGAAATACTTACTGTAAAATACTTTGACACTGTTCCTGAAGCTTTGCAGGCATCCAATTTAAGGATCTCAAGGTATTCTTATTAATGACACTATTTGCTTCAGCTAGAAACGTGGATAACTTTCAGATAGTATGAAACTATTTCTGGATCAGATTATTGTTGAACAGCAGCACTTTGAAATGTTTTCCACAATGAGCATCAGACAAAGATAGAATATTTCCTCCATAATTTATTTAGTTCTGTTTATATCTGTCCTGCTAACCATCTGTTCAACTTTAGGTTTAACTTACTATTTTAATGAAGTCTTAATTGCAGTTTACTCATTCCTGTAAAGGTTTCTTACTGACAATGTTGTATCACATAATCTTTTACACTATTTGGAGGTGTCTTTTTTAGCTTTATATCTAAATAAAAAGTAATATTTTTTTTCAGTTAGAATGGTATTTTCCCAAACTGCATATTTTTAGTATCTCACTGGTTTTAGTTGCAGTTTAGTTGCAGTGTGTAGACTTGCAAGAACATTTTATGGAAGTTAGACCTTCAGTCTAATAATCTAAACTGTGCCAGTCTTAAAACATAAAAATCCTTATTTTGTCATATCTCATGGTTTAAGAACCCAAAGTTTAATTTTAACCAATTACTTTTACATTTAACTGATCTGAAATCTCCAGAAGACGATTCATCTGATTTGAGATGTTATTGCATGTTAAATTCAGTAGGTAGCATTACTGTGCTATCAAAACTATTTTGGTCATAAAACACAACACTTTATGAGCTGCTATAAAGAAAATTCTCTCCATCCCAACCAGTCTCAGTCAGTGTGTAAGATATTAATTACATCTCTAAAGTGCTTATTTTTCTCCATTGACTGTGGAGAGAATCTTAGAATCATAGAATCATAGGGGTTTGGAAGGGACCTCTGGAGATCATCTAGTCCAACCCCCCCACCAGAGTGGGTCTACCTAGAGCATGTTACACAGGAACTTGTCCAGGTGGGTTTGAAGAGAAGGAGACTCCACCACCTCTCTGGGCAGCCTGTTCCAGTGCTCTACGACTCTCACAGTAAAGAAGTTCCCCCTCATGTTTAGGTGGAACTTCTTATACTCAAGTTTGTGCCCATTTCCTCTTGTCCTGTCACTGGGCACCACTGAAAAAAGACCAGCCCCATCCTCCTGACACCCTCTCTTGAAGTAGTTGTAAGCATTCATCAGGTCTTCCCTAAATCTTCTCCAAACTAAAAAGACCCAAGTCCCTCAGCCTTTCCTTGTAGGAGAGATGCTCCAGGCCCTTAATCATCTTTGTGGCCCTTTGTTGTAGGGAACCTCTTGAGCAGTTCCCTGTCCTTCTTGAACTAGGGAGCCCAGAACTGGACACAGTACTCCAGATGGAGCCTCACCAGGGCAGAGTAGAGAGGGAGGATGACGTCCCTCGACCTGCTGGCCACAATCTTCTTGATGCACCCCAGGATGCCATTGTCCTTCTTGGCCACAAGGGCACATTGCTGGCTCATGGTCATCCTGTTGTCCACAAGAACTTCCAGGTCTTTTTCCTCAGAGCTGCTTTCCAGCAGGTCAGCCCCCAACCTGTCCTGGTGCAGGGGGTTATATCTTCACAGGTGCAGCACCCTACACTTGCCCTTGTTCAATTTTGTTAGGTTTCATTAGGAGAGAAATGAACGCTTCTGGAATTACTAAATGAAATTGAGATTTATTTTTTTTTAAACTCTATAGTTAGATATGAAACAGAGTATTTGTAATTAACTGACCTTAAAAATATAGCCAAAGCCATAGAAGTTTAGCATCTCAGTATCAAAAATGCACACACACACACATATGTATATATCTTCATTATTTGATGATGTGCTAGTCCTTTGAGTGGGAAAAATTAGGAGAATATTCTTTTTGAAGATGAAGTTCACACTGCAATTTGTGTCTTTTGTCCAGTTTTGTGTCTTAAAGTTTAACTACAAGTGATAGTGCCTGAGCAAATACTTACAGTGTGTGGTTCTGACATACCTGTCGTCTGATAACTCTTTTTCAAGTCATTAAAATAAGACCGTATTGCAAAACAGACAGTCTGCAATAGAGTTTACTTGAGGATAAAATCCTCAGAAAACTTCCCCCTTTATTTCAATGATAATTTTATTTAAAAAGCTGAGCAGTGTAAGAACAAGAAAACATAGCCGTCGGTACGACAGAGAAAATTTATAGCAGATCCAGTACTGGACTCTGTCAGATGATACCAGCCATTGGATGATCAAGTAGCCATGGCAAGAGTGTTTGCTTTGCCAGCCAAGGAGTGGAAGAACAGACTGTCTTCTTCCCTGCATTTTCCATGTGAAATTCTCTGCTGTGATTATATGCCAGCTCTTGTCAGATGACTGGCCCTAGACCCAGTTGCTCTTTATATACCACTTTCAAGTAATATAGTAAAGAAGCAATCTCCTTGATTTGTTAATTTGTACATTGCTTGAAGTCTAGTTCTTTTCCATCTGCTCTGCAATCTGCTGCTGTTATTATAGTATGAGAGAAGCCAACCAAATCCTCAGACCGGCTCCTGGGTTGTCATGCCACATTTTCCTTCCATTTCTTCTCAACGGTACCTGTGAGCATGGTAGATGGTTGTTTCTTAACAACTCCAACAGTTTCTATATCTCAGTCTGGTTTTATAGACTGCAGCAAGACTGCAGTCATCTTCAACAGATACAAAATCAAATATACATAACAGAAAGATATTTCCAGTTCTTTTGCACCTGCAAGTAGCTTTAAAGAATACATTTTTCTCACATGAGAATTTCCTAGTTCATTGCAATTGAGGGACAAGTATTGGCTGTGTGTATACAGACCGTAGAACTTTGATAAGATTTTAGAACAAAACATTTGCAGAGGGTGTGTTTCAAAAGGATCTTATTTAGGGTTCATTTGTGGCTGTGTCAAGTTGTGGTATTCATCTTCAAACTGAATAATTCTTGGGGTTTGGGCTGACTTATTGTTTTTGCTCACATGGTTCTTTGAAGAGCCTAGTATGTCTGACATGTTAATACCATTTCTGGTCTTTGTAAGACCCCTGTGCAGTTATTTGTGCCATCGCATGCTGGTGTTCTGGGATGGTATATGCTCTCAGTTCCTTGAACAAATTGCAGTTTGTCTCCTTTTATTTGCACACAGCCTAATACAGCAAAGCACGTGTAAGCAGCAATAAGCAATAAAATAACATTATAGAAAGCTTGGACCTATTCCTTTGTTTGAAATTGAAATTTTAACTGAGTATTTTTCAAAGAGAGAAGCATCTCTCTGTTTTCCTTCTCACATCCATTCCATTTGGGCTCTGACCTTTCTCCCGTTTCAAATATTTTGTACTTGAAATGTATTTCTGTATTTCTGTGTATAGTCATCTTGTCATTTCCTTTCCATCAACTTTCTTAGTCCTGTTTTCCAGCACTCCTTCTTCCTTAAGTATTTTTTAATATACTGCTTCCCCTATTGCATATGATTTTCTCTGGTTTTAGCTGACTGATGGTCTCCCTGTGGCCCTGGTCAAATTGAGCATTCAGTAACATGGCATGCTGAGGGATCCCGGCACCTGCTGCTGGAATCTGTGGAGCAGGTGTAAGAGCCATTAGTGTTCACTCAGAAGCAACTGAGCAGAGATTCTCCAAGGGGCTTTGCTCCACTTTTTTTTTAAGGTTTTACTTAGATACAACACAAAAGCCCTATAGGAAACAGAGTTTATATTTTAATTTAACTTTACTTTTAGGGTTTTGACTTGTTTTGTCTCTCAATGTTAAAAAACATATACCTATGTGTATGATTAACTTTTGTATTATTTATATCAATATAAGATACTTACATTTGTCTTATTTTGTGGAGGATATTTAACAAATACCAAACTATTTAATGTTGTGGAGTTGAACATGCAGTGCTGTCTTCCTTCTTCAAACGGTTCAGGGTGATTTATAGCAGCATACACTTTATTTTATTGAACTCTAATAACAGGACAAGTTGTTTGCACAGAAGTATTCTTTGCCAAATCCTTGGCTTCTTTAGCACTGTGCTAAGTGCTTGAGGTCTTGGCCATAATCAAAAGAGACCACTCGAAGCAGAAGTCCAGGGCAGTGAATTGTAAAGTGCACTCATTTCCTAGTGCCCTTTTAAATTTTGTTCAGACATTTAGGTAATGTTAGCTTTGCTTTTGATAAAAGATTTACGTTTAAATAAATAAGTTTAAATAAGTATAAATTACAATAAACACTCTTTAAGTATAAATAAGGCCTCAAGAAATCTGATCTGATGACAGTTAGCCCTGTTTAGCATGAGGGGTTGGATGAGTTCATCCCTTGAGTTTCCTTCCAACTTCATTTTTTTCTCTGATTTTACCTGTTTTATTTAATTATTACTAATTGCTTATTTGATAGATCTGCCAATAATCTAATACTTAAGAAATCTGCATCTTATCCCTAAAATTCCATGACATCCAATCTCAACTCTCTTAATGCAGCAAACACCCGACAAGCTCCACCACGCTTATTTACTCTTCCTTTTTTTGGTAAATGTATAGTTCTGCAATGCAAAGTAGACCCACCATCCATCTATTCAGTCTCCACCAACTAGTCTTGTTTCTGACTCCTTCATCTGACTCCTTGTCTTTATAAAGAATAATTCAAAGGAATACTGATTTCAAAAATATCTCTTTAGTTGAATCACCTGTTCTACAACCTTGACAGTTCTTTAATATTTTTTAAATTTTAACAATCATAATAAAAAGTCTTAGATTGGTTTGGATAATTTAAAATAGTCATTATAGGACCTGCAGAATTTATTTTACTCATTCTCTCAGAACTTTACCTCCATACTATGGAATTGGTTCATAAAAAGACAATATGAGAAGTTCCTTGTGAAACAATAATATTTAAATAGTAATTGAAAAATTGGTAAATCTATTTTGATATTGCTTAGATGTAATTCAGCTTTAAATTACCTTACTGTTGAAAGATAAACAGTGGTTAAACTTTGAATCCTCTAAAGGAATACCTGACCTTATTCTGTATTGTGGTTTGAGGTAGAAATTAAAAGAAAAAACTTGCGCAATAAATGCTAGTCCAAAGTGAAACATGTTTTCAGTCTCTCAAGAATTTTTGCAGATTAGAAGTATTTTCTGTCCCAAACCAGCAAAAGGAATTAAAATAATAAAAATGCTTATGATATGCAGATTTATAAAGAGCTGGAATGATCATAGAAACAGGTTTAAAAACAAAATCAACCTAAATATTTCTAAGTATAAATAACTAAATTTTTAAATCAAACTACAGATTATTTTCAATATGAGAACTGGCAAAATTTTTGAAAGTTTTTTGAATTCTGTAAATATGACATTTTTTTAAATATTTCCCCTAAGCTATTACAAACAATATGTTCCTTGAAGTGACTCTGTCTCTTTCTTCAACGTTGTCAGGAGCAAAAAATGGTCAGGAGTATTTTACTATTATTATAAAATGATAGGTCATGCAGAATCACTTCAAGGTACCAGCAACACTGTTTTTAAATGTTATCAAAGTCCTTTGTCAAAGTGGTAAAGTTCCAACTACATAATTTAATTTTGTTTATATCCTGGCAACAATATGAACAGTTTTGTGTTTGGGGGTTTTTTTGTTGTTTGTTTTTGTTTTTTTTAAAGTGAATTATTTTTTTTCTTGCAACTGCCAGTTCTGAGAACTTATCCCTTCTTTGCTGTACTGAAATGTCGGCACTGGGAATGGATGTGTGTAAGCCACATCCAGTTCTGAAGAGTTCAGACAGTGCAGCATCATTCAAAGCCTTTCTTACCAGTATATTGCCAAGTTTAAAACCAAATCAAGTGCTTATTTAAAACACACCTGCTAAGGTACTAACCTAACTTAACCTCCCCAAAGCATTGTCTGTTACGGTCCTTAGTTTCTGTTAATGTTATTTTTAAATTTTAGTAACTATATTTTGAAAATGTTACTTGCCAAAGAAATCATTTGCATTTTAAGATAGGCAAACCTACATTTAGCAGAATGTTAAATGTAAGAAAAACCAGCCAACCAACTAACCAAATAAAAATCCCCACAAGATACAACCAAAGATGTTTTTTTTACATTTTTCTAAATTGTAGAAACTCTGAGCATTCATATTTCTTCAATGTACATAAGTATAATTTAGCTTGCTCTTAAGCAACTTGTTAAAAATCAGCACTCATCATCCTTCTCTGGATGCATACAGCAAGGGCTGAGACTGCAGACTTATATGTCTGCAGAATGTGTTACAGTATGATGAGACAAGTTCCTCTTTAAACCCTCAAAATGGGTTTACTCAAAACCCCTTGTCCTATTTGTGCCCTTGGGCACCTGTGCTAGCATTTTGGAACTTTTTACTGTAGAACTATTTTGATGTCATAGTATATAGGCAAATGAAGTGAATCAAGTAAGGCATGTAATGTACCAGCTTGTACTATAGTCTTGTGCAGTAGTTGCAGAATTACTAGCCTATTAAAAGAGATGATAAAAAGTGGCACAGATCTCTTAACTTGGTTGATGGTCCACTAAAACAATTTTCAATAATTCACTTTACAGTAAGTCATTATCTTAATTCTCTCCTGCAGTATCAAACAGGCATGTAAAAGAATTTATTTCACCACTTCAGTAAAAAAAAGAAACTTATGTGGTTCTTACAGAGTTTAATTGGGAGCATAAACAGCTATATAGGAGCAGCTGCAGCACTTGTATCCTTGTGTGCGTGATGGGGGCTGGTAAGACTGTGCTATGGATATTCAGGTCAGCATTCATGTATTAGTGCAATAATATTAGAAGTGTTTCATAAAGCCTGTCCTTGGCTGAGTAGCTTAACCATTATTTGCTGCAGGAGATGCAGCAGAAAGGTCCTAAATGCACTCTGAAGATTTTGTTTTAATTTTGTCTGATTAAGTGTGGTGATAGGTGTTGCACAAGATTACCAAAAATCCTGGAAAATTTGGAAAATATATCTCATCAGGCATCTTCTATGTTTTTTCCCCAACTTCTCTGACTGTGAGAGGTTCTCAGGAGGTAGTGGAGTCTGTAGGGGTTATACAACATTTTCATCAGAGCACTTACATGATGATGGAGAAATTTGCTCACCCAAGAGAGGAGAAATCTGGGTTCAATTCCCAAGCCAGCCACTGGTTGTCTCTCATTTTATTTATCTCATTTAAGGTTTGACATAAAAAAAAAAAGTAGGTACAGCAAAACCTGCCATTTAAACTCTCTGGGAGTATATGCCAGCACTCACCAAAGTTTATCTTTAGCCTGGCGAGGCTGCGTTTCTCCCATAGTGGAAGTCCTCAACACTTCTGAATTTGCAGGACCCTAAGATTTTCCCAGCAGAGATGCAGACTCTCATACCTCCCAGCAGTATCCCTGCCATTATGAGTTGCCTTTTACAAAACCTTTAGAAGTAAGCTCTTGGCCCTTAGTGATGACATCTATGAAAATCATCTAAACTAGCCTCTTGCTCTGGACTGCTTTCAAATCCAGTGATTAGGGAGACAACCTAGGAAGAATAACATCATTAGGCCAAAGTTAATATGTGTGAATATCACCTGATTCCTAAAGAGAATGTTTTATTGGTCATCAAGTGCTTGAGGATTCTTGGCATAGGATCCACAAAAATCCACATAGGTAATAAAAAACTCCTACAATTTGCAACAAAGATTCTATATTAAAGACAGGAATATATTTTAAATCCTGTCCCAATTTGCTTGAAGCACCATAAATCGTACTACTTGCGACGTAATCCAAACTTCTATCTTGATCAGTGTCATCCATTTCCATTCTCTAAAAGTAGAGGAAAGGAATGCCTGTCTTACATATAGAAGATGATGTTTATAGAAGACATGGAATATACAGCTTCAGTTATTCCTTACCTAAAGGAGGCTGAAACACACATTTCTCATCCTCTTGAAGAGTGTCATATAAAAAAATCCAACCTACTATCCCGATAGGAGTTCATTATCACTTTTTCTTTTCTTACTCTAAGTGGTGGTGAGACACAGTTCTCTGACTTAGAAAGGCTTTGAGCCAGAGTCCCTTGAAACAGGGACTGGATCTCATGTGTTCCCTATCATTTAAGTTATGTACATACACCTTCTCTGCATTAACAGACAGTAATGTAATTGCTACATTTTTCAACGGGCCTTGTCTTCTAAGCAGGCTTACAAAACACTTCACAGATGGAGCTCCGTGGGCAAACCAAGTGGAGGAATAACCACTTTATGGATATCAATCAATATAGGATGTGAGCTAGAAGCCAAATAGCTGATTCCTGTGGAGAGTGAGCAGCTCATTCACATGCCTAGCAGCAGAACTTTAAATGGCTTGGGAGCTTTAAAATCCAAGTCCCCAGAGTAAGTTCAGCAGCCTTCAGGCCTGGGGATTGATGAGTAAAGGATTCCAGAATCACAGTTCTTTTGCCCAATTTAAAAAAAAAAGATGTACAAATAAGTTACCAAGCAGCGATGCTCAGTTACAGCATCAACCTACCAGTCTCAGGTGTTCTGCACTGTGCCATGGATCTGTCTCACTATGGTAAAACTGATTTTGTTTCCTAGTTTTGTTGTGTCATGGAGATTAGCCTGCTGAGCCTCTTGTGGCTGTTACCTCTTTGAGATCTTGTCAAGTGCAATCCCTGGTTCAGTGCCTCTTAATTCTCTCTGTTCTGGTGTCGTAGAAGAAGTTTCATCTGTACCTCCAAAGTGTGCACTGGGAGTTAGGAACTGTATGAGTTCTCTGTACTGTCTGTAGATAGCTATGCATTATGCCGTTCTCATTATGATGTGCCAATTTATAGGACCTCAGATCTTGTCTCTGTGCATCTTCCCAATCCCTGTGGCTCTGACTTCAGTTTCTAGCAGTAGAGGGATAGCTTTTCAGCTGAGCAAAGTGCTACCAAGTGTCTCATTTGCCATTCTGTCATTTCAGAGTGACAAATATAGACCAGGAACTGGATCTGCAGTCTTGTATTTATGTTTTCAGTTATTCTGACACTCTTTGCTTCTGCTAAATTAAGAGTAATGGAAGCTTGTGGTGCCACATCTGAGCACATACTTCTTTTCAACCCACATGAACTCCCATGCTGTCACTTGGTGGCCATTATGAAGGCATTTCACTTTGCTAGGTGCACCAAGGAAGATGAGTTCTTTATAGATAAGAAGCTATTTAAGGAGAATGCCAGATAATAAAATTGTTTCAGAAAAGCATGTATCAGACTGCAGAAAACATGCAGACTTTTTATCACTTAACATAAAAGGCATCTAAGCCTCCCTCCTTTTCAAAGTGCCTTAAGTTACTGCTCTCTATGGGTACCGTTCTTGTAGACTCTGTACAGAACATGCCCTGGGTGCCATGTGCCAGCCCAGTGCTTTAGATACTCTAGTATATAAAAAGTGATCTGAAGAGTAGTTAAGATGCCCCAAGGTTGCTAAAATGGTGTTAAAAGGTAACTGAAACTTCCCCAAAGTGTCAATGTTCTCATTGCAGTCCATGGAGACCTAGGGTTCAGTTCAGATGCATCTGGGTTATCAGGCCTTACAAGAGTTCCAGATCTCTTTGGATTATCATCTGGAGAGTGGAATATGTCACGGTACATACTGTTTTGGCATGATGGCCATCCTGCAGTAACATAAGGCAGACAAAACCTTCCCTCAGCACATCTATGGTAGTGTAAGGACTCTAATCTGCATTGACTATTCTGGCCAGGGCTCCACTGAGAGTTTGGATCCTTAGCTTACACTTAAATTTAAGTGTTTAAATTTTAGATTCCTATGATGGTCAAGAAGACACAATCTCACCACTGAGTTTTAGGCATGACCTTTATTCCAGTGCCTACAACAGTGTTGGTAGCACTGCAGTGGCTTGTACATCTTTATTCAACTTAAAATTTAAAACGTTCCATTTACTTTCAGACTGCTCATCGTTTTGGCAGCTGCTAAAGTGTAATCCTTCTTTGAAAAAATGCTCTTCCTTTATTGGACAGTTTCTCTGGGCCAGTGCTGTTGTTTCCAGCTGTCTGTTCTGTGCACTCTCTGCTCCAAACTCCAGAAAACTAATCAAATACTTGTATCTTTTTATTGATTCACTGTTATTAACTTATCTTTTGCAACAACATGGGTGTAGGAAGCACCTTATGATGGGTTTTTTTGGATTTTGTTTTACAATGATGTAATGTTTACAATGATGTCTCAAGTTTCTTTTGTCTTTTGGTTCCTCTGTTTTGTCTTATTCTCTCAAAATTGTAGTCTACCTTCCACAGGCCTGCAAAAAGCAATTTCCCTTTGCAGCTTCCACTTTTATTGTCAAAGGTTAATATTGGGTTTGTCCCAAATTCCAATTGCAAACTTGTCCTTTATCTATAACATGTGCAAGTACTGGTTGCTCAGACTTTAATTATTTACACTTATCCTGTCCATTTCTGAAGAGCTTTTTACTCTGTTATGAGCTTTAACTGCTGTGGTTTTTTCTTAGATTGTGTTACTCATGCAACGTGAATGTACTTTTCTGTAGAATACAAGAGAAGCTCTTTGTATACAAGAGAAGCTTTTTAACAAGCTATGACCAGTACAGTTAACTGGAACCCAACAGATATTAGCCCTCCTGTAAGGTGCCGACATGGGTCTTAGCCAGGAAGCAGAGTAATCAATTAATGAAAAATGCTCTAATCACAGCTAAAGATAGAAAAAAGTGTGAATCTTTCTATAGAAAGATTCTTTGGAATCTTTCTTTGGAAAATGTCAGCTACTCTCATTTATATTTAAACTAAAACCTGAAAATAAAAAAATGGAGAGGTTTTTCATTTTTGCAGCAAAAAAAATCAATTTAAAAAAAAGGTAATTTCTATTGGCATTTTGAAATGAAAATAATACTGCAGAGAGCATAAAAAACACAGGATGTCATGAATCCCAGACCCTGGAGATGAGGGAGAGGGTCTGGAAAGAGGAAGACTTCCCCTCTGTTGGGGAGAACTGGGTTAGAGACCACTTGGCCAAACTAGACACCCATAAGTCCATGGGCTCTGATGGGATGCACCCACGAGTGCTGAGAGAACTGGCAGATGTTATTGCTAAGCCACTCTCTATCATTTTTGAGATATCTTGGAGAACAGGAGAAGTGCCTGAGGACTGGAGGAAGGCAAATATCATACCAGTCCACAAAAAAGGCAAGAAGAAGGACCCAGGGAACTACAGGCCAATTAGTCTCACCTCTGTCCTGGGGAAAATAATGGAGCGGCTCGTGCTGGACGTCATCTCCAAACACATTGAAGATCAAGAAGTTATTAGTATTTACTAAGGGTAAATCATACTTCACCAATCTGATAGCCTTCTATGATGTTGTAACTGGTTGGGTAGATGGAGAGCAGCAGATGTCATCTACCTTGACTTCAGCAAGGCTTTTGACACTGTCTCCCATAACATCCTCATTAGAAAATTAAGGAAGTGTGGGCTAGATGAGGGGGCAATGAGGTGGATTGAGTCCTGGTTGTGTGACAGGACTCAGAGGGATCTGATTAATGGAGTGGGGTCAAGTTGGAGGCCTGTAACCAATGGTGTCCTTCAGGGGTCTCAACTCAGCTCAGTCCTCTTCAACATAATCATCAATGACCTGGGTGAGCGGACAGAGTGTATCCTCAGCAAGTTTGCTGATGATACTAAATTACGAGGGCTGGATGACACTCCAGAGGGCAGTGCCACCATCCAGCACGACCTGAACAGGCTGGAGAAGCTAGGCAGAGAAGAACATAATGAGGTTCAACAAGGACAAATGTAGGGTCTTGCACCTGGGGAGGAAGAACCCCAGGCACCAATACAGGTTAGGGATGGATCTTCTGGAAAGCACTACTGAGAATAATCTGTGAGTCCTGGACACTTTCCATACACCAGCAGTGTGCCCTTGTTGCCAAGAGGGACAATGGGATCCTGGACTACATAGGAAAGACTGTGGCCAGTAGGTGGAGGGAGGTCATTCTCCCTCTCTATTCTACACTGGCGAGGCCACAACTGGAATACTGCATCCAGTTCTGGACCTTCCAGTCCAAGAGGGACAGGGAACTACTGGAGAGAGTCCAGGGATTGGAGCACCTCCCTTACGAGGAAAGGCTCAAGGAGCTGGGACTCTTTAGCAAAGGCTAAAGGGACAAGCAAAGGCTGAGGTGAGACCTTATTTATAAGTATCTAAAGGGTGGGTTAAAGGATGTTGGAGCCAGACTCTCTTCAGTGGTTTTCAGTGATAGGACAAGGGGCAACGGGCTCAAGCTGAAACAGGAAGTTCCATTCAAATATGAGGAAAAACTTCTTTATGGTGAGGGTGACGGAGCCCTGGAACGGGCTGCCCAGGGAGGTCGTGGAGATCTTCAAGACCCATCTGGATGCAGTCCTGAGTCCAGTGCTCTAGGCGTTACTGCTTTAGCAGGAGAGCTGGACTAGGTGATCTCTAGAGGTTCCTTCTAACTCTGACAATTCCATGATAAGTATTATAAATAGTATAAATATAAAGAACTCTGGCAATTCCATGATTCTGTGAATGCTAATACTTAATAAAATAGTTAATAAAATAGCAGTGTATTTCATTCCATTTCTAATCAGATAACAACAGAGATCAAATATTTTCCCTGTTCTATAAAAAGTTGTAGCACTATTTTAACCAGTAAATGAACTTAAAATATGCACAGATTATATTCTTAAAAGTGTCTTTATATTGTGCTATTTTAACTCTAACTGAAGGTCTGCCAATTTGCATATTTAATTTAGACATTAATTGTTTATAGTCTATGGTGCACAGTTTCTACCAGGCTTCTTGCACGCCTGTTTCAAATTACGAAAAGGATGTAAGGATGATTTTGTGCATTCAAGGATTTTCTATACATTTCAGTATTGTTGCCAGGTCTCCTGAACTTATTGTACATGGAGACTTCCAATTTCAATTAAAAAAATAGCTTATGTCTGGTTTAATGTCTTTTCTGCTTGTTAATACCTACATATAGTGAACGGTGACCTCTCAGCCTTTTTGGATCATCAGCCTGCCATGGGTGGCTGTGACAGGCCTGCTATATGTGACGGGGCTATAGGATTTACCCAACTGGTCAGATTTGCAAGTGTTTTGAAGTTTCTGTACAGCTGTAATCATGTATAATGCATATGAGAATGTATAATGCATATGAGAAACGGGAGTAAAAAGGGTGAGAACTGTGTGGTTTTGTATGTGTTTCCAACTGATGAAAAAGATAAAGATACAGGTGGCTTTTGGGGGCCAGTCCTTAAACTGATATTCATTGTGTGTCTTTTTTGTTAATGAGATACCTGCTTAAAGAATGCAGACTTGATAATTTTTTGCCTTCATAGATGGCATACCAGCCATCAGCATACCCAAGTTGCAGGAAAAAAGGGAATTCCAAATGTTTTCTAGTTATAAAGAGGCTGGGAGAACATATCTGGGAGGAGTGTAGTTGTCTGTTCTCACCATCTTCCCTAGATATCTGCTGTTGCTCTCTCTTGGAGGTAGGGCATTAGGACAGGGAAACTTTAGGCTGACCCAGCGTAGCTGGTCTTGTGTTCTTATGCCCTTATTCACAACACAACAGATTTAGAATATTGATGATCTTATTAAATACATGAAGTGCAGTTAAAAATAGCTTGGAATAAATGTTTATTTTTAATTCCAGCAGAAAACCTGAGCTAGCATTCATATGCTGTTCAACAGATTAAAAAAAGAAAATAAAAATTTGTTAGTGACATATTAGTTGAAAGGTCACAAAATGTATATAATGAAAAGACCCACTAGGGTATGCTATTTTACATGTGTCATTAAATTATCCAACATTAATATTTCAACTCAGGAACATATCTAAGAAATGATACAATGCTGTGCATGCATCTGTGCTCTATCCCCATCAAATATTGTCCCAAAAAGTGGCACCAGCTTGCACTGATCCAGTTGCAGGGGTATGGTTCTAGACATTATAACATTTGGTATATAATAATGGTAAGATTTGAATAATGGAAAATGCAATGTTTGAGGAAGTTGTTACATGCAACTGGGTCAGTTGTGCACATTCTTAAATAGGTATAGCATTAAAAAGGAGTGTATACACTCCTTACAGGTATCTTGAAAACACATACATCACTTGGGAAGTTAAAATATAATTGCTGTCATTTGAATGTGTTAGCTCTTGAGGAGAATCATCTCTTCTTAAACACTATAAAGGTCTTTTAGCAAAGGATATGAGTACATTTAAAGCTATGATTTTTTTCATATGTTTTGATACAGCACAAGTAAATTTACCTTCTTAATTGGCCTTATATCATTGTGATGAACTGTAAGTAAAGGTCAAATTATTGTGTGAGGTTTTAAGTCCTATCTGTTGCATTATTTAAGCAGAATGGAAATGCTTCTTTTGGTTTTAAGTAAAATATATCTATGAAAATACATTGTATAATTAAGAAACAGTGACTTCTCGCTGAAATTCTGCAAAGCTTGCTTGCACCGTTGTGTTAAGAAAACATGGTTTTATAACTGGCAGAGTGAAAAGTTAAGTGGCTCAGTTATCTTTTTAAAGAGACTTTAAAGATGCTTGGTTTTCTTCATAAAGATTTTGCAAAGTTATTGATTCTGAGAATGCTGCAATTCCATTTGTACAAAGGAAGATGTAAAAAGTGTAAAATAGTTAATATTTCCAGAAGCCTTATATAATCCTAAAACCTTTGACTGTCATTATTATTATGCAAGAAATGGGAAATCTTTCGCAGCTAATCATAAATTTTGTCACTAAAGCAAATTCTTTATAACTGCATTAAGCAAACGTATATAGCTTACATTCTGTGTTCTTGTTTCCACAGTGCATACATTATAACAGACTTCATGGGCATCAGGAATGAAAATTTTATGAAAGTAGCTGCAGTTGGGACTTGGATGGGAGATTTTGTCACAGCATGGATGGTAAGAAACACAATATTACATTTTAAAAGAAAAGAAAAGTAATATGTTTGTTGGTTTCAAGGGAAAGAGGAGAGGAGAAAGGGGAAAACTCGGTTTCTTGAAGTATTCAAGTATTTCAACTCAGACAAGTAGAAAGTTGTCAAAGGCAAAGTAGCATAATGGCAGGGTGTTTAATTAGCTGGGAGTCCAGAAGAGTTTCAGTTAAAATGTATCAGAGCAATATTTCATTTCTTCTGCTGTGAGTGGGAATGTTGCCTTTGACTTTTGTGAGGACAGGACAGAGAAGGTGGCCCTTCTTTCCTATGAAATAGCATGACTTGTTATCTGGTGAAACAGTGACTAATGACTAGAGATAAACAACTCTAATGAAAAGGATTTAAAAAAAAAAAAGAAAAATTAACTGAAGGTGTGATAAAGAATAATGGAGATGGAAGAAAAAAGGCAAGCCGCTTGCATCCCAGAATTTGAAGGTATCCTGTTTGAAGTGAAACTATCAGATTAAGTTTGTCTCTAATTTAGAATTTTGAAGAATAAAGTTTGACAAGAGATTAAATGTGTTAACGAGGCTGATTTTCACTCAGATTATAATTGTTATAAAGGTTCTCTGCTGAAATATGGGCAACCCAAAGATCAGCTTAATGAAAGAGAACCAGAAGATGATAGCTAAATGGGGAAAAAATGAAGCCTGTTTTTATTGTTCAGGTAAAGCATTTCTTAAATATAAAGTGATAAAAAGTGAATTAATTTTTTAATTTTTTTTAAAAGTGAGATTATGTTTTTATGATTTGTCTAGGTAAGAATTTGAACAGTTATGACTGTGACATTAGTAATGAAGTGAGAATGACATTCAACCAAATTCGGAAAAGAAGTCCATGATTTTTAAGCTTGCAGAATAGGTTTTTGATTAATTTAAATTATTTTTTTTCCTAATGATTCACTGATACCTCTATTTGTTTATTCAAAATAATCAGCATAATTTTAGAGAAATTCATTAACATGGGGAATGTGAATGTGGTGAGTGTTTATCACATATCACATAAACATGGATGGAAAAGGTATCAGCACTGTATGTAGCTGGTGACTGCAATAATCTCTGGTATAAGCAAAAGAAAAACCAAACTGGATATATTTTGGGATTGTGGTATGTGTTAGGAGAAAACTCTGTAGGAATAGTTTCAGGCAGGAATGACTGTAAAATGCTAAGATTATAGTCTATAAAGCTGTAGGAATAGTCTTAGAAGGGTCGCCTGAATTTCTGTCAATTTGTCTTCCACATATTTGGAACATACTGTACCACAGACAGAAGAAAAAAAAGCATCAAGGATTTTTTCAGCATATTGTTCATTGTGTGTCAGTGATTTGTCCAAGATAAATTATGCTCTGTGAAATGGAGACCATGAAAAGCAAGTACAGGGCAAATAATCTGTACATATATTACAGTAAGGATATTGCAGAATAGGTGCATTGACTGATGTTGACAATTAATGTGCATTTCTTGTGAATCAGTAATAAAATTCAGGGCTGCTTCTGAATACCTTTAGCTTTGTCGGAGTGGGAGGTGGACCCGGAGTAACGATGTAACCTTGATATGAGTATGATCGTTCTCCCTTTATTCAAGTTTTCACAGAGTTTATATAGACAGACAAGCAGAGCACAGCTCTAGGATTAGTTTACAATTTCTGTTCACACGAATAGAGCACTCACACAATTGGTGTAAAGTTCTTGTCCAATCGCAGCAGAGTTTTCCCATCTCCCGAGCATAGTTCTGCTTCTCTTGCTTACTCCTTACTCCCTTCCTCATATCTTACCTGCCAAGGACAGTTCACAATCATCTCCGGGCCTTTACCCAAGTCAAAGACTGGGTTGCTCATGGCAAGGAAATCGTGCCCCTTTTCACTCAGCCATTCCTCCGCATAGCTTGACCCCTTCTTTATAGGCTTCCACAGCTTTATCCCACTATGAAAGGAAAATGATGCATAAGCTGAAATGAAAGGGATCATATTCATCATACATGCGTGATTTAGAGCTCCAGTGATAGATTATGTACAAGTTGCACTACGTTAGGTAATCTTCCACTTTTTCAGTCCCTATTTTCTACTTTCCTTGGAAAAAGCTGTTACATGCAGCACTGCATAAAGTGTGGAAATGGCTGGATCCAAAAAACATGAGAATCCTGATCCTTTTTTTGAGTCCTAAAGCCCTCTCGCCTCTTTTCAGCAACAGAGACACAATTGGATTATGCCACAGCAGATTTCAGAGGAGGATGGGGTTATCACTGAAGACTGGAAGACACTGCAGAAGCAGTTTGGAAAGGGGAGGTTGTTTGTAAACTAGGCTGATTCTGTCAGCTTTTAGAAAGAGCAGAGGGCATGGGACTGGAGGTCAACGATTTTAGGACATGCATTAATTGCAGGAGGAGAATTAAGAGGCGTGGTGATTTCTGTTCAGATCTTCAGAGCAAAAGAGAATAATGATATTGCTTCTGCGATGCAAATCTCTAGTCCAAGTGTATGAAAGAGTCAATGCAAATTAGAGTGTTTAAAGGCAGCTAAGATTAGGAACGTCAAAAAATGCTACAATGTCAGGTAGAGAGGTATTAGTAACTTGAGAAGAGTGGACATGTACATTGGTGCATGTGCATGTACATTGCACCATTGCTCCCACACAGCCTAACTTCAGCAATCTTATTCTATATGAACAGACATTGTCATCTTGTTTATAATATTCGAATTTGCTTGGCTTTTTGCATGTCAAGCCCAGCATGGAACTGATATCAAAATGACCTGAGTCTTCTCTGGGGTTATTATATTCCAATCCTGTTTGGGAGCAAAAAAGAAACCTATGCACATCTTCCCATTCATATCAGTGCTTATATTTTCTTATGTTTAAGAAGTTTCAGTAAAGAAGCCACCCATCCTTAGACTACAAAGAAGATGAAAAAGCAGATGTAGCCTTTACTTCAGTGTATTTGAGCCATATTGGAATTAAGAATTTATTTCCTGTTTAATTGGGAATTTTGGAAGTAAGCACCAATGAAGCAGAACAGATGGAATTCCATTTTAAAAATGAGTAATCAATAAACAATAATATTTCCCTAGTACAGCAAGGAAACGCTTATTCAATCAGGAAAGTGATTGAAATAGGAAAACATGTTTTGGATTGCTGTTTGTTTTGGATTTAAAAGGCTGAAGTGAGCCTTCCCCCTTAACACTTCCTAGCTCACTGACTAGTTTAGTGATAGTATCTGACACAGTTCCTAATAAAATCAGGAATATTCTTTCCATTGTGTGTAATGAGACTGGGGCCATGCTTTGGGTTCACAGGAGCTTCTCTGGACAGGAGCTTCTGCTACTAATGATTATCTTTGCCAAAATCTGTAGTAAGTGCTAGATGTTCTAAATAAGCCTGTGAAGAGGGGAATGGGTTCAATAGACTAACAGTGTCTCTGCACTTTTCCTCTTTGAAGCCAGGGAAGTATATTCTGCACCAGCTTGGACATGCTTTCCCACTCTCATAAAATGTGCATTCTGTTCTCATGGAGAGTGGTTTTGAGGCAGACACCACAGGATCTGGCACAGTAGGATAGCTTTAAAAAAAAAGGTTGGATTCCACCCAGACAAGCCTATAAACTAGCAATTATGGCCGCCTTCTAGGAGAGTGTGAGAAAGCAGAGGAAGGAGCTGATTCCAGGCCAGAATTTCTGATGATTAGTCAGATGGCCTCCTGAGTCTCTGTAAAAATGAGGAACCTGCTGCAGGTGTTTTTGTGAAGGGTATGTATGGTAGAGCAAGTTCAGAGTGTGCTTACAGGAGTAGATGCCATTGAGCATTGACACAGAGGCCGGACCACAACCAGAGCCTCCTCTGTTCTTTCCAGCCTCTTGGTTAGGTGAACAGCCTGCTTTCCTCCTTCAGTCCAGGCACTGTTGGCTTTTAAACTGTCAATACTGTTGTTCTCCACTTTGGATGATGACTCTTTGGGTTACCCAAACATTACATGTTGACCCTGCACTATGAAAGATACTCATACCACGTTGAGAGGTTTACTTACCAACTACCATTGCCATTTAGATTAAAGACATATCCCTGCTTACAAGCCCTACATACATGTGAAAGAGTCCAACCAGTAGTTAGTTTTTCACATCTTGCTTAGACCTTGCTTGCTAGGATTATCAGAAGCTGAAGTCAACTTCAGCCAAAGGCTAGTATTAATTTCTGTGAATGTATTGGGGTCTGACCCTCTTGACAAGGGATCCTATTCCCATTTACCTTCCTTCTGAAAGGTAATTTGAGATTCTCCTTTCCCTCATTAATTGCTAGAGGGAACTGAGAATATTTGAAAGGTCACTAAGCAGCAGAGACTCTGTTGACTCACATCATCAGAAACAATGATAAACTCAAGGGATGGTTTAGTTTACTTTCATCAAAATAATATTTACCAAAACTGTACCAACACATTCTTTTTAACAAGGAGAAGCCAAGACTTCTCTCAGCACTGTGCTTTAGCGTGTACTTGGCACAGTGTCTTAGAGTGTAGGCTGAATTGTTGTCACCATTCCTGGCTATTCTTTTTGACACCTTCACTCCACTTCAGTTTGACTCTTCCCTTGCTTGGGACCATGAAGACTGCCAGGACCATTTCTGTCTTTCATCTTCTTAGCAGGGGAAGTACATCCAGCATAATCTGGATAGATGGGTGATAGGTCGCTACTCTTTCCACTGACCCATTATGCAGGGCTGACATAGACACATCCTAGCCACTTGGATGGATGAACACAGAGGTGAAGACTTTCTACCTAAGACTTCTAGTCAGGACATAGCATTGGGATTTCAAAAGGTTATTACTTAGTAATGAATCCACACCTACTTTTCCTTATTAGTGGAACTGGCTAATGACCTTCATATACACAAGTTGTCTGGGGTTCTGTGAAGTTTCTCAGGCACAAGAGTCACATTGTTAGGTGATCCTGCCTATATATCATGACATATAACTTGTGGTGGAATGCTCCTCCCCTTGATAAAACTTATCAGTTCTTCTGTGAGAAGAATTTTCTGTCATCTGAGATTTCCAGAGCTAGCTGAAAAAGCTCTGGGAAATGTACTTCTCTGTACAAATGGACCAGGTTTCCAGTCTTATAATTCCAGAGGACAAATCTCACACCATTAGCTGTTCTGGCTTTGCTAGTTGTGAAAGAAATAGATTTTGTTCTGTAGTTTTCATTCACATTTCTCTATCAGGCATCTTTTATCTTCATCCTCTGGTGAAGTGGACTTCTGTATTTTCCCATTTTATGAGACTAACAAATCTTACATGGCTGGTCACAGAGTAGCTAGTAGAAGGGGCTTGTGACTGGTTTATAAAAAACACTCTAGAGAGCTGAAAGCAGTCCACATGGTCCTTGATGCTAGTAAAATCAATAGCTGACAGGTTTAAGTGAATGATTACTGCCATGTAAGCACACACTAAATCTGTAGACTCCTGAATCAGAAAATCTTTCTTTCATGTGCATCATGTTAGAATTCAGGCTGCATCTATAAGAGCATAACACTTGGACCTGGTCAGACCAAAAATCCATCCAACCCAGTATCCTGCGTCAACTATGACTATGAGCAGACGCCCATCAGGAGAGTAAGAACAAGTCAATCATATATGGTAGTGCCCTCTAATACTCTTTCCAGCTACACACAATTTTGTATATGTAAGAACTCTTGATGGATATCTCTTCCCTGTTCTTGCCCAATCTCACCTTTAGTCCAAGTACTTCTTTTAGCATCCACAGAATTATTTGGCAACAAGTTCCAGAGGTCACTGTATCCTTTTGCTTGTTTTAATTTGTTTCCTACTAAGCTAATTTGACGTCTTTAGTTCTTTGCTGAAGACAAAACACTTTATCCCTGCACGCTTTCACCCTAATGTTTATGACCTTGTAGACATATTTCATATTTACACTAATTTATGCGTTCTTCAGGCTGGTGATCTCTAGCCTAGTAAGTTGTTCCCCATACACAAACTGTTCTATGTATTTGATTATGTTTATTGCCATTCTTTGTAATTTCTCCAGTTTTGTTCTGTCATTCCTCATAAGGAGATCACAACTGCTCACAACTGGTATTCAAGGTCTGAATGACCTATGGGTTTTATAGTGATATAATGATATTCCCTGGTTTTCTGTTCCTTTCCTAATAGGTCCTAACATTTGTGGCAGGGAGATGTTGACAATATGGGGCACTAAGAGCATGTATTTGTGCTACTATATTATCAAAACCTCAGCATCTTGCACATGAGCATTAATGGTCAGCTGAGGGCCAATAGCTTCATAAATGATCCTAGAATTGTTTTGCCCCCTGTGCATCATTTTGCATTCATCTACAAAGAATTTCATCTGTGTTTTTATTGCCTCGGGACTTACTTCTATAAGGACCTTTCACAATTCTTCGCAGTCAGCAAACCATCATCCTTATTACAGTGCATAGCTTAATGTCATTATAAAGCCTTCTCACCTCACTGCTCGCCATTTTACCAGGTTGCTTAGGAATATGATGAACGACTGCATCCCCTGCACAAATCCCTGTGGAACTCCACTAATGACCTTCCTCCATTGCAAGAGCTGTCTGGCTAACCTACTTACCTTCTGTTCCCTGTCTTTTAACCAGTTATTTATGAACATAAAGACCTTCCCTAAAGCTCTGACTGTTGGGTTTCCATAGAAGCCTTTGATGAGGGATTTTTCAAAGCTTTTTAGAAGATTCAGGTTAGGCTATTTCAAACACATCTCCTTTACCCATGCGTTTTGTTGACTTCATACAGTAAGCCTGTTCTGAAATATGCCAATTCCTTATATTTACAGAGCCAGTCACTTAGCACTCCTTTCACATCCTCAGTGTTTCCTGCTGTCATTAAAGAGGTATTCAGACAATACTGGGTGGCCCTGAAAGTGTTGTTTGCATGAAAGACAAAAAGTCCCAGCTCAGGAGCTATTAATGTGTGGAACAGTATGGAATAGTCTTCATGTGGCTTATCAGGGAAAGAAGATGAGATTATTTCCTAGAAGTTAAACTTTGTATGTTCATTTTACCTCAGTTTCATTAGTTGTCTTTATCCTTTTCCCTCAACACCCCTTTGTTCACAATTTTGCAGATGAACAAAAATTAAGATGGGAATATTTTGGTTTGTATAATCTGTATAATAACAGAAGGGTCAACAGAGCCTGAACACGGCTGTCAATGTTATTCTGAAGACAGAAATGTCTCTGCTTTTGGTAAGATCTATATTCTGAATATTTATATGGGTTACACATCTCATAGACCATCAACCCATAAATATATAACCTCTCTTTCCTGAAAACTTACATAGTCTATGGATCTCTTAGGCTGAACAGGGAGAATCTTTAAAAGTTTTTGTTATTTCATAGTTAGGTCGCATTTTTGAATCATAATTTTGGACACAGGAACCTGTGCCTGCTAAAGTAATTCTTTGAACATGGAGCCCTCTTAACCTTCTTGCTGAGAAACACCTTTTATTTTTTTTTTTTCTTCTCTGCTGTACAGGCAGTGGACACAATCTAATTGTTTTTCGGGACAGAAGTGTTCAACTGCTCCAAATGTATACTTGCTTAGCTCTTCATTTTGACCTTGTAAATGCTGGTATAGTCTTTGTAAATTTGAAGCATAATGTCTAATATAGTGTAATTACACTTTAGTAAAGTGCATTACACTTCAGTAAACCTATCACTTGATGTTCTGGTAGATACCTGGTACCTGTAGGTTATGCTCTGTCACTTTCCTCTTTATTCATTTTTGTAATAAGAATAAATGTTTACTTATTGCCATTAAAGCATTTTTGATGGCTTGCAAGCTATTGTCAAGAGTTTTAACAGCATTTTGAGATACTTACTTTTGACTGTTGCCATTGTGATCCTGAAAACCAGTATTTATTTGTAGAAGAGATCTAGCAGTTGAATGATTTTAAAGTGCTTTCCTTGTGTCCATTAAGAGACAAGATTATTCTTTTCCGTCTTATTCCGTCTCAGACATAACTATCTGTGTTGACATCTTAGAGGAATGAAGGCTTCCTTGCCACTGTGAAGAAACTATGTTGGCTTACCTCTTTATTATTATTTCATCTCATAATGTGTATGTGTTGTTAGGGCATATTCAAACAAAGTGGGCAACATTGATGCTGCAAATACTTTCATGTTCCTGAAAACAGCAGGCACACTAAAGTAATGCAGTGTAAACAGAATCAGAATCATTTAGGATGGAAGACACCTTTAAGATAATTTAGTCCCACCATTAACCTAACACTGCCAAATCCATCATTAAACCGTTTTCCTCAGCACCACATCTACACATCTTTTAAATACCTCCAGGGATGGTGACTCAACCACTTCCCTGGGCAGCCTGTTCCAATGCTTAATAATCCTTTCAGTGAAGAAATTTTTCCTATTTTCCAATCTAAACCTCTTCTGGCATTTTCTCTTGTCCTGTTGCTTGTTATTTGGGAGAAGATACCAGCCCCCACTTCACTACAACTTCTTTTCAAGTAGTTGTAGAGAGCAATAAGGTCTCCCCTCAGCCTCCTTTTCTCCAAGCTAAACAACCCCAGTTTCCTCAGTTGCTCTTCATAAAACTTGTGCTCTAGAGCCTTCACCAGCTTCATTGCCCTTCTTTGGACATGCTCAATGCCTTTCTTGTAGTGAGGGCCAATTGCACTGCCTGGTCCAGAAGCAGAAAGTCTGACATTAACTGTTGAGAGATTGATAGAAAATAAAATACTAATGTAACTAAAAATTGACATCTTCTTTAGTACAGGGAAGGACACCAATATTCGCTGAAAGGAAAAATAACATCATCATCACCAAAAATAATAAATTTTCTGGGATTTTTTATGTAACTTTTTAACTAAAAGTGTAACCACTTATAACCACATATAACCAAATATTCACTTTTAAATTTATATGAGTCTTAAAAAGTAATTCTTCTGTCCAGAAATTCTATTCAGCAAAGTACAGTGTATTGTTTTATTTGCAAGCAATGAAGAATCCACCATTTTGACACACATTCCAAGGTATTTTGAAGAGTCAGAAGTCTTGAATGACTGACACCTTTTCTAACTCATGTCTCTGTCAAGGATTGGGCATGACAATTCAGATTATGATCAGTGTCAATCTTCTTGATTGTTTCTATTCCACTGACATATCAGATGGCAAAATGAAACTGTAATTGAATTGCAGTGGCATCTGAAATACTGTATAGCTAACAACTCCACCATACTTCAGTAGCGGAAATGAAATTAAACTGTGAAGCATGAAGTGGAAAGAGCAAAGCAGATGACACATTTTACTAAACTCACTTGCCAGGACTGCACAGCAATGTGACTAATAACATCATTGGTGACAACATGTTTCTTTCCATTCAGAGGAGCAGGCACAATGCCAATTGCCCTTTTTGCTCTTCTGTGTTTCTGGTTTTGTTTTTCTTTCCTCATCTTAAGGGCCAGTTGCAGAGACATTCTATAGCTAGTTGTTCTATCTCCAAGTGATAACCCACATGTAAGTTCATTGGCACAATGGCTGTTCATATACCCAGTCATTCAAGACTTGCTAATTTTATATTTTTTGTTTTGTAAGACACAATATTCTGCTTTGCTTCATGGTTGGTACTTAGTTATATAAGGTGGAGCATGCCTGGTGTCATCTGAGTTCAGCCAGTCATCCCATCAAGCCAAATTGCACTATTATTTGTTCATTGATTGATGGGGTAGCCATATGTTCATATGCTCTAGATTATAATTATCTGCCTTTTCAAGCTTGATCTTTTTTGTATTCCCCTATTACCTTGCCGTTTGAATTCTGACCAGGCATTGCCAGAGGTGTTACTTCATCCCTGACTGCTTCCCAGACAGTTAGTTCCTACAGCTCATTGTCACAGCGGGTATCTCTGTTGATAATTTTCTGGGCTTCCTATATCTAGTAGTAAAAGCCTCATAATTTTCCTCTGAAGAAGGGCTTAGCCAACTTACCTCAGAGCTCGACAGCAGGAATTGAAAGCCCCAAAGTTATGCCTCAAAATTTATCCTAGAGTTTCTCCAAAGCAGCCACTGACAGCTTTCTATGAATAGCAAAAATAGTTGTAGGAATGCTTTCAAATATCTGGGAAATTTCTCCCCCTTTTTTATAAGGAGTGTGAACTCATACACACATATTTGTGGCCTTTTATGTACATTTCTGTACAGTCTGGATCCCTGTCATAAAAAGTAATGTCAGATCTGCTTCCGGACCAGACAGTGCAGTTGATGTTGAATGTTCTTACCACAAGAGCAAAGCTATTTCGTGCTCTGAAACAATCCAGAGAGATTCTGTTCATTATCAGAAAAGCAGTGCAGGTTCTCAGTTCTGTTCTCAGTCAGGTTCTTCACCCCATTTTCAGATCTCAGTCCTGGTATTGTGTGGTTTTCTGCTGGAGCAAAAAGTCTGCAGATGATCAGTCAAGGTTCACTGGTAGCAATCTCAACCCAATCTTTAGTGAGTGAGCAATCAGTTTCTGCTACCTTAATGTACTTAGCATTCTGGTAGAAATAGTTAAAATGCTCTCCATTGAAAAGATCTAGTTCCCAGGGTGACTTGACCTGGGTGTTGGTCTCCTGTGTGCCCAGTGTTTCCGCCTTGTGACTTGTTCACTGCTGCAACTTTTGATGGAAGAATCTTTCTTGGATACTTCTTTAGCAAAGATACAATACCAGTATGCACAATAGCAGATGTTTCTCCTCTCCAATAGAGGTATTCTTCCCAGATATGGTAGGCCTAAAAAAAATCTTAAATTCTTTGCACTTTTAGCTTCCAAATTCTACTACAGTCAAAGAAATTAACATACTTGTTTTTCCCACCATTGTCACATATCTTTTGGACTAAGCTACCAAGATAGATGTCTCTTTTTTAAATTGACAATGCCACAAGTTCCCACAATGAAGAGCTGACACATCCAAAAAGTTAGATCCTGCTTGCTGAGACTGACCATGGTGACAGCAAGCTGCCTCTTACAAGATTGCTGTGGGGCTTCTTTCCATCATTGGAGCACACTTCAATTACAGCTCAGGCTACATTCCAGCTGGAAGTTGTCTCTGCTCATGGCATTGCCCAAATGATCATGGAGAGCTCTCGTGATTCTTTCATAAAGCTGTATGCTGTATAGAGTGCCCAGAATTGCTATGGTAGATAATTGGGTAGTCTCACTGTTTCTGTATGTGCTGCTTTACTGCCTAACTGCAACCACAGTCCAAGTAAACAAACTGAGAGTAAAAATACATTTTCTGCTAAATGGAAATATTTAAGATGCAAGGGCCTTGTGTTCATTCATTTTCCAGACTTACTTTTACCTCTGCTAGATCTTTGTTGTCTAGTGTTTGCAGATGATGTAGATGTTATTTAAACAATACCTAATCGTGGTGTCTTACAGGCAAAGAGAGAGAAAGTGGAGGTGTACTGAACAGCTGTGTGCCCTGATCTTTTGCGCTGCCATGCTCATGTAGCAGTAGTATAAGTTCATCTATGAAATGGATGTTTTGGATAGCCATGTGACTGATTATTAACCTGTTTTTACTCTTTAGAAGCTGTATTGTTTATATAAAAACAACATTTAGTCTTACAAGATTTACTTGTTCTAGAATGGACTTAATAGAAGGCCAGAAATGATGATAAGTAGAGAATATTTTAGTTATCCTCCAGAAACTGAAATAATTTTCCATTATTTTCCTAGTTGCTGGAATAGAGGATGAGATAGATACATTTTTAGCATTAGTTTTCTAATTCGCCTAAGTTAAAGACAACATATACTTGTTATCTCTATGCACACTGCTCTTCCATAGTTCTGGCTGTAGGATAATGGGAAAAATCCAATTAAGTACATTTTTCAAATGAATTCAGGAATTCAGTATTGGACAATACCACTCATACAGTTTGTCTACTGTCCTGTATCCTGCACTGGTCAGTGTGAGATGCTCACGGTGAAAGTTAATAAAGAGCCCTCATAGAGTCTCCAGGAGGGTGAAGCAGGCAAGAAGTAAAAGAGGGTGGAGAGGAACATCTTCTATGATGCCTTCGATAATTAATTCCCCAGCTACTGTCAATGGGGGCCAATGGAGATCTTGTTTGCTCCAGCTGTCTAGCTCCAGCTGTCCAGCTGTCTAGCTTTCATGACCAAAACAGGGAAACAGTTTCCTCCTGGGAAGGGAGAAAAGGCAAGAAGTATATCAGTATGAACAAGGTGTATCTGTTCTTTACTGGGGTGAAGTAAGTGGAGCACAGGCAGAATGGAGGAGGCTCAGGAGATGCAGGACAATGAAACAGATGCTTACTGTTAGGTGCTACAGGTTTGGTATTGAATGCCCTGACACACTGCATTCCTCCTGAGAATTCGGGACTCTGATTGGAGAAGTGAACTGAAATCTCCTTTCTTTTTTGATGACATTATTGTGTGATTTTCTGAAATTGTAAAATGGAAACCAGTGCTATTTCTTGTGAGGACTTCTGAGATAACTCTTAGCACATGATAAGATTCTGTGTTTGTTAATGCATTTTAGTTATTTCACTCAAATCTTCACAGAAAGCCTATTACTTAATTGTTGTAGTGCCCTTACACCCCCCAAACCCCTTTAAACATACTACAAGATCCATTAGCAGATGAGAATTCTGCAAAAGTAGTCAAAAATTCCATGGCATCTTGCCCAGGGAGCCTGTGGGGACACAGTATGCCTCAATGATTTCACTAGCCAGAGATGGTTCTGTGATTGCCTTTTCCATGTTACACATATGTCTGTGTGTAGGGCATGAGTAACTGGACCGTTCCAGACAGATGGTGACTGTAAGCTAGCAAGAGAACTATCCACCTAGACGATGGTATATTGGTATGCTTAGAGGTTAAGGTGACTATCTTCAGACTGTGGTGAATATTGGACTTGATGTTATGGTTGGACTCGATGATCTTAAATGTCCCTTCCAACCTAGACAACTGAAACTGAGGCCCGATACTTTTTCCCTTTTTATCTAAAACTTATCAGTGCATTTTATTCTGACAATAAAGTTTCTTTTAATTCCAGAATAGTGGCAATATCTGTTCTGAAATCTCTGGGTTCTGAGATGCTTTAAAAATGCATGAATATCAAATATTAATGGGAGCTATTCTGTTCTCCAAATGTTGTAGGTGAAAGAGATGGCTCCATCTTTTCCAAAAAACATGGTATAAGGGAGAAAGTATATTTTCCTGCAACTTAAATCTGATTGATTTGTTTTGTAGCTTCAATTATCTATACAGTTATAGATCAGTGAGACTTGGGGTCCTGTATTTTGTTTTCCTCTTTTTCATACTCTCCTTTGCTCTTTTTCATGCAGAATTGTATTTGCTTTTTGATGGCATTTATGCACCAGATCTTGATATATCCTGGTTACAGATATATCAGAGTACAGATATACAGATAACTCAGAGTACCATATAAATTAAAGTAACTAAGCAGCAATTCTGCATTCTGACATGATGCACTCCCTAGAAATGGTGTGAATGAGTGGGTGTTAGAAGTGCTGCAGAAGTGGGACTCAAGAATTACTGAAGATCTTTGAGTACAGATGGCAAAAGTATAAATTGTTGGAGTCTCTAAGATGGACACTTCCTCTCTGGAACAGTCTGGTTCTGTAAGAAACTGCAAGCACAAACCTTTTTCACTGACTGGCAGAAGAAAATAGTTTTATTGCTGTGACTGAAGCTGAAGCCATTATCTCAATAAATCAGCCAAGATGTTCAATGACAATCTCTATAACAAAATGGGAAGAGGTTGTTTGATAAGTATTATAAAAGAAATATTGAGCTGACCATGCAAACTCAGTTGAAGATCTTTAGTCGATTAAATATATGGTGAAATAAGACTTGCCGTATCCACAGGGAGAGATTAGCAGCAGATGGCAGTGGTACACAGCAAAGCATTTCTTTAATTATGAATTCCTTCAGGGTCTGCAGGATGAACTCTGTAAAGAGAAAAGAGGAAAGAAGGATGCTTTATCGTGAATAAGCATAAAAATCATAACACAGCACTCTTGCATAACAAAATGATGTATATAATCCATACTTCTCTACAAGGGAGAGTATGGTTGAAATTAGTAAACTAAGAAAGAAGAAACTATTGCTAAACTTAAACTGCATTATTGTGAGGGATGGGTGTTCAACAGAAATTACAAGGTCAGAAAAAGCTGCAGATACATCTGGTGTATGTTTTCCTTCTGTATAGACTTATGTATTCTCTTTTTATGCTTTTTGTTTCACATTCCCTAGAGTGTGATCATCATAACTGAAATCAATGATAAATGTCTATTGTCTGGATTTTATCTGTGATGCCGCTTTGTAGAGAAAATCTATTTAGACTATAGCCCCAAAAAATAATGGTTTAAATGCCCAGGTTACCAGAATATTATTCATTTTTTGTTGAGTTATGCCTAAAAATAAAATAAGGTTATTCTCAAAACAGCTATGGTACCTTTAAAATGGTATCCTGTGTTGCCACATGTCAACTCAACCCACACATTCCAAAGATCAATACATCAGAAGAACAATTAAGGTGTGCTTGTGTAAATACAGCACAGAATTAATTTTCCTGTGTGAGAACTCTTTTCTTAATGCACCCTGTTAAGAAATAGTAGAACCCTGCATCAAATTGAATGAGGACTTGTAAGCAAAATCACTAAGTCCATCCTGTATGTGCAGCAGATGACATTAATGCTGAGCATGAAATGGTAAAATCTTAGGAACCCTCAGACTTCTGATATGCTAGACAGAAGGTCATATCCATACTTGTGATGGTGCTCAAGAAACATTGAAAATTCAATATGTCCAAACACAGTTTCTATAGAAAAATAAATAATCAGATAGGTCAGCTTCCAAAAGCTCTTTATTGCCAAAACCCATCTCTAACTTTAGTGCAATTCTGCTGACTGCAGCAGATTTAAGTAGAATCATATAGAATGGTTAGAATTGTAAGGGACCTTAAAAAGCATTTAATTCCAACATGAGCAGTGACACCTTCCAGAGGACCAGGCGTTGAATACTGCCAGGGATGGGGCATCCACCGGTTCCCTGGGCAACCTGTGCCAATGTCTTGCTACCCTCAGAGAGAAAAATTTATTCCTAATATCCAATCTAAATCTCCCTTCTTGCAGTTGAAAACTGTTACCCCTCATCCTATCACTGCACTCCCTGATTGTGTCTTTCCCCACCCTTCCTGTAGCTCTCCCCTTTTTCCAGTCACAGGAACAATCCCACCTCGATTCCATGGGGCCAATAAGATCATAGCCCTGCAGGCATGCTCACATCTCTTACTCCTCTTCTTTATTGCCCATGTTACATGTGTTTGCATAGAGGCTTTTGATTTGGGCCTCTGATGAAGCTAACAGTAAGTTAAGGTAACAGTAAGTTAGCAAGTAAGGCTGAAGTGGATAGAATTCCCTTGTGCTGCGCTCCAGGTGCTCTCCTGTTGACCTCCAACCCTTCTCCAATTTCTGGGCATCTAATACTGGGATTGGCATCATAAGATTCTTAAAAACCAAAATACACAAACCAAAATACACAACTGCTTCTTAAAAACTGAGTTATTAAAATAGAAAGTTGCAATGGATTTGAATTAAAATTCGTTATAAAATTTCATTTAAAAGAAGGCACTTGGTAAGATGAGTCTAATCTTGTCTTGGTCTCTTTTTATTGCTATTTTACATTACTTGAAATGGGAACTTCAAGTACTTTTTTAAATGCATAGAAAGATTGTTGAGTTTCACTTAAACTTTTGTAAGTACCTTTAAAACCTCCATTAAAAAGCTATTTTTGTAATTTCTTCCAGTACTACGCTTCTCCAAATCACAAAAGAAATCACTGCCTCCTACACTGGCAGTAATAAAAAAGGTTTTGCATTTTGCAGGCATTAGGGATTGATCTTTATAACAACTCGTGGAGATAGGTATGCTAATATCCCCCAGTTTAACAATAGAGAACTGAAGCAAAGGAAAAGGGAAGAGATTAAGCTTTTTGAGGCCAAATTAATCAGGCGTTACCCACAGCTTCCAATAATGTTACACTGACCTTTATATTAGTTTAAATGATGACAAAAAGATTTATTTTGGGCAGCAGATTCTCAGTCCTTATATCTTGCAGTTGAAAATACTTTGGTACTTGTCTGGGTCATGCAGGGAATTGGTGATGGAGCTCAGACAAGAACCTGCTTTCAGATTTGTATTTGTCCCCTGACAGTTTTCCTCAAATCTTTAAGTGAAATTGTTTTCTCTATCTCCATTGATGGCAGTGTTCCAATGTATCTATAAGGGATCTGTCTCTCCAAAGATACCGAATAATTTCTTTTATTGAAAATAGAAATGGCATCTAAGTGCACTGGGGATACATAAAAGCAAGGAGCTGCTCTGAGTTTTTATTCTAGCTCATGATTAAAGCATATTATAAGGTTTCTCCTCACCTGTAGGTGAAGGGATACTTCCGGGTACCAAGGCTTTCCTGGTAAAACATTAAAAGAACATCACATGAAGTTTGAAGGTCATGCAGCATGAATCTATTAAACCATAACACAAATAAAACATAAGGAATTCACACACAACATCAGTGTGAGATCATGGATTATATGGACAGTAATGAGAACAAGCATGATTGTGTATCTTCCAGAACTTCAGATATTACATTGAAGTTAGTAAGACTATTAAGAAGAAATGTTACTTAAGTTATTTCAATTTCAAGACTAATTTCAAAGAAGAGCTCTGGACATTTATAGATAAAAACCTGTGCGTGTGTGTGTACACACACAGAGATTCAGTATTATGCCTGAAAGACAACCTTTTTGTATTCTTTCATTACTAATACAAAACAGCCTTAATCTGTATGAGGCAACTAGATATTATAAATACTAAAGTGTCCTATTATATATGAGGCAAACATATGCACCTTATTTATTACTAAGGTGGCCTGTGACAGCAGAAAGCCTTAGGTCATTGATTGCCTTCAGAATCTCCTATACTGTGATGATTTCCAGGCATTGTCTTATTGGCATGACCAAAGCCAGACTTATGAATGCTTATTCTTACTTTGCTAACCTACTATTTATATTGATGTAAATTATTTCCAAGGTTACGTTATTCTACTTAAATGACTAGGGGCTATTAAATGAGTTGAGGTAGCATGAAATCAGCCACATCATGCTCTAAGCCATTACAATTTGGGAATTCTTTCAGAACAGATGCCTTCACTGGGTCATTATTCTCACATGAAGGCATACCTCTGGCTTCTCATCAGGTCAGCTGTACATCTTTCACCTTTGGAAAGGAAGAGAGATTTGGGAGCTGAAGGTCTGTTTATGGTGACAGCTGCATGGCAGTCTAACATTGAAGGTTTAGTGCAGTGTTTGGTACTCAATGGAATGGAGCCTTGTATTGCTATAGTGAAAACCTAAATTGTTAACAAGTATTATCAAATCCCAGTTGTTTGACAAGTAGGGATACTAAGGAGAGTACTGGGAGAGTATTTATTGATATATTTAGGAATATCCCAATATACAGAATCATAGAAGGGTGAGGGTTGGAAGAGACCATAAAGATCATCTACTTCCACCCCCCTACCATAGGCAGGGTCACCTCCCACTAAAGCAGGTTGCTCAAAGCCCCATCCAGCCTGGCCTTGAGCACTTCCAGGGATGGGGGATCCACAGCTTTTCCGGGCAACTTGTTCCAATGTCTCACCACCCTCACTGTAAAGAATTTCTTTCTGGCGTCTAATCTAAATCTCCCCTTTTCCAATTTAAAACCGTTGCCCCTTGTCCTGTCATTTCACTTCCTCGTAAACAGTCCCTCTCCAGCTCTTCTGTAGGCTCCCTTCAAATATTGAAAGGCCATTATAAGGTCTCCCTGCAGCCTTCCCTTCTCCAGGCTGAACCCCAGCTCTCTCAGCCTTTCTTCATAGGAGAGGGGCTCATCATCGTGGCTCTCTGCTGGACTCATTCCGACAGGTCCATGTCCTTCCTGTGTTGAGGACTCCAAAGCTGGACGCCATACTCCAGGTGGGGTCTCATGAGTGCAGTGTAGAGGGGTAGAATCACCTCCTGAGACCTGCTGGCCACACTTCTCCTGATGCAGCCCAGCACACCATTGGCTCTCTGGGCTGACAGCACACATTGCTGGCTCATGTTGAGTTTCTCATCCACAAGCACCCCCAAGTCCTTCTCCTCAGGGCTGCTCTCCAGCCATTCTCCGCCCAACCTGTATTTGTGCTTGGGATTGCCATGTCCCAGGTGGTGGACCCTGCACTTGGCTTGGTTGAACTTCATACAATTTGCACAAGCCCACCTCTCCAGCCTGTCCAGGTCCCTCTGGATGGCATCAAAAAAGATATTGGGATACTCTTAAATATCTTTAATTTCCCTGTCTCACTGCCTGCTGCCTTCTTTCTGTACACCACACAGCAATAATGTGAACTCATCCTATTTCTTTCTGCCTTTGTCATTTGTTCATTTAAAATCTCCAGCCCAGTATGTTTAGACTGACCAGCCTTTCAGTACATGTTGAACTCCAGTTCTTTCATGTAGAATTAAAAATCTGCCAACTTAATTTATGATAACTTCAACTACTCTACTTCTGTCTTTTGTGCTTTCTTTTCTCTGAAACGTCTGTGCTGTAAAAACTTAAGGCACTGACCATGTCTTTTACATGGATTTTTTTGCAAGCTGTATAGTGCTAAGCGTATTCTGTAATAAGAGTTACAAATGTTAGCTGTGGTTGAATTTTTTAGCATTAGCACAATTGCTTTGCTCACCTCTTGTATCATGGGGAATGGAGTAAGTCCTGCATCCTGTGTATGTTGTTGTCTCTGCTGCAATGAGGTAGTTTGCTTTGATGCTCAGAGGGGACAGTGTACAAGCTTCTGTCACTCCCTGGCACCGAGGACCGTGCTTGCTGTGCAGGACTGATGCATATTCTCTGATATCTGTGTGCTCCTCTTCAGCCCAGGAGAGACCTCTCTGTCAAACATGTCAATAAAATGTAAATGGTTGAATACCTTTTATTGAGGTTTTAATCAAAGTGATCCACAAGACTGTGTAAAAGTAACTGAAATTGTGAGATTGACAGGAATACAGCAGGGGCATGACCATAGCAATGCCCTAGCTAGTTCTAATGGCTATAATTTCACAACACTGTTAAAGGAAATTACAGAAGATGCAGTGGGCTGAATTAACCCTAGCTGTAACTGTTGTCTTTTACAGAGTTGAACAAGGCAGGACTTGGTGAATGTCATCCTTTCTCTACAATTAAGCTCCATCTTTACACCTTCTGATCAGTAATGATGCACAAATACTGACTGAAATACATCGGCTATAGTACTCCCATGTAGGGCAGACTTGTCAGGGAAAACTCATATTGGCGTTAGATATTGTGATTCATAAAATAAAAGCAATTGCTAAAATTATAATGCCTTTCAGAATTAAGTGAAGAATCACTGCAAATGATTAGTTCATTTTTGGAAGAGAAGCAGATTAAGTCACTTGTATTTAAATAAAAACAAATTCTAAAACACGGCAGCAGCACAGAAAAAAATGCACTCACTTCACTGTGTTAGCCTGTGTACTATTCGAAAATGACATTACCAGGTGGAGAAAAACATGGCTCCTTACAAAAGCACTCAATGTACTGTCCACATGGCTAAAAAGCTTGTGAACATCTGTACAAAGTGTCCTGACTATCAGCGATAGTGCTGATAAAGTCAGAAAAATCATTTTATTGTACCTACAGGTTGAAAGTACTGATGAAGTTAGAGCCAAGATATTTTTAATAGAAAGAAGGCTGAATCAACACACATATTTATAGAACTATAATTGCACCCTTATCAAAATTCATTTGATTACATGGGAATGATCATCCCCTAACTGATACAGTTGTACAGTTGTATTGATATAAAAAGCAGAGTATAGATCAAGCCCACATACCAGAGAACGAGGAGGAGCCCCTTAAAAGTTTCAAGAGAGCTCCCACTCCTTGTAGGCTGTAGCACTACCAGCTGCCGCTCCAGTTTCAGTTCACTTACAAACATTGAATCCAGCCCCCAGCATCATTTCACTGAGGTCACTTGAGAGAAAAATTGAATTATTCATTGTGTTTTTAAAAGTTTTTGAACTTCAAATGTTGAAGAGTTCACAGTGTATTCTATATAAAATACTGAATGACTTCAGAGAGCAATGTTGATTTTGCTCTTGGGGCTCTGCTTCTGTTCATAAAGCATTCAGGCAATGCTCTTGTAGTTTATGATGTCAGAAGTGTAATCCCTTGAGTGAATTATATATATTTGTATTCATGCCAGGTCATCTTATTACCCTAAGGTTTATAGACAGTCCGGTTGCTTCCACCAGCTAACAGGTTTTTAAAGTCTGGGCAGCACTTTTCTACAGAAGCATCATATCTCAGGTAAGGGTAAAGTCTCAGGCTTTAAGTGTGACGTCATGGTAGTATGAGAAGATTGTTAAAAGTTCAGACCTGTTCATCTGATCCAAATAAATGTTTATGACAGCCTACACCCTTTTTCTTTCAGGTGCTCTTGTTAAAGTGGGTATAATTTGTCTGAAACTGAATCTTCCTGTCCTTTTTGAAAAATACTCAAAAGGAAATGCTCGTATCCATCTCAAGCACTATACTGTTTAAAATATAGCATTTTGAAGCAGACTGCTTTGAATTCCCTATTTCTGTTGATCGGTTCCCCAATGTAAAAGAAAAAGCACTTTATGAGAGAAGAAGTGTCTTTGCTGATGGAAGTATCTTTGCTGATGGTCAGGACCATTGTCCTTCTAGAGAAATAACTTAAATTGTAATTCCCAATAATTCTAATTCAGCAAATAGGGAATTCAGACCAATGACTTGAAACTTAGTTTTCAATAATTTTCATTGATCTCAATATACAATACATTTGCGATAGAGTAAATAGTCAATCTTCTAGACATTTTTTCTAGTCTAGAAGCAACACAATAAAAGCAATTATTAAAGTATATTACTTATCTTACTATATCTGTCTCTTTTGTATTTACATCTGGCAATGATTATACACTGATGGTTGGTACCCAATCCATCCATCCATTTTGCAGGGTTTGGTTGGGAGGGGAGGAAAATTATTGGGGAAGGTAAGCCAAAGGTCTGAGAATTGCAGCTGGTGACATTTAGTCATTTCCCTCTCTTCTGAGCAATAGTGCTCTCAGGGAGACTGAGCTTCTGTAAAGATAGGTCTTCTGCATTGATGAGCCTCTTCCCTTGGCTGACAGTTTCATTGTTTCAAGGGAACATAGCTGTCAGAGAAGGTCATAGCTGCAGAGGGGATGGCAGTCTCTCAAGTGCCTTAAGGCCAGTCCCACAGGGAGTTTTGAGGACTGTGGCAATGACCTTCACCTGGACTCTGAAATCATGGGGGAGTTTGTGTAGAGACCAGCGTGCCAGGATGATGTGTTCATAGAGGCTTGTGTTGCTAAGCAGTCTGGCAGCTGATTTTTTAGCAGTGGAAGCTTTTTCACCATATATGTTTTTTATTTTTGGATACAATGAGATGCAGTAATGAAGCCTGGAGGTCACACACATGTGGGTCTTTGCTGCCAAGTCTGTGTCTGATAGATGCTGCAGACAAGTAGGTTTTCAGTACTTCATCCAACAAAATGTTGATATTTAGTAAGATGGCAGAGAAGAGGAAGAAGAAGTGGCTTGACAGGATGTAGGAGTACTTCTTGCACCCTGTGCATTTCATACATCCTGTGGTTGCACAGTCCCATGCATGCAGATTGAGGTTTATGTGCTCCCCAGTTTGCTCATAGAGTGGCAGTCGTTTACTGATGATTTAGAATGTTAAGAACTACAGCTCAAATTTACCTCTATATTCATGTCTGTGTAACTAAGGAACAACAGTCTGTCTGTAGTCTGATTGTTTTCCTTGCTTTTCTAGTGTTTCCTTTAGCTTTTAATTTGCTTGAAAATAACAAGAGTGTATTTCCATTGAACTAATTGGTGCTTTAAGAAAAAAATGTATATATCCCTTTCCTAAATGTAAAAAGAGGAGACATGGTGCTCACAAGCATGTCTGACATCTAGACTAACTACTCTGTACAAACAGTTTTCATGTCATACTCTTGAAATATTTTTAGATAGAGCAGCTAACAAGACCTTGACAGATTACTCAAAATCGTGTTTCTATGCAGTGTGTGTTGCCGCACATAAGCACTGAAAAAAAGTAAGAAACCCCACTAGTATCACCACTGACATTACTGCAGTATTTTGTGGTTCTTGCTGCACTGGCTTACGTTGGTGGCAATTAGCAAATCACTTATTTTTAAGTATTTGTGCATCTTACTTTTATAGGCAGACTGGCAACATGATGTTAAAAACTAGGAAGGAGAACTTTTTGTGAAGAATGCTGGTCAGAATAGGACATGGAAATGGAAAGCAAGGAATTTGTCTCCTGTTGCTGTGTCCAGCAAGCCACTTTGCTACCTTAAGCACTTAACTGCAGCAACTCTCTGCAAAGTGTCACCACCTCTGTGCCTCTCTCTGTACAGTGGAGAGAGACTGCAGCCAGGCTCTGTTCAAGGGCCAGTTCAGTCTTTCCAAGAGCGTCCTCTGAAGGTGTCAGCCTTTCTGTCTTGGTTAAACACAGCTGTTGAACTTCTAAAGTTATGGGAGAGAAATCAAGGCTCTCGTGTGCATTATTGGAAAGGAAGAAAACAGTCAAGACATACCGAAGTCGGTTTTCTTTCTAAAAGGAGAGAATGCTGAGCATGTCCAAGAGGAGAATTAGCATGCACCTGTCCTCACACTGTCTGTCAGGGATGCTACATACTACAGGACAGGACTGAATCCTGAAAAAGAAATAGATGATTTGAACTTTTTTGTTTTCTCCTCATGTTAATCTCAGTCATTGCATTCTGTTTGGCTTCTGAGATTAATCTGTAATAAGCTAAGTAATTTGAACACATGTACTGAAGAGAAACATTATTCTTTTTTTACATCACATATTCCTTGTGCTCATACTGGTTGTTATTAAATTATTTGAGAGCTTAATTCCCCTTTGTGCTGTACAGATGTTCCAGTTTATTAGGACATCTCCATGTGTCGGTAGAATTAAGGAGTGCTCAGTTATCACAGTTCTACACTAACCAGTCCCAGCTTTAAAAATAAAATATTTTATTTTTGTTCTGAATGGTTCTTATAATGAGCAGAGATAATACAATGCTGTCATCCCTCCCATAATTATGATCTTTTTTCTATACCAGCACAACTGTGTCTTAGTAATCTGTCATGAGGTAGCTCAGGAAAACCTTGACTGTTTGAGAGTAGATACATTTCTATTAGACTAGTAATACCTACCTTCCTTCATTCTTCCCTCCCTTCTTCCAGACCGAGTACAAGGAATCACATTTGGCTACTTGTCCTTTCACCAGTGGTAAGGTAGCTCTAAGCACGCCAGGGGGCCATAGTAGTTCCAGAGCCTTCTAGGGACTGGAATGGGCAACCTGCTGTCAGATGTGATGTGAGGCAAAGAGGATTGCTAGGATGGCTCTGGTTCCATCAGGTGCCATCAGACTGGTTAACTGGTTCCATGATCAGTTCTCCCTGTAAGACAAAGGACAGCCTTTTGTACTGATTGTGCAATGGGGTCATCCAGAGGAAGTCTTCCAACAGTGAAAACATCATCTGTTATTTTTTCTGGTGATACAGAACAATACTGGGAATTTTAATTCCCAGTTCTCTAAGTGCAATGTTAGGTTTTTATTTGAACATAGATGGAAACTTAGGACAGAGTCCAAGATTTGTCTTCTGTTGATAAGATTAACATAATTGTTTTACATATAATTTTACTGAATTTACAGGTCTGTGCTGTTAACCTCAGAAAAAGTATTTCTAGATGAGGTCTAGCAGAGGTTGTTTATGTTGTTCTTAAAATAGACAAATGCACAGCATTTTCATTGTATTAAATATGGCTCGAAAAATTGTTAGTCTGACAGGGAAGCTTCTAGGGCTGCTCCCAGGCTTAATTTAGTCCAAGAATGTAGCAGTTTGGGGAAAAAAAATCCCACTATAATAAAACCTAAGATAAAAAGTTCATATTTCATCTTCTTGAAATTATTAATATTTATTTAGAAACTGTTGAGATGTACTGTTTATTAGTACCAAAGAAATCAGACTGAAACAGACAGCTATTTACTAACTAAAATGTGTTACAATTTTTTCCTTTAATCTGGTAATATACCATAGGAATATTTTGATAAACAGGAACATTGAAGTAATAGAATCTAACCAAAACACAGCTGTGTGTGTTGAGTGACAGTTATCGGTCAATTAGCTGCAACTACTGAGGAGTTCAGTGATAAGCCTGGAAGAATAATAAAATTGCTTTTAAATCAGTAGCTTGAAAGAAACAGCTGTGCAAGAACAATGACTTTTGAAACAGTGTATCTTGACAGAAGCTCAGATCCCGTATATTTCAGCCTTGTTCATTTGTCAACATAAAGGCAAGATAAAGTCTTGTGGGATTAAGCAAACTCCATTGCTAAAAATATAGTTTGACACTTCTTGTAGACACATGATGAGTCTACACAAAGAATATACTGGTATTCTTTTCAGCTATAAAAGAATATGTTTTTAAGAGATGGTGAATACTTTTATTGAATTTCAATTCAAGCCATATAACATTACTACCTTCAAATAATTTTAACCAGATGTTGTTACATTTTTCTTCCTCTGAAGTTTTACAAATACAGTTGGTAAGGAAATCATTCTAAATAGAAATATTTCTAAATAGAATCCTTAATTAGTATTTAGAAACTATTTTGCAGTTAGTATAATTTCTAAAACTGTTCATCTAATTTCCTAAACTGTTTGCCATAATTAGAATCAAATAATTTTCTTAATTTTGTTTAGCGAATGCAGAACTTTTATCTTTTTAGTAGTTCTCTATTTCATATGTACTTCCCAGCAACTTTATAGCATGCCTGTTCCTAAATTGGCCATACTGTCCACACTGATTCTAATTGTGCTATATGCATTACATACTGCACGTTAGGAATAAGTGACAGACACCAAGAATGTCAGATTTGTCTTTTCCCTCAAACATTTCTGGTGAGAGTGTAATAAACTGTGGCAGGAAAGTCTGGACCCCTTGTGGAGCACCAGAATGCAAGAAGAACAGGAAAGATTTTAGGCTAAATTCTGTTCTCTTATAGGTCAGTCTAACATAGCGATCTGTCTTGCCGTACATTCACATTGATGGTTTTTTCCTAAAGTTTACACCTGTATAATGGAGAGCAGAATTTATCCGTTCATCTTTTCTCATAGTAGCTTTTCACTGATTTTGGCAAGGTGAAGCTCCTGAGTCAGAACTGCTATTAACCTTCAGAAATGAGCAGAAGGTGTCTTGAGATCCCTTGTGAATCATAAACCCCTCCATCTTTGTTTTGGTTTGGCAAACCCATTTCTATTGCCATGCGTAGAACAGCTGAGGTTTTTCTTCCACATCAAATGTCACAAGATTTGCAAAGGCCAGTTCCACAAAATATTATACTTTTCATGCATGTGCAGCCTCTTGGATTTTTGTGGGAAGTGTCTCGTGCCAGCTCACTCTCCAATAGACATCCGGATGGCCCCAAGCTATAATTCCATTATGTACTGTATTTCAGCATCTCGGTATTAGCATCCCAATAAACAGAAGAACTAAGTCCTTGGCAAACCATATCTAGGATTCATCAGTCCAGGTGTGTGAACCTCCCTGCTTCTATAGGAGTGAGGAATCTCCAATGAGGTCTGCATTTCTATAGCTGGAGCTACAGGTATAAGAGCTGATGCCCTTTGCCTGGCTGGTCGATGGAAAATATGATGATGGTGCCTTGAGGATGTGGGCAAACAACATTGACATTTAACAGTCTGAACACTAAGAGTTGAGTAAGACCTTGAAGAGTGTTAGAAGCAGAAAGCTACAAAAGTGTTTTGAAGCTTTTACTGTCCTCTCATGCAAAACTCTTAGACTTGGGACGTGGGCCAGTAAGTTCTGTTATCTTAGAAACGTATTTTAAAAGTAAGTCACATTAGACTGGTCTTCACATGGAAGAAAAATGTCTGTCTTTAAAGACAACTCCAGAAAAAATAAAGCATGTCCAAAATGTGCCCATAGCTTGACATTTACTGTGGCTGAAACAAATGCTGAAATCTCCAGTGGAGCAAATAGGCACAACCGATGAGCAAGTTAATCTGAACTCAAATAACTAGCCTTAAATGGGTTGTGTTCATTTGCTTCCCCTCGCATTTCTATGTGGTCCGTATCATTTGTCTACGGTTTCTTTTGTATTTTACAGGAATGACAAAGCTGCTTGTGCTTATTGCCATGACAATGTGGGGGTCAAACAAAAGTGTGGAAATGAACATGGCCATGGTCATGCAGAACTTTCTTAAGTGGTCTCTTCAGTCTTTTTCTACCATCCTTCAGCTAGAGATTGTATCCACACAAACAAGTCAGCAGAATGGCTCACATGAACCTTGTCTATGTACCTTAAAATGCTGTCAAAAACTTTATTGTTTTGATCTGAGATTGTTAACTACAGATTTTAAACTACCCTATTTTAGTTGTAATTGGAAAAGGTCACAAAACAATATAAGCCATGGGAATCTGCTGCTAGTCATGTCCCAATTGACAACTTAATCTATTCCTAATCATTGTGGAATAATATTTATTGATGGCTTTCTGATATATAGTGCAATTAATGAGAAAGTAACATAGAAACCACAGGACTTACTTTCATGCTGGAATTTGTTGCTGTCACTCTACTAACAAAAAAAAGAAAAAAAACTTTTCAAGTGACATATATAAAACTTCTAAAAAAATGCTAAAATAATTAATAATGGGTTTTCTCTGAAATGGATCACATTTGAACGATGTATGTAATAAAAATACTGCAAAAATTTAAAAGCCAGAAACTTCTTGGATAGAAAAAAAGATAAAGAAGCTAAAATGTGAAAGAAGACAGAGGTTGAAAAAATTTGGAGATTCATTCATAGCAATTCAGGATTTCTCACTCAAAATTTAAATTAAAAAACTTCACACTGAAACTTACCAAATAGTTAAGCAACAGTTACAAAAACAACGAAGCAGAGGTAAAATGTATTTTAAGTGCATTTCAGTATCTTCCCACAGCAGAAGAGTATTGTGAAAGAGCAACCATACATATGCTGTCTGTGCTTATTGTGCATTTTGCTATAAAATACTGTGGATGTGTACATACCATATATTTAGGATGTCATGTAAGACTTCTGGTGCATAAAATGCCCTTCATAAATAGCCCCCTTCATAAATAGCACCTTTCTTAAATAGCACCCTTCAGAAATGTCCTCTTTAGTGCTCAAATGAGAACATTTTTCATGATATAGTTAAAACCATATGTGTAAATAGATCTTACTTGTTTTGCTTGGGAATGCACTTGAACCTGATATTAGTTCTTCCATTTAAAATAGTTCGTTCTTTGTTTTTGTTCTTTACACTCCTGTAACAACACAGCATCTTCCATTCTGCTTCATTCTCCTTTCTACAAGCACTTCCTCAACACCCATTTTTGTTTCCTAGCATTTTGAAAGTATTTTTTTACAAATAATTACAGTGTATTTGTGACAGTATAGAGACAAGGCAGACTGCCAGAAACTGGCACATTTTTTCCTTGCTCATTGACTCCCAAAGAACACTTTTAGATCATTTTGTGTGATCAAAAGAATCACTGGAGAAAAATCCCTCTTTAGTGACGGAGGACAAAATGAATTCCTGAGCTTGTACCAAAATAAAAAATTTTGAGCCTTGAGATATTTTTTTTATTTATTAGATAATATTATTCATAATAGGAATGAAAAGACCCAGTGAGACTAGTGTGAGGATGGCAAGTGGGAAGCAAAGCAGGAGGGTCATTCAGTAAGAGAGCAGTAGATAGTCCAGTGCCCTGGGGACAGGAGCAAGAACTTGAGCCTGGCATCGTTGACTGCATTTGACTTTGCAGTTTGTAAACTACTGCTCATGCAAAAGTCTTTGTGGCACCGACATTTAAGTTCATTTTTCAGGCTGTTAATCTCTGCCAGTCTGATCTTAAGAGCACTCTGTACACGCCAGAAAGGTATATGCCTATGAAATATTTCATCCTATGTTTATGCAGAGGATACACACGTGGACAATAATACATGCAAAAATGCAAAACAAAAAATGCAAATGCACCCGTTATTTATGTATAAACTTAGTTTCTTGTGCTAGCATGAGACTTGTAAGTATCACTTTTTAGTGCATTATTAAAAAAATCACTATTGAAAATAAACTAATTACTAATGTCATTTTACAAATTTAATAGTAATTTATTTTTTCCAAAAGCCTACATCATCCTTTTTCTACTTGTAAGAGAGCTTAATATAAGTATCTCTGTGACACAGGAAATTAAACACTCATTTGATGGTTTTATGCTACATCGGTTGTTATACCGAAACAGCTAGCAAATTGTCATTTTTCTGATTGTTTTCATCAATTCTATGCACCAGATTGCGAGTAACAGCTCCAAATATGTCCTATTTACCATCATTAGTAATTGTCAGCATGTTTTTGGTAATGGTGTAGTCAGAAAGGAAAAAACAATTGTACTAAATGTGGAAGAAATATTACTTAACAATACTGACCTTGAGTGTTGTGCTGTGGTTAGAACTGAGACTGAAGAATGTGATTCTGCAGTCATTCCTTCCATTGCCTGATCACTAACTTGCCTGCAAATTCTGCATGTAAATTCTTTACAGGATTGTCCCAGATCTTTCACAGCCTTGTTTTTTGTAGTGGCAATGATTGACAGTAAACACGTTTGTGTGAAAATCCAGGGATAGATTTTTTTATAGATAGCTTTACAACACAGCATTCCAGAGCTGTTTGAATTTGTGTTCTACATTATTACAACTCAAAAGTTTTGTGGCTTCTGGGATGGGCCTGGGCTCGGTGAAGATACAGTGCCAGAGGAATCTGGTACAGACAACCTGCATTCAACAGTACTAATCACCTTCCTGTTTGTACTCCTGGTAGAGAAGGAGACCCAGCAAATTAATATTTGATAGATCATGAATGAGAGCAAAGAGAGAGTCTTCTCATGCTAAACTAAATTTAATTGTTGGCTGCTGAATACAGGATTACAACATAGTTTAACCTGTTAGCCTAATAGCTGTACTTAAAAATTCACATCATGAATCAGTTTAACTTCATTACATTTCATTTGTCAATTGGAAAAAAAATAGCAAGCGTCCAGCCCAATTCCAAATCCATCTGTGCTAAACCCCAGCATAAGAAGCTCAAGGATGTGCAATGGATAGATGTCAGGTCTGGGCCATAAAAACAGAAACTGTGTTTTGTGGTGCTACGTCAAAGTTAATTTGCCTGCCTCTCAGGAGGCCAAGGCATTTTAAGTCAGCTGCCTGTGAACAGAAGTTAAGTACATGCAGATGGCATTGTGGTCCACTGAGAAGACATGCTGGCTTGTACTGATGCCAGTTTAGAGATTTCTTTGCTGCATTCCAACATTGCTGCATTGTGGACCAAAGGTGCTCAAAGACTCATATAAAGTCTCTTCACGCTTTTATCAAATGAGAAAGTAAAGCTTATATGTTTCTAAGTAATTATTCAATTGTTTCTCTAGCAGACCTTGAGATTCACGACAGCTCTGATTTCTGTGTATCTTAATTATTCATGAAAGTAAAAAAATCTGGAGACTAATTAGTAGTGCTTTCATAATTAAGAAGTTTAGGTACCATCTATTTTCTCACTGTGTCTCAAGAACATGATAACTCTGAGATCTTAGACCTGAACTTTCCTCTCCCAGAAGTTATGTCTTCAGTCTGTCTTGGCTTGGTTCTTGTTCTGTGGGTTGATCTCCTGGATTATGTGAACAGCTGTTTGGATTCTCTGTCTAACACTTCAGGAATGGATGATAAATCTGAAATGTCCTGGGAAGTATTCTAATACCTGGCTTAAAGTGGTAGCTTTCTCTAATCTTGGGATAATCTACCTGTCATTGTTAACCTTCATTTCTGTTAAAGGAAGTGTAAACAAGTACTTTTAAACTCTGAACTCTCTCTCCATTCTTTTGTAACTATACATTATTATGTCCATTTACTAAGCTTATTTCAACCTTGTGCTCTTATTTTTAGTATTTTATCATTTCCACACTTCTCTCTCCCTGTCTTCCATCGATTGCTCTTTTTAAGAACCTGTTTCAGTCATCTCTGACTCTCTATTTTCTTGTTACATTTTTCCATAAAAGAAATGATCAGATTTTTCAAAGCTGATAAGGGTCTTTATTAAACTTTCATTTTCTGGACATCTGATTCAGCAGGTCCTATTACATACATATATACTGTATTTCTACATGAGAAATTCTTCAAACTAGACCTAAGGTCATACCAATTTCAGCTAGAGTTGTTATCATTTCACTCTTCTTCATCTGTTATAAACCATTTTTGCCAATATATACAGAGAAATTTCAATTTTAATAAAATTCTTTACAGACAGGTATTACTAGTTTTCCAGCATATATGGATTTATGTTTATATGCTTATATAAATAAAGCTAAAAATTTCTTTTCCCATGTTTCAGCCAATTAGCATGGACAAGTTCTTAAGATTCTTATTTATGTGACAAGATAAATCGGGGAATCTATATTTCAGCTTTATGCATTATATATATACCTAGTATCACTATTTATACTTGTCATTTATAGTTGAAGTTTTTACCCCATTAACTCTGCTAGATAGTAGTTAAGAGAACAGTATGCCTCCTGGGTTAATATGTACCTTGGTTAAAATGCAAGTGCATCAGCACTACCTTTGGTTTTTTACTGACTGTCTTTCAAACTGGAAGTAGAATGGAGTTGTCAGGTACAATGTCAGGGTGCTCTCATACAAGCAGGCTACTCAGACCTGGACTGAGTAATTTTAAAATGCATTTTTTGAGCAAGGGCTTATTATTATAATTAACAATGAGGCATTGAAAGTGGAGTCTAGGGAATGGTTCAAAGATGACCTGTTGTATAGTCAAGGCAGGAAGAATGAGACTTGAGTAAAGATGAAAGTATATATTTGATATAGAGGTGATATAACATAAAGTAAATTAACTGTAAATATGTATTTACCTATTGCAAAAGTGGATGCTCAGTAAATACAGTATCTTTATCTTTTCCCACATAAAGTGAATTTTGTTGTCTCATATCCCTTGAGAATATGCAAGTATTGTTTGAGAACACTAATAATCTACCTGAATTTCTGCCTTCTCTTTACACTTATAAGGCAAAGATATATATATATGTATTTTAAATCCTGTTTATGCTTAGTCATTAAGGAGCTTTTTTTTCCTCATTTATCAATAAAAATATCTAGAAGGCATTAAGGCACTGATGTCTGCATTCTGGAGGGGGAACTTACATTATCCCAAATTATGATGTTTTCCTCCTTGTGCTAAGAGAGCAAGGCAAAGAACTGGACCGCAGCCAAATGGCCTACTCAGAAAAGCCAAAATGAAAATGCTCCTGGGTTCTGTTAGTATCATAAGGGAAACATATAAACATAGACAGGATGAATGAAATAAAGGTGTTTTTAAATTGTACTAAAAATTAAGTTATAGATAATTCAAGCATGTAAATATAATCAGCACTCAGTTTCCTGAGAGCTTTGGGGGAAAAGCAGAATTAATTTATCCAAAAAAAGCTACCAAAAACCTGGTCTGACTGAAGAAAAGGAGTGACTCAAAAAAACAATCAGAAGAGAAGGGATAAATACAATACTAAAACTAGTATTTTTTCTTAGTTAAAAAGAAAAATGTCAAAACTTAAGGCAAAATAAGACAATCCTGTTATATAATCGCCATGGTATTATACTAAATGTAAAACAGCTTGCCAGCTTCATTGGAAGCCACTTACCAACATTGTCAGCACAGAATTTTGCAACAACTAGAGAACATCCATTGTTGCTTTAAGGTACTGACTATAAACCTTTCTAAAGTTATGGGATGAGAAACAGTCAAAGCCTAAGTAAGATGTTGAGAAGTCAACTGGCTTTCAACTAAATACCAGTCAGACAATTTTCAACAGAAGTTGCACAATCTTATGCAAAACACTGATTAAAATGCTTAATCAAGTAAGCTGAGATGACAAGACCAGCTGTAGAGTAAAGATTGTACCATATCAGCTGTGCACACAGTATGGCGCAGGCTTGAGAAATGTCCACATGAAAAGTAATAATTGACCAAAAATCGTTGTTCAAAAGTGAATCTGAGAAAAAAATCTGCTTTGCATCACTTCGATAAGGCAGCATTTTTTAATTTGTAACATCTGAACTTTTAAGAAAAGCAGCTTTCCTTTTCAGGTGAAGTTGGTCTCCTTCAGTTTTTGCCCCTTTGTTCTTTTTAAAGAATATGTTGGTTTTCTCTATAGTATATCTTATGAATATGCATAAGGTAAAAGTACATTTCAATGAGTGACCATTAGCTGACCTCGAATGGCTTTGTGTATAGACAGTAGCTAAAGAATAAACATGTTGAACAAATGGCAAATAACTGTGCAACTATGATCTAATGTTATGTGCTTTCTTCTAAATGTTATCAATCCTGCATCCCCATGGGATGAATGTTTGCAGACCGATAGTGATATGTATGAGGCCAGGAAAGAAAACTTGCAAAAATCTCAATTCTTTGTTTATATTTCAAATGAAGTATAGCATGGGCACACACTTTGTAATAAAGAAGTCTGAATAACAACTGTATATTAAGTATTGTGTTCTCAAGCGCGTTTAAAAGTAGAACAAATTTCCTTCCATTCTCTTTGAATGTTCTGTTTGCCCAGAGGTCCTGGCATTCTTTTACTCTTTATTGACCTAAAGCAACAAAAATTCAAAGTTCTGCTTGTGCTCAGATAACAGCATTTTGGTCACGAACTGCTATTTTTTATAGCCAGGGGATGAGAGAAACAATGTTACTACCAATCATTTCCAGCCATCCTTGACTTCCCAGCCTGAAAAACCAGCTATCTACTTAGTGTCAAATTGGCTGTGGAACACCTTTCAGCAGAAGTCCAGAAGGAGGTGTAAAATCCTGTCCCCAGAGTTACAGCAATTTCTCTCAGCTCCCATTTTGCTGTCCTGCTTTTCCAAAATATGCTACAGCAACCCAACTAGTACTTCAGAATTCTTCACAAACCATTATCCCCTGCTTGTCTTCAAGATTATTCCCAAACAAGGAACAGTCTGAAACATTTTCACTTGTATCTATTAATGTTTAATAACCAACTTTCCCCTTTGGTGTTTATTATACATAAAGATATCAGTATTCTCAATTGTTAAAAATTGTAATATTATGTCTTGACTTTGCAATAGAAGGAATTTTACCTGAAAGCCAAAGTTTGGAGTTTTGTGTGACTGTGTCTTATCGTCCACTTCATTTCAAGACATCGCATGTGAGATGTTTTTGAAAATACAAACCTTAAAACCTGAATGCAAATCAAGGGAAACTTAATTATATTATCTTTCTTAATTTGGTATTTCTGATCTGAGCCAATCATATCATTTTAAGGGAGCAGCAATATCACTATGCTTGAAACAATAACAGCCTCCAAAATTATAACTTTTTAACAGACAACATAAGTTTTGATCTCAGATTTCTGAATAATTAATCCCAAAATTTCCCTCTGTGGGAAATAAGGATATACTTCATTCTGCATTCTTCTTTCAGCACTGAGAATGCCTTCAACAGTTTAAGAGTAATCATAATTTCTCTGCTTTCTGAAAAGAGACCGCATTCTGTTTGTGCAATTTTTGATAGGTGTTTTTACATTTTAATTATAATTTGAGGTGTTAAGAAACCACCTTGTTAGTTTTGAGTACTGAGTACCTTCCATGCACACTCGTTATTCTTGAAATACGACCAAATTAATTTTTTTTAAAGGGGACTGGACAAAACTGTGACCGTGCTTGCACCCCAAGTACAGAATTGCCTGGGAAATGTAGACAACTAGAGGGATTTCTAAATTGGTGATGGATTATGTTCTTAGTGTAGTTGTAGCTTCAGTATAAAAAAAAAGTAATTAAAACCAATTAATGATGGTGCCCATAAATCTGGCAAAGCACCAGAAGCTGAGCAGAAAATTATTTTAGTGGTATAACCCCCTGTAGTATGATAAAGAAAATATTGTAAAGACACATGGGAAGGTTTTTATGAAGTGCTTCATCAAGTCTTGCAGTTGTTTTCTGTTAACAGTTTTAATTTTTCAACTTAGAATTTCAAGGAACTGTGAGCAACTTGTTCTGTGCAGAATTGTTCTTGTTCTCTACTTTGAGTGAATTTTTAGTCATATATAGTTGTGTTTGGTACGAGTGCAGAACAGAAAAGGCCACATAAAGGAAGTTTCAGGTTCCCATTTACTTATTCTGAAGCTATGGCTTCTCTGTACCAGTCATCGTAAAGAAGTGAAATGGAATGAAACCACTCTGAGCTGTCAGCACATCACAGCTCAGAATCAACTGGAAAAACAGCATAGTGTCAGCAGCAAGGAGATGGATTTTTATTTAATGAGGCTTTTTGTTCTGGCAAGAGGAAGCAGGCAGGTGGCTCAGCAGAGCGGCTCATGTGCCTCCTGCCCATTGCTGGGGACCTCCCAGTGTTCAGATGGTTCTCCTGTGGCTTATGTGCTTGGCTGTGAGAGAGTGGTGAAAAGCATGGGGTAATCACAGCTTGAAATCATATCCTACATTTTTATTTGAATTGATTCATTCATTTTTATCAAGTTCTGCATGATGTATGCACCAAGAAAGATTTTTAAAGATCTGCTTATGCTAATTATATTTACTCTAGTTAACGTTTGCTGTTGATCTAGAACACACTGTGTAACAATTTCCAAAAATCAAATGTTAAAACACACCCATTATATCTCACATTCACTCAACCTTCTCCACGAGAAGAAATTTCCTTACTAGTGACAAAGTGGAAGTTAGTTAGAGAAGAAAACAGCAACACCCCAAATTATTCATCAGCAGTATTCTGTTGTCACAAATGTTTCTTCTTGACAGTTTACAAATCTTACTGTGAGTCTCTGAGGGCATCATGATGCAAATAAAAATGATGCCACTGCCCAAGAGTAACAGTTAATGGCCAGTTCAGAAAGGTCTGCATCTATTATAGCTCATGAATACTTGCAAGTCTTACCAAGAAAATTGTTAGATGAGATTGTTAGAGATATTAAAAGAAGACAGGCCTGAAATTAAATTCAATCAGTAGAAACCTTTGTGTTGTGAATATGTCTTGAATTTGATTCCTTCATGTCTTGGGAATTGACTTCCTTTAAGTACATACCTAAGCTGGTAGCATGCTCTATAGCAGGTACTCTGGTAAACTTCCTCTTTGCGAAGTCCAGATGAACTGTCTTTAAAGATGTAAGCTCTCCTTGTGGATATATTCAGAATCTAGCCAGAACAACTCAGCATCTATGTTGTATTACACCAAACCAATCCAGATTTTTTCCCAATTTTTTATTGCTCCTGATACTGACCTTCCTGAGCTCTATGTCCTTTATGACATCAATCAATTGAATTTGTCTGGGACTTGCAGGCATGTTCAGATTCAGACATCAAAGTTTTGCTTGGGTTATGATAGTCTCAGCAAATGAATCACACATTAATTACTACGTGTCACCATTTGGTGTATAGTTTCATATATGCTAAACACTGACTCCTATGTTTATGCAATGTGCCTGTAAGGCTGGGAGCCTGCAACCTGTACATTACTGAAGTTTGGGGGTAAATGGAGAACTGCTCACATTCCTGTGATATTCCAAGATATTATGGACCCCACCTTAACTTAAAAACTATTCTTTGCCTTTTGCATAAAAATTCCCTTTCAGCATGAACAAGTTTTGAACCTTCTGTCCTTTCCATCAATGTAGTGGAGGCTACCTGTGTGCTAATCACATTCTGGCTCAATTCTTTCTTCATTGCTTTGCTCTGTAGCGAGGTGTACGTGACTCATAGGCTGAAAGAAAGGATAAATTGTAAAAGAGTCTGATTCCATAGGTACAGGAGGTGTGGAGTCCTGGAGGCTAATTCTTAGCCTAAGCACTTGATGTGCCTTTTGCATTAAAATAATGGATAAAACCTATAAACTTAAAGCACTGGTAGGTCTGAAAATGAGTGCTCCCATTTGATTGTTTTAAGCAAGAATCTACTCTGCAAAAGTAAAATGATCTTTGGCACTGTTCCCTAGAGAGCTCTGCATTTTTGATCTCAAAAAGACAGAAACACATTCTGTGGAAACAAGAGTCAAGCACCTAGGCAAGTATCTCTGTAGCTGGTATTTGCACTGATCATGTTTTTGTGATATATCTTGTCCATTCCCTGCAATACTTTGCTTATTCCCCTTTAGGATCTGCCCAATGAACTTGGATTCTCTAAGTTTGTTTATCTGATTCAGCTTGCTGAGGGCAAAAGCTTAATTTTTAGGCATAGGATGTGTGAATATGGCCATTTGCCTATGAAAAAACCTCGTCCCTTAGGAGCCATCACCTATTTCATTAACTGTGTTAATGACATTTTGATAAGAAAATTCAGGAAATGTGGGAAACTGGGTTGGGATTTATGTTACCAGACTTCCAGGGTCAGCAGTGTGAACATTTGTGTTTGACCAGATCCTGTTTCAGAGTGATGACAAGTAGGTACATCTTTACAACAGAACCTATTTTGAAATGAATTGCACCCCAGAAATGCCTTTTTTCTTTTCACTGACTATAAGAATCTACATTGGTCTCAATGCGTATGGCATCTGTGCACCAAACACGGCGGGACTTCTGTCTCTGGCCTTTTACCAAAGCCACCAAGCTCCCTAAATAAGTACAGCAGGCTCTCCTGCCACGACAGCTTAAGATGGAACTGAGCTGAATGCCTTAAATAAAAATCATGGAGTGGCTTTATGTCTCACACTTTGTCTGTAATACATAATATTACCCAGACCTCTGCCTCTGCTTTTGTAACATTAATAAGGAAGCAGTAGAACAAGAAAAAATGCCTTCTGAAACCTGGTGTCAATAGCTATATAAACAGCAAGTGCTTGCCACATGGCAGCTGGTATATTTTGTTGTGCATATACAGTGATTTGTGTGCACAGTAGGGACTTGAAACATGGCAGGAAATGAGATGGTGTAGCTTAAATTTTTCACAGAAACACTACTTAAATTGCACAATTGCTCCTAAATAGTTATTTATATTTATGAAGTGTCAAATAATTTCCAGGTAAAAGAAAATTATTCTTCTGGGGTTTTGGGGGTTTTTGCTTTTAATTTTTTGGTCGGGTTTTTTTTTTTTGTTTGTTTGTTTGTTTGTTTAGGCGTCGGGTTGTTTTGTGGGTTTAAAAAAAATCAGGAATTATTTCTGCTGGTATTGAAAGACAAAGATACAAAGTATAATTTTCAGAATAAATTGAATAGACCTAAAATAATTGCATACCTGGCTTCTCCCTAACTCACCTTTTGATATTTAATGAAGTTTTTCACCACAAGATGATTCTGGGCTAGACACCGGCTTTGTGGAGCATTCTGTCCTAACTCAATTTGGAAATTGAAAAAACTTGCTGGCAAAGGGTTACTTTTCTAAAGTTGAGCCTAAAGTGTGTATACATTTCAGAAGTTGCTATCTTGTTGTTGAGTTGTTATCCCTGCATGGTTTGTGGCTATGGCAGAAACTGCTATGATAGTATTCAAAAAAACGAATCGAGATGTGCTGGCTAGAAAAGCAAAGGCTTTCTGCTTTGTCAATAGGTAAAAAATTAAATTTGTATGCATCAATAAAGATGGAAATATTTAATATAAACCCCCTCAGTGTTTATATGAAAGAATTTCTTTAACTGGTTTTGGTGGAAATTGATGTAAAAAAAGATGTAAAAGTTGTAAGACAGGGCATGTGTGCAAATGCGGTGGATCAGGAGAATAATAGCTCATAAGAACAACATGTTATTGGTGGGAAATGAATGTGCAAATGCAAAAAATAATACTGGGACCGTTGTGGAAGAAAAAAAAAAGTGAACCGTAATGTTATTTATCATCTATATTGATTACTGAGTTGTGATAACCAAGTTTTTTGGGATTTAACCATTGTTAAAACAATATGTGAAGGTAAAACATCAACAATGTGCTGGCTCTGCTTAAAATGAGAAAAAAATCAAGAGTAGATTGAAGGGGCAAAATTTGTCTCTGTGATTACTGTTGCTTTGAAAATGCAAATATAAAATGAATTTCTTACAATTAAATTGAAGGAGAAATAACCTAACATGAGCTTGATTGTTTTCAGGGCAGTAATGAAACTACATTAGGAATGTTTGAAAATGTAGGAAGGACTCACAACTATTTTAAAATCTAGCAGTAAATTTACAGATGGCTATTAATATTTAGCTTGAAAAATATCATTCCCCTTATAGATCAGTAAAGATGAAAGAAGAATATAAACATTTTCTATATAGGTTATTTTTGTACATCAGTGAACAGCTCTGCTGTTTTTAAATATCTCAAAGAAGATGAAGACAAAAAATGATAGATAGAAACTTTTAATCACTGAATACTAAATCTCTTCCTGGTTTGGTATATGATTACCATGATGTAGTATAGTACTTGAAGACTGAGATATGATAAAGAATTGATGTGTTCTTAGTGGAATACCTATATATAACTCTTACCTAAAAGGACATAACAGCACAGCAAAGGGAGCATATGCACTCAGCTGTGTACATTAGCTCTCACTGACTTAACATTCTGACTTCAGGAAACACAATTACTTTAACCTGATCTAGCCCCATCTCTAGCCAAAAAAAAACCCAAAAAACCAAACCAAACCAAACCAAACCAAAAAAAAAACCAAAAAACCCACCTCATGTACTTTTCAGAAACCCATGAGCAGTGTTGAGTCTTTGCAAAAGCTGTCAAAGGGTTCTTTTGATGAGGAATGTTGTGCCGCATGAAACCAAGCAACATTCATGCACCTACTCTGGAAAAGTGCCCTCAGACCTGCCCTGACACTGTGGCATCCTTATAATTTCTGAAAAGTTTTAGAATTTATGACACTCATTCTTATCAATTAAATTTCTCAGTTGCAGGACTGAAAATAATGTTTGTTGTATAAAGAATTTGAGGAAAATGGAAAAGTGCTACTTATGAACTGTTTAAAGGCCAAGTTTCAAATTAAGTGAGGTTTATGACTTAAAATAAGATATTTTGAAATTCTAAAATTATGAAAGTAGAAAAAATTAACACTTAAGATACTTGAGTCATATAGACAGTGGTAGATATATGTATTTTGCCAAATGCAGAGTTATTCAGGCTACTCCATTGTCCAGCAATTTTCTATAATGTCTTTTCCTCCTAGATGAGTAGTTGCATATGAACCACTTCTTTACTGATATAAGGTGTGGGAGTCCTACTATCTGTTAGACCTTTCACAGCTTATTACTGTATCAAAATAAAAAATATTTCAGAGTTCACTATGGTGTTTGTATTTCTAAGCTTTTCTTGTAGATCTTGGCTTCTTCTGCTTTCGGTTAAATTCTGGAGAGCTGCTCTTACTGGTTGATGATTTATCCAAGAGTGAATAAAGCAATGAATATCCTCCACTGAGGGTTGGTCTCCACTTAATGAATCTTACAGCATGGAATACATCACAACCTAGAGAATTTTTCCAGAGCCCAGTTCTGTTTCAGGAAATTCTACTCTTTCGGCAGTTGCTTATGTGGAGAAGTGCTGCTATGAAACTATTTGTACTTTTATACTTCCAGGTTTCTAAAATGCAATTTGGCGTATGAAAAGGCTTGGCCAGCAGTTCCTGCTGCATTAGTTTTATAGTAATGATCACTGTGTGCTCTGAAGATGACAGCATAGTTCCTGCTAGTGAAGAATTTGGAAGATAGATACTTTGAGGGCATCACCAAAGTATTAGGTATTAGGTCATTTTCTTCCTTTTTTTTTTTTTTTTTTTAAAGCAAGTTTCAATTGTAGTTAGGTTATTAACAGAAAAAGATACTTACCCTTACCTGAAACTCCTGCTCCAGACATTGCCTCTGCTGGGAAGGATCCTGTGATGTACAATGTAGCATCATTCTATATCACTGTCTCGGGAGGGGAAATCTAAAGTATGTACAGAGCATCATCAGCAATACGCACAAAGAGCAACTACATGGAAGGAATAAATGATCCTTAAGGTGTCTCACTGCTCCACTTAGCATATCTCAGGTATCTTAGGTGTATCTCGGGTATCTTAGGTGTATCTCAGGTATCTTAGGTGTCTTCCTGTTTTGTTGGGGATTTTTTTGAAGTTTTTATGGTTTCACTTTCTGATCTTGTCTGTGTAAGTTACCTGTTCTGAATATTACATTGAATATCCAGTTCTTTCTTCTATATGATACATTGCTATTCAAATTATTGTAGTATATCATATCAAAAGGAGAAATTTAATTTTCTGTAACAAAAATGGGAATCATAATATTTTGTTATTAATTTAATGATAGTAGTATTCCTTCTAAAAAGCATTATAAGTTATCTTCATAGTTAATGTGAAATGAATGATATAAATAGTTAATAAAGTAATATTTTTATAGGGTAAAGTGAAATTGAAGATTCAACAATATATAGATACTAATTTTTTTAATGAAAATATTTTACTGTGGCATGTATCATTTAAAAAGTCAGACAATGTATATTAGGCAGGTTAGGTTGGGTATTTTAATACAAAGTAACCACTTCTCGTGAGATACTCCATAATATGAAAGACTATACAGTCATTATATGTAGCGGCCATTCCTTTCTGAATCAAAGCATTTTAATGAATTGATTAAAGTATATTACATCTCCTATTTCAAGAAAAAAATACATTACTTAATTACACTGTAAGTGGCTTTCCCTATTTTATCCTGATTATGTAAGATGCATGCATATAGGGAATTACTGAAGTGATCAATTATTTTTTATTCCTCAGTATCAGCAGTGATTGCAAATATAGTCCAGAAAAATAGAAATGTTTGTTGGCCAGAAATTGCATTGTGAAATACAAAGAGAAAAAAACAAAAACAAAATGCACACATGCATTTCTTTGTACTCTTTCTTTCTACTCAGTTGTGCAAATTAAATTAGAAATCTTTTTCTTTTTCTAAAAACATCATTCTAACAGCAGCAATGAGTTTTTTGATGTTCCTATCTAAAACTTATTTGCACTATGACAGCGTCGAGTGCTTTTCTCCTGTGAGGTGTTTTCCACAGTGACTGTCCTTGACCAAGCTAGAAAATGAATTTGATTTCTCTAATGCAAAAGGTAATTGGATTTCTCTTTATGGAATGCATCCCTTTAATGACTGTCGCTGCTTCAGCCCATTTAGCTGCAACCGACCTGACATTGATCTGGTGATATGACTTCAAATAAATGCCAAAGCGGGGCGAGGAAAGACCAACTGTCTGGTATCAGAAAGAACATTTCCTGCCTCATCTTGCCATTTTCCTCAGAAAATGTCTTCTTCTTGAATGTCAGTGTTATGAAACATACTACTGTAATAATTGGTCATAGAGCAGCAGGTTGCATCCTTCTACCAAATATAATAAGTATTTCCCAGGAAGAATATGGAGAAAATATTTTGAAAATTTAATAAAACTTCTCAAAATATCTGTTCTTCCTTTCTGTCATGGTTTCAGTTGAGATAGGGTTAACTTTTTTATTAGCAGCTGGTATAGTGCTGGGATTTGGGATGATAAATACTTTTGTTAGTGCACTATCAAGTGGTTTTAGTGGTTGTTAAAGGCTCTCAAGGCCTTTTCTGCTCCTCAGCACTGCCCCACCGGTGAGCAGGCTGGAGGGCACAAGAAGTTGGGAGTGAACACAGCTGGGACAGCTGACCACAACTGGCCAAAGGACTATTCCATACCATGTGACGTCATGCTCAGTATATAAAGCTGGGGAAAGAAGAAGAAAGGGGATGGATGTTAGGAGTTATAGTGTTTGTCTTCCAAAGTAACCGTTATGCATGATAGAGCCATGCTTTCCTGGAGATTGCTGAGCACCTGCCTGCCAGTCAGAAGTAGTGAATGAATTCCTGCTTTTCCTCTGCTTGTGTGTGCAGCTTTTGCTTTACCTATTAAATTGTATTTATCTCAATCCATGAGTCTTTTCCCACTTTTACTCTTCCAATTCTCTCCCCCATCCAAAGTGGGGGGAGTGAGCAAGGATCTGCATGGTTCTGGGGCAGTTGGCTGGGGTTAAACCATGACACTCGGTCAACAAATATACATTATCATGTAGACACTTCCTAAAAAAAAAAAAGACATTAATAAAATTAGTGGATCACATCTTTACAGAGATCTTGTTCAGCACTAAATATTTATCAAAATATTTCTTTAGATAATTAGGATCCTATAAAAAAGTATCGTAGCATGCTGATTTGAGAAAACCTTTACCTACACAAAACAGTTATTAAAGATTGTATGTTGGGGTATAATCTGTTTTTTCTTTAGGCTAGACTTAATTGAATCATAAGATCCTAGAGTGTGTTTTTCTGTTTCTTTAACATATTTATTATCCTTTGGACCCAGTCCTTCAGGCTAATACACTGAACACTTTTAACCCCAAATGGAGTTGAACATAAAATTTAGAATTTGAATGTTGCTTATACGTAGTTTTAATTTAATCATGGGCCATGCATGTTCTTTTTGATAACCACTATTAATGTTGTTGATTGAAAGTGGTAGTTCACACTCTAAAAGTAAACTATACTTTCAGAACCCTGTACAAATAAATGTAGTACAAAATAAAAACAAGAAATCTTGATTTCAGTTTTAACTTATTTCCTTCCAAAATCTTATTAAGAGTTATTTTCTGACTAATCAAAACAATTAGCAATTTTCCACTCTGTGACAATACTAATGACCAACAGTTAGACTTTGTTTTACTTTTCTGTATGTTGAAGCAGGTGTTCGCACTTATTTCCTATAATCCGTTCAATTATTTCTTAATCTTTACGTATGGGTAAATTTTCCACTCTTCTGGATCTTTTGCACAACATAACTGATGAGTTTACTGTAATGTAATTTTCGGTGCTTTTTAGTACCGTAAACTTGAAGTAACTAGATATGAAAACACAGCTTCCCAAAGGTGGAAGTGCCTGAGGGGTATGCACCTCCCTCATTTAGCTGAAAGTCATTTTTAATACTTTTGTGTACCACCCAGAAGTACTGCATGTATATGAGTCTCCAGACAGAGAAACAGATGGTCTCTTTAGATAGGAATTATGAAAATGAGAATAAATATTTCATAGTTTTTAAATTTCGTGCTAGTTTTAAGGGATTTTCGTGTCTCTAGTCCCAAGTGCGTTTTTCTTACTGATACCAGGAAGAGAGAGGAGATTATAAATGGCGTATAGTGCTTAATTCACAGGCTTGCACACCCTGACTGCAGTTCTGATTTCAAAAGTGGAAATTCTGCTGATGCTGCTCTCAGGGAAGTGAGTCTCCTCTCCCAGGATGGACCTGGATGGGAAGCTTTGTAGTCCTAGGGGAATGGTGCTTGTGTGCTCTAGGTTGCTCGAACTTTTAGACTAGTTCCTATTCGTTTCTTTGTATCTCCAGAGTTTTGCTTGTATCTCAAGGAAGTACTGCACTTGTAAGAACAGGATATGTAGGCCTATGTACTTGGTTGCAAGTTACACTAGAGTTACTATTTTTCTACTGTCTAACTATTAAAATTATCAATGATTACAGTGTCATTTGGTTAAGTCAGTGAAAATCTCATTCTAGAACATCATTGATTTTTTTTTTACCCTTGTCTGAAGAATAGTCTTGTCTGAAAGACCAGAGAGGAGATTAAGAATCAAGAAAAAAAATTAATCACACAAAAAGACTGGAAGAATGGAAAAAAGGGTTAAAAGCAAGATCACATGATAAGATTTCAAAGTAGGTGTGACATACGTAAAAGAAAGTGTTCATAAAGTCTGTGTTAGTACTTCAAGGCCAGGCTGGGTGGGGCTTTGAGCAACTTGGTCTAGTGAAGGTGTCCCTGCCCAAGGTAGGGGGGTTGGAATTCAGTGATCTTCAAGATCTCTTCCAATTCAAACCATTCTATGATTCCATGATTCCTTTTGTGACACCAGTTTAACTGTGTATTATTTCTTTTTCCCTGTAGGTCACTGATATGATGCTTCAGGACAAACCCTACCCAGACTGGGGAAAGTCTGCCAGAGCTTTCTGGAAGAAAGGAAACATTAGGATCATTTTATTCTGGTAGGAAAAGAGTAAAATCAAATTATTTTAAATGAACATCCAAAAATATTATCTTCTAGTTATCTGTGTCAGGAAGAGATATGAATGGAATATATGGTTGAAAAAAAAAATGAAATTTGGTGTAGCAAAAAATTAAACATTTTTTTTAAATGTTTTTAAATTTTTTTAAATTTTTTTAATTTAAAAATTACCTGAGTGAACAATTCATATCAAAAGAGTTGGTAAAAAAATACAATTTTAAAATAGATTTATACGGTTTCTTTCATTGTACCTTTGATACTGTTTGTAACTGTGGTGCAAAATTTTTGTTATATGAGATAATATTTAGATGTCCCATTGACAGTCCTTGTGATTAAGGTAAGTGGATAAGATATCTGAGTGTCTTTTTATGACCTTGAAATTAATTATAGTACTGCTTTGAATTAACACACGAGTGGGATTTCAAAAAGGTGATTCAGCCTCAAATCACTAGAAAAAATACTTCAAAATCAATGGGAAAAATTGTGAGGCGTAAGCGTTTATTTGACCCCAAAACATCTTCCAGGTAATTTAAGCTGTTAAAACAGAAAACAAATTGTGGCAGAAAAAGAGAATATGGAAAATGGACAATCTGAAGGTGTTTTGAAGACCTTACAGCTGAAGATGAAAGAAGCTGCAAAGATTTTTTTCTATAACATCATAAGCAGAAAATCTCATGAAAATATCAGCAGACATGCTGGTTTTTGAAGAGTAGATTAAGAAGGAATTGTTGCAGATACATTGAAAGGAATCCTACTACAGAAAATGCAATAAAATATCTATATTTATCAAGTAGTAAAAATTAGATATTATAATAAATTGGGGCAATTAAAGGAAATAATAAGAGAAATTTAAAGACTTAAATGAAAGCAGAATCAGATGGTTGATTGACTATAGACAAGATTTATAAGGAACTGAAGGGGCTGAGCTAATGCAAATTTTATTAGCAATTAATTGCCTGTTTAAAAAAAGAATGTTAAAATTTTGCTATTGTTTCAGTTTTGTTCCTTTTTTTCAACAAATTAGAATTTTCCTACTGACCTGTAAGTCTGAGTTCAGTATTAGCTAAATGGATTGAATACATCATCAATAATAGAATTATGAGCAAAACTCTAGATTAGATTTTGGCAAAAGAAGCCAGGGTAGCTTTGCTGAAAGAAAACCTTCTCTGATCTCTTAGAAAGCTTTGAACATGTCATCAAAATAATGGATGAGGAAGAAATGCTTGATCTAATTTATTTCAAAAGGCTTTTGACAAAGTTCTTTACTGAAGGCAATTAGGAAAACTAGTAAGCCCTATGGAGTGTGAACATAGTAAGCCCTATGAGTGAACATTTAATAATCATCTCAGAAATGTTCCATGGAAGGTACAAATAAAATAATAATTGGTAATAGTCTATGTTGGTAAGTCAGAAGAGTCCATTATTTAATATTAGAAGTAATGTTCATTAATTTTATACACCATATATATCAGTGATGTGGTTGAGTTTAAAGATTAATCAAATAATTTGACAAATGCTAGTATGGAAGGGGTATCTTAGAAAGTTAGATGAAAAAAATAACGATTGAAAATTTTGAGTTATGGAGCGGAGTGGGTGGGGGCTCAAATAGCTCCTTGTCATCATTGTGGGAAGTGCAGAGAGAGATTCTGTCTCAATGTGCTGAAGTGGGCGAAAAAGTAAAGCAGATTAATAAATGAATGGTCAGGTAGGTAACAAGTGGGCAAGGGATGATTGCAGTGTTATTTGGTTAAGTCAGCAAAAAGCTCAGTCTAGAACATCATTGATTTCTTTTACCCTTGTCTGAAGAATAGCCTTGTCTGAAAGACCAGAAAGGAGATTTAATTAAGAGTCAAGAAAAAACTTAATTACACAACAAGACTGGAAGAATGGAAAAAATAGTTGAAAGCAAGGTGACATGATAGGGACATTTCAAATTTACATGCCAGAACAAAAAAAAAAGACGGTATTAAAAGTACTTGAATATAGTTATGATAGAAATTTTTGCTTCTTGCAGTCTGAAATGTTATAATTCTGTATTTTCTTTCAAATATTCACATTAAAAAATCCTATAAAAGTTTGAAATGGAGATAAAGTAAAAAATTATTTTTCTCTTCATGCATGATTCTCATACTAAAAAGTCTGTTTAATGGGGATTTCAAAACCTAAAGGGTAACATAAATGCTTTTACTCTTAGCTTTAAACAGTGAAATAAAATAGCCCTGGGCAACAGTCTACATTCAGTGGAGACATTATTTAGATAGTGCACATTAGACATCAGTAAAAGTAGACTTCTTTTTTTTTCCCTAATAAATTGGAAAAATAGAGGGGAGAGTTAAAAGTGTTGGTAATTTTATGTATGATACTGTGGGGTAGTTGTATTTCATTCATTGTTGCTGAAACAGTGTGATGTGACCAGCCTCATTTTATAAATATCCTAAATGAATCATCCTCAATTGTATGTCCTACACAGATACTGGTATGCCAAATTCCATTTATTCAGGATATTTCCTTGTGGCATGCCTGTTTAGCAGAGATAGTGTAATACAGTGCACTGTATTTTAATTATTCCAAATACTAGATGTTTGATGCAGTGTTTAAAATGGTTGATGAAACAAAAATTTTAGATACACACTGGATTTGTTTTTCTGTTAATATCATTTTTATTTTCAGGTTTATATGTAAAGTTAGAAAATGTCTATAAACATACCAAAGACAGATGGATTGTCATAGGGATGAGGGCACCATCCACTTGTTTATAACAGTTGATCATGTGACTGCTTTGTGTTTCTCATTTGGAAATGTTTTCAGGTCTCCAATGCAACTAATTAGGAAAGGTTTTGATTTAGCCTATCATCTCCTGGTTTAAATCATTCCCCAGAAATATTGTCAACAACTGGTTGGTTGTTGATCCTGAGGATTCTGGCTGCCTTTCCAATGTCTTTACAATATAATTCTTTCACAAACAGCTGAGCTAGCTCAAAAATGTCCATTTGCAATTTACTTTTGTCTAGCCCATCACTAAGGAGTTCATTGAAGTGCTTTCTAACGTTTTTTACAATGGTGGGTTGGAGTTTTTTTTGATAGAAAGGTCTCAATTTCGGTCATTTCTAGCTCTGTTAAATGACAACTTCCACCATCCAGAGGCCCCTTTTTTTATAACACTGTTACAGTGTATGTTACATGGCATAGGGATAACATGCAAATACAAACTCACTTTCTTGAAGATTTAAGAAAGCATGTCATTAACATTTTAGAAAGCAATGTCCTATCTGGAAGCCCAGTGGAATTACTGGGATGGTGCAGGCGTGTTTGTGGGTAAAAAAAAAAAAAGATAGATACCCACAGGGACTCCCATACCCACACCATCTGAAAGTCAGCTGAGGCTGTGCTAGAGAGACAACTGCCTCCAGTGCTCTGTGGTTACTGTCACTATTGCAAGGTTACATGAGCGAATGGAAATAGGCTCATCTATATTTTTGACTGTGTCTATAGTTCAGCTGCTTTAGGAGACAAAAATTACATATGACATGAGAGGATTGGCATTTGAAAGAAGCAACAAGGAAAAAAAGGTTGTTAAATTAAGCCAAATATAGATCTTGGACAAGACTGACAACAAGCCAATAGCAGTGTCTATTAAACTCATTAAATAAATAGGAGAGTATAGAACAGTAGTTATTTTTAATGTTTGATATTAAAGGAAGCAGAGAGATAAATATGATGTGAGAAGACTGGTTATTTAGCAAATAATTTTTTCTTCCCCTGGAACACTGAATAAGTAAGTCCAACCTATACTAAAAGTCTCTTTTTTATAAGGTTTTATTTATAAGGAAACCACTTGTTAAGGCAGAAGAAAGACAAATAAATACATTAAAAATTAACCACAAGTGGAAGAGAACACTGTTAAGACAGTTCATGAAAAATTGCTTGAAACAAATTTAGTGGACGGTTGTGGGAGATCTGTTTTTATAGTATTTACAGTATTTTTCCAAGTGAACAAATCTGTACAATATTGAGCTTTCTAGATGGTACCCCGAGGTTTGCTGAGAACGTTGTGCTGTTACTCATCTAGTCAGGAGTGAGCTCTCACAAGCTCTCACCTCTCACAATACAGGTGTCATTTCTAAAGGCAGCGTATACTGCCTTTATATATATGCTTAATGGTATGTGCTCAGGTTATATAGGCAATGCCCATATTAACATACAGGTCTCTGCCAACACAGCCTGAAGTTAACTTCTGCCTAGTTTGTGCTTGAAATTTCTATCTCCTTGTTATAATATCTTCCACTGTGTCCCACCACATTCAGTGAGGAATCAAGGGCAGTAGTTGAAATAAAATCACCAGGACATCTCTGGGCTGTGCATGTGGTTTGGCTAATAAAAAAAAGACCAAAAACTCTCCCTTGTCGAAATGTTCCAATATTAACAGTCCTTAAAACTTTCCTAACAGAGGATGGACAGGATTATAATGAGCAAGACATAAAGAGCTCTTCATGGGAATTTTTGCTGTAGACAAAAAGAGAACACCAACAAAAAGCAACGAGATTACTAGAAGAGCTGCTGAGGTCTGTGTAACTAGGGAAAAGAAAATTGATATTCAAAGGTAGATTATCAAAATGGGGGTATGTAGTGATAACAGTGGATTGTGCAGCTGAATATTGATTGCAGGCAGGATGACAGAATAATATATACAAGCTGAAGGTTTGAATATGCAAGTAGCAGTCTGGAATCCATTTCCGTGCTGTGCCTGGCTAGACATTCATTGTGTGTGTACACAATGATCAGTCTTCTTTGGTGCAATAATGTGTCTTTGACATGGGAGTCTTGTCTGAAATGATACAAAGTACATACCAATATGGAGAAGAAATAAAGTAATACAGAGAATTGTAAATTTGTCATTCCCCGTGTTTGCTGTGTTTGACTTTGCAAACTAAATAATCTTCTTTTAGGATGTATTTCCATAAGCTCTCTCTAGTGTTCTTTAATAAAAAAAAACTACATGTACTCAGAATTGTCTGCTAGTAATCACAGTACTTTGATTCAGCAAGTTACTAATACAGGTTTAAAAGCTTTTGTTCAAATTAATTGTTCAGAGTTGCTGCAGAGTACTAATTCATGTCCATATATTATATTTATAGAGGATGTATTAAGCATGGGTTTTTGTAAGATTCTTAATTGAACAATATTTTTTACCCTGGAAGTAGAGGGAGCTTCCTTATGAGATAGATAGCCACATCTCTCACATAGAAATAAACCATAGTTTCTTTAAGAGATTTTCTAACAGCACCTATTTGAGTGTTTGGTTTGATAATTTATATTTCCATGTTCTATGCTTTCATTGTCAAGATGATAAATTCATACTGGACAATTATGTTCTTTTCACATATATGAATGTAGTTCACACATTTATTACAACAGACAGCTTCTTAAAACATCCTTTCTTTTCAGTATAGGCTGCACTGAGAAAAACTAATTAGACATTATAGCTTTGTCAAACTAAATTATATATTCATCCAAACAGAACAAACCTTTCATTAAGTCTGAGTAAAGGTTTTTGTGATGCAGTCCCACATGCAACATCATGAAATAACAGGATAATTATATATATAATATACACACATATAGATACACATTCAACATTCTCTCACTCTTTTGGAGATTTTTACGTTCTTCCATTCATTCTTTCATATTTAAATAATTTGTCTTGGGATAATGTACTGACTTCTGAACTGAAACCTGGAATCATCTAGAAAGAGAGGCAGATATCTTGGTAAAAAGTATAGTGTGAATAGTATGGGCAATATAAACAGTATACAACTGGAATACTGCATCCAGTTCTGGACCTCCCAGTTCAAGAGAGACAGGGATCTACTGGAGAGAAACTGGTGTAGGGCAACAAAGATGATTAAGGGATTGCAGCACCTCCCTTACGAGGAAAGGCTCAAGGAGATGGGGATCTTTAGCCTGGACAAGCAAAGGCTGAGGGGAGACCAAGTATCTAAAGGGTGGGTTAAAGGATGGTGGAGCCAGACTCTTTTCAGTGGTTTTCAGCAATAGGACAATTTTTAGTTTTCATTTAAACATCTAATACTATATTATCTAAAAATATTGTATTAACTGAAATATTCATATAAGAGGTTTTTGTTTAAACCTGAGTTTGATCCTGTACAAGTTCTTTTTTTCATGTCCTTAGGAATAATTTGATTACAAAGTGCTTTTACATTTTCTAGTATGGAGAACTCATGGTGGTGAAGTCTTATCAGAATGGTTCAAGCTTGATAACCACATAATTCAGACCCATTTTGGGAACCTCATAATCTGATGCCTTCTCCCAACTCCTCAGTGCATAAAGACCACCGTGTCAGAATTTAGGGTTCTCCCATCAATTTTGTCTCCCCAGTAAGCACTTGTTTTCAGGTGGAAACATTATTTGGTCCTCCTCTAAGATGCTTCTTCCTCCCCACTGACTTCCAGTACAGACAGTAACTCCAACTCCTGGCAGAACACATCTGTGAAGTGCAGTCAGTCTGTGGGCCACCCATGTGGCCGCATGAAGTGTGTTATTCAAGGACTAGTAATGCACTGCAAGAGAGGTAGATGCTTTGCATGACATTACTTATATATGAACAGAGAGGACATATCCATATGTGAGGGAGTGCATGTGAAAGTCTCGCATCTGTCTCACTTATGAAGGAAGATATTTGTATCTTGGCTATGCCAGTCTATATTTGGGAAGGCTGCATACCATGCATTTCACCCACTCTGTGATAGGAAGAATGGTGAGGCAAACCATTCCTCAACACATTTTTTTCTTCTCAAAAGGAAAAGTGTTTGAGGGAGACAAAATCAAGCTTAGGGAGCTTTGAGATATCAAATTTTTAAAAAATACTATCATTGTGAGGTCACTTTAGCATGAAGATTAGTTTTGTTATTTCTCTTGCTCAAGTTCGATAACATGATCCCATCCTATTAATTTTTTTCTGATGGAGACTCCTTCAGATAAACCAAAACCATATGTTTTCTCTTATGTGGGTTGACAGAGAGGGAGAGTGACTGTATCATGGCAGCTTTCCTCTCACACAAGTGCACATCCACATCCACACACTTGAGGCAGCAGTGGAGGGGAGGGAGGGAGCTCCTAACACCCCTGCACAAACACCATTCCCCTGGGAAGTTCTCACGTGGGAGCATTTCATGTCCTGGGTGGTAAAAAAAGATTCACAGAGCAATCTGGTTGAAAGACAGTGATATTGAAGAGAGGAAAGGATCATCCATTAGCTACGGGGGGGTTCAGGATTGGGCCCATAGCCTTGATTTCCACCTTTGATTTGTCTTTAAATTCTTTGAACTTCTGTAGTACATATATATTATACAGCATATATTTTCAGTTCCTCAGCCTGTTCAAGCTTTTTAAGTAACATTTGGTATCTACTTGCAATTCAAGAGCTTATAGCCTGTTAGAAAAAGAGGCTGGTTTTATTCCTACATAATTGCTAGATCCCTAAGTATAGCCCCTGTGATTGGATGGATATGGCAACCCATCTTCACCTCTTTTAAAAGGTATGTTTTATTCTATCCCTGTTAGTGAGCAAGAGACACATCATGAGTAGTTACTAAAAATATTTTATCTAATGTGTAGCTTTAATAAAACTTTCTTAAAGTGCAGTGTCTGCAATGTTTCAGTAAAAATGGTCCTTCCAAATGAAAATACTTTCACAAAATCACATTCTAAGCCAAAAACTGGAAAGCTCAAATTCTTACACAAAAATTTTCCTTAGCAGTTTTCAAAAGTATTTTTCTTTGAAACAGGCAACTGCAATCCTCAGTTCAGGCACAGGGCCAGCGTAGAGGGGATGTTGCAGCAAGTCCTCTTTTAGCACCTTCTATCTGCTTTCCACAGTTTTTGCTGAGCAGGAGACACCTCTGCCTCCAGTCAGTCCCTGTAGAAGATTTTCCAGGAGAAAAGCAGAATCACTGATGTGGTTGCTTGTTCTGTCAGTGCCCTCTTTCTGCTTAAGTGTTTTCCCTTCCTTCCTCTTCTACAGTAGAAATCCATTTGTTAATAGCAAAATCATATTTTTCTATCTTTATCATTTGCAGCTAGCCTAGGCTTCCTGCTAGGTCCACTCTAAAAGTAGGATGAGTATAGCTGTCAGATAATATGCATCATGTGATCATGTAGGCAGGAAAAAATGCTGAAAGTTAAAGTATAGCAATATATAATTGGATAATTGTGACAGCCACACAAAGACAGAAGTTCCAAGTATTGCGATTAGATCAGTGTGCACACTGTGGACTGTTATTCAATGGCAGAAAGATACATTTCAGACTACCGAGGCAGAAATTCACTGCTTTGTACCCTTGCTTCAGTGTCCAGAGGCCTGGCAAAATCATAGCACAAAACATGATCAGTTCAACTTAAACTCAAGTCTCTTTGGGGAAGCTTTAAAGAATCTATCACCATACAAAGACGTGCCACATGGAGAAGATGCTGCCTAAGCCAGTGGTTTTGTGCAAGACATGTACTCTGAAAGCCCACGTGGAGATCAGCAAATGAGTACTTCAGCTGCTTGTGCTCACAGACAGAGTTCATAGACTTTGTCATGGCTAGATTCCAAAAATCAATTCAGTTTTGTAAAATAAATGTGATGATTAAAGCAATTAAATTATTTCCCTTCCTGGAATGCTGGAGTACTTTTTTAAAACTGTATTTCTCTGTAATGGCTTGTTTAAATTTGTGCCTTAGAATTTGCTGATGTACTTAGCTGAATTCCTGAATCATCATCTTTCTCATATTCTCATATTTCCTGTAAATATCAATACTTTTACATTCTGGATTGGAAATCCCATAGAAATACACAGAACTACAAATGTTTTTATCATGGCAAAGACTGCAAGAAATGCTGATCATGTCAAGTGGCTTTCAGATCCACATGAAGAATCCATTCTGAAACTGAGTTGTGCCCAGCGAAAACCAGTTTGGAAACTATCTGAGTTTAGGACCTCTGGATTTCATGTGTAACTGGAAGCACTAACACAGTGAAACAGGGTTGTTTAACAGTGGGGACTGAGAACGCCCTCCCTTGGGACACACTGGATGAATTATAAGTCTTCTACTGGTTTCAGGAGGATATAGCAATTCTCATCTGCTGAGCATCTGATTTAAAATGTTTTGGTCCTCTTTATTTTCTGATAGTCCCTGATGATGACTTCTGCTGTGTTTTGGGCATCAAAAGAATTTTGCAAGTAAAATTTAGCAAAACTCTCTCCACTCTATCAACCCATTCTGCTGGTCCAAACAGGCAAACAAACAGGAATAGACTAACTGTAGTTCCAGAGAAATCACAGCTTGAGGTCCAAACTGCTGCATGGGACTAGAAAATTGCTGTACTGATGATAAGTTACTGTCTAACTGGTGATGCTGAAAGAAAAAAAAAAAAGCTTGCCATCTCCAAATTCAGTTATTTAGGGCTAACAAAAAACTGATGAGACTCTGTCTTCTCCAATGACTAGACTTAAAGGTGGAGCAGAAAATTATTATTTAAATTCTGCCATACATCATCCCCTGTTCCATTCTGACCCCTTCATATTCCTCTACCCCGTGGCCACTATCAGAATAGAACTATTTCAATAAAAATGAAAAGGTAATTAAAACTATTGTTTCAGGATATGCTTAACACAACTATAAATATGAATGTACACATGATTAATTAGTCTTTTTATAAAAAAACTGTTTAGATGTAAGGAGGATTTCTTTTGTTTCTTACTTGCTTTTCTACTTTTAAAAAATCCGTAGGTTTTAAAATTAAAAGAATTTTCTGACAGCGATCTTAATCAAGACACCCAACTTTAAAATATCTTTTTTAGGCTGGATAATATAATAGTGACTCTATTTGTTTTTCAAATAATTGCATGTTTTTAGTCTGTAATTGTGAAAGAAATAATGCCAAAAAAAAGAGCAGGTTAAATTATCAATAAAATCACAACAAAAGGTCGTTAACAAAAGCAGAGCTTTTGGTTTCATAATGTATGAAAAGTATGTTTTGATACTTTAGTATCTTTTCTGGATTTCTTTTTTAACACACAAAAAAATCAAGTTACCAGCTAAGTCCTTGCAATAACAGATGCCAGTAAAATTTCAGACCATGTGTATTTGAGGTACTTTCTCTAGTTATCCCGATGAACAGAATGATTTTATCATACTGACTAATCAAAGTCAAGAGCTTCAGTAAACAGCCTCAGTACTATTAATTCAGTACTAAACTTTTTCCATCTTTTCAGATTCTTTACCCACTGAAATTAATGATGTTTTCCTTGAAGTAAAAACACTTTGACTGCAGTTTCCTATTGTTTGCTTTGTATCACTGGTTGCGTTGGTATGTTGATGCTCCTCATGCAGACAAAGAGTAAATCTTTCTGGATTTCAATGGAAAGGGCATCAACCCTTCTTTCTGTGATAGTTGAAAGTGTAAATAAGGGGTAAGGCAAAGGCAGTCTAACAACAGTCGGGAAAAAATCTATTCAGCCTTGAGAAAGGCCTGTATTTTTGGAAACTTTGATTCTCATACTCTAGTTCACTGCTTCCCCATTTCTTTTTTCCATACCCTACCAGAATCCACTAGTTCTGCCAAATTACAGAGTAATTTGAATTTAATTTCATTAAGTAAAGAATATCTTACAGTTGCAAAGGTAGAGGGCAAAGGCCAAGAAATTGTCAAAATACTACATTTAAATGGAGGAGGTTTTCATTTCAGTATCGTGGCTTGCTTCTGCAGTTTTAGTTTATTCAAAGATATGCTGAAAAAGCAGAAGAGAGCAAAAGAAGAAGGTATTTCTTATTTTAAAGATTGTACATACGGCTTTCTCCTGGTGGTGCAAAAATGCTCTCTTTGAGATTGTGTGACCGAGTTAGCTCCAGTGCAAGCTCCTGGGCCTTTCTGCTTTTTCATACACTGGGGAACTGCATGATGTGTAAAATGCACAGAATATTTTTTTCTTTTTCTTATTCTTTTTTGTTGTTGTTCTGGTTGGTTAATTGTGTTTCATTTAGATGGGTTAGTTTTAATTTTTATTTGAATTTATACGTAATTGTTGGAACTTTAAATAATGAAGTGCCCTAAGGTATCTCTACTACAGACTGAAAACACCAATAAATTTATAAATTTTAATAAATTAATTTCCTATAAACAACCACCTGTGGCCATTGTTTCAAAACAAACATCTATTAAAAATGCTCCCCTTTGGGCTGTCCATTGTGCCTGTGTTTGCAGCCCAAGTTCAAGTGAGCTCTGCCCCAGGGAGGTTACTGTCTGTAATTCCAATTCTAAATAGAAACACGGCACAGAGTTATGCTAAATCTCCCATCTACAAATGCACATTTGCTGCTCACCAAAGTAGCGTGTCAGTAAAAAAACGGCCCTTGACACATATTCAGCTTCTAGTTATTTGCATGCTTTGACCTGACCTCACTTATTGAAATATTCAAGGCCCATTGCACAGAAAGCATAGGTCTTGGGCAAGGAGATAGAGCGGGGCATGTTTTCAATGACAGTAAACAAGTTGAAAATGTCTTATTTGAATTTTAAATTATATATTGAGTTGAAAGAGTTGGAATTTAGGTGAGAACCAATCACCTTAAAATTGAATAAATTTCATATGGTGAATCTGGAAGAAGACAATGCAATGGCAATGCCATTTTTAGTGCCTTAGTTTCCAGGATGAATCTTCTTTTAAAGGCAGGCCCAGAATTCTTGTTTAAGCTTCTCTGCAGTATTCTGTCACATGATGTTTAACATAGCCATGCTTCTAAACTTTATATAGAAAATATTATATGGATTTAAGTGTTTCCCATGGATTATTCCAATGTCTGATACAAGCTTGATGAAGGTTCATGAACATACCTCTGTTATAAGGAGGCGTATTATGAATGTGGACATTTTTCATTCAAACTGTGATAAAAATGATTTTAGCTTTAATGTCTTAAGTACTAAGGGTTTAAGACTGTCTGTAGTTTTCAGGTTAACCCAGAAGCCAGTTAGCGCTTATAGACATCTTCAGAATTGTTTCCTCAGGATTTGAACTACTGCAATTTGATCATACATTAATAACTTGAACAGGAAAGGTTTTGGTTTATAGTAAAATAATTTACAACTTACAACATTATATTGGTTTGAAGAAGACCTTAAAAACATTTAATGTTTTCCCCTTGAGTGCAGCTGAATTTATAAAGTATCTGAACTTCTTTAGTTTCATTTTTATGCAATGTAAAAAATTTATACTTTCTCCCAAAGCAAATCAATTTACAAGATGCAAGCAGAGACGAGAGCATCTGGTATGTGATTATAATATTTCAAAGAAAGGTTATGTTATGTTTCAGGAAGGTGGGATTTGTACTTAGAATAAAACTTCTGTTAAAATCTTGTTTAGCAGAATTTTTCAGCCCATTTTATAATTTCCAGCTCATACTACTGGAAATGTTTCTGTGAAGCAGCATTTTGGTGTCTTCAGTTAGAAGCAGCACTTTCTTCTTGTGCCACAAGATATTTCAGTGACTACAATATATTTTGGCTGGTTTCAAGAAGCATACACTCTCTTTTAATCTATACACAACCTCAATTAGTGTTCAGGTCAGTAAGTGGGAAGACATTTATGGAATCAATCATTTTGGGTTAAGGAGTACACATACTGCAAGTGTACTAATGGAATGGAAATAATGCCTGGAATATCTCCAGAACAGTCACAGTCTCAATGGAGCAATTAAATATGTATGAAGAATGTTTGCAGTGAAGTTCAAACACATCAGCCTGAGGCTTATATTTTTGGTTTAATTTATTCACAGCCTTTCTGTGTACTGCTGCTTGATGGTCCAAAAACACTTCACACAGCCTTCTGCATCATCCATGGATCCACTGACTGACAGATACAGTGACAGTTGCTATTTTTAATCACCATCTCAGGAGCAAGGGGTAGACTCTGTAGTAGGAAAGTGCAGCGTTAGTATTCCGATTCACAGGTTTTATTCATTAATAGATTTGACATCACTCACAGTATGGGAAGTAGTCTTCAGAATTAATTCACTGTTTGAGTATTTAGCAAAACTTCTTAGCCTGAATATGCTGACATTATTAGGTCTTCAAATCAGAGTATTGCATGATGTGGCCTGTATTCCATATCTTCGTATCACTGCTTTTATCTTTCATGAAAGAGAAGCTTGTACTATAGCTAGAGGCTGCTTAGGCTGCTTTTTTTTTATATCATCATGAACGCTGGAGCTCCTAAAAAACTTAGTGATTCTATTTTTTGATAATTATCATTCTTTGCAAAATATGTAAAAAAACGCATGTTGTTTTCAGGGACAGTAATTCTTGACTCTCTATACTATTTTTAGTAATAAACAAAACCAAACTGTTAGGGCCCTTGTATAAAGAGTTTGTTTCTTTTAATGGGTCTCAGTTCTATAATTTGTCACTGATCAGAGAGCACCAGCACTCCCTATGTGTGAGATTGTCATATACCCAAGCTTAGAGCTGTTGGCAAAGCAACTGAGCAAAGATAGTCTTTCAAAAGGATTACTGGTAATGTAATTACTTGTGGAAGATGTATGGATATCTCCTATGTGAAAACAACATCATTTTTTTGTTCTTTAAGCAATAACATTAGTGGAATGAGAGCTTGTGTTCCAGTAATGGCATACACCACTGGTGGATAATGGCACTGTGAAGCAAAAGCAGTTATGTAAACACTGAGCTAGAGCCAGAAACATGCTTTTGTTTCTTTAATTAGTTTCAAGGCTGTTATGAAACAAAACTTACTTTCTAGTGACACTGTAATTATTTTATTAAGTGCAATGGAATCCTCAGAGGTCCCAACTTGTCTAGAAAAAAGTCCCTGTTTATATTGGTATTTAAATCTGTAACTGTTAATAATAGCAACAATGCTTATGAAAAATATGTGATGTTAATAGGATCCCTATTATTTAAGATGCCAGTGATGTGATGTGGGAGTGCCCCCAAATCATATCATTTTCTAGAGAAGCAGAAATATTTTAGAACCTTCAGTTGGGGTGTAGGGTAAACAATCTTGGTGACGTTGCAAAATTAAGGAAACTTCTGTGCGTGTGAACAGTTGTGGTCAATGGCTTTTGATATTCACTTTAACAATCAAGATGATTGACTTTTCCTAGTGAAAAAGAACATCTGCATAGGTATGTTGAAATAAGCACCTGACCTTCGTCTGTTTGAAATCAATGGTAAAAACCCAGTAGTCTTCAATGAAACTCTCATATCTCATACTCTTTTAGATATTGGAAGCTTTTTTTTTTTTTTTTTTTTGCAGTTAGTTGTAGGGGACATTTTTCCCTGTTGATATTTAATAAGCTTCATGGCATCCATGCAATTAGGTTTCTGAAGCATACAATGATAGATATGCATTTTAATTAGTTAATTAGTTAAACACTTTATTTCCTTTGATAATTCCCTCCTGCAACTTCTGCATTTCTTTCTTCATAGTGTTGACTTATATCTTCCCATTATTCAGTAAGAAAAATTCTGGTTCTGGGTGTATGTTTCTCTCTGTTGTTTTTATTTATTTATTTATTTCCACTTCATTTCCACTACATTTTTTGTCCCTTTATTGAGCTTTACTGTTGGCTTGTGTTTTTTAAAGGCTTATTTTTCTGATTTTAGTAATAATAATATTCTTGATATTTATATATTTGCAAATTTTGTACCAGAAACCTGATTGATAGGTGGGTGAGTAATCTGTTTTTAAGAGTGACAGAAGAAGTTGCATGCAATCTAAACTGTAAAGTATCATGCAATAGCAGATTATGCCTCACAGCAGCAAGATTAGATTTATAGCAAAAGCTGATATTAAGGTCTAGGTATGTGTACTCAGAAAGTGATGCATATGAAAAATGCTTTACTCTTCTAGGAAAATGAGTCATAGCCAAAATATTCTTACCTTAACCATCTGAATTTACCACCCTATACTAACATTTTAAGCATCTAAGTATATAAAAATGTCCCTTGAATCTGACCTAAAAGAGATTTCTGAGACTTGCAGTACTTCAGAAAATCAGACCATTTAAATATAATTGCCTGGTTATGGATTTAGGATTCTATCTTAAGATAAAGTTGTATCCTAAGGTCTTTCCCTGGACCATATCAAAATTTCTCAAATTTTAACTATCATCTGCCCATCTTGTCAAGACATCTTAGTATGTTTGGTTTTATGTTTTCTGATCAGTTTGGAAGTAGAGAGATTAAACAATTTTAGGAGATATGAACCACTACTTTGTAATGCCACTATTAATTTTACCTCCTCAGTTTTATCATTTGATTTTTTAAGATCATTCATTCTATTTGGGTACATGCGATGAGATGACTTGCTGTGATTGAGGTAGTTCCCAGCAAAAGAAAAAAAGCAGAGCTCCTTGAACTCAGAGAGACAGGATTCAACTTTGGTGTCTCACCCTGAACAAGCAGAAAGAGAAGATACTATTATCCCATTTGCAAAATCTGACTGTATAGATGATGCCATCTAAGGTCTGAGCCTTGGACTGTTCAGGAACCTTTTAGCTTTATGAGACAGCTGTGCTTATTAGGACATCCACTGCCTCTTAGGGCTCAGTATTATCATTCTTTTTGTAACATGAGCAAACTGGAAGAGCATTACTAAGACTCTGCTTTGGCAGCAGGTGTGACTATATTATAAAACACCCCAAAAATTAAAGCAGCATTTCAATTCACTACATTTTATTACATTTTTCAGTAGTAAATTAACTAAAACTAAAGCTATTTTGAATTAAATTGATGGCAAGGTCCAAGGTGGGACAAGCTGTCAACCCAGTAGGCACACATCATCAGCACAGTATGTTAAGCAGGAGCTGGGTTTTTAAGCAGCTTTCACCTGTGGTAAGGTAATAGTTCATCCCAGACTTCTTGATGTCATAAGCTGTTCTGTTATCATCTTCCTAAAAGAGATTTGAAGACATTTGATCACATGTTAAGTCCAGCTAGAAAATAGTCTTGATACTTCAAACTGAATGATGTAAACCTTTTTATTTTTTTTTCCTTAAGAAATAGGTGGTTTTGACACAAAAAAATACACTAGTTTTGAATTATGCCACATAACTAAAAACCTTCATATGCTCATTTCTTCCCATTTATGTAAAGCAACAGAGCCTTTGCTAGTGTCAGTCACTACAAAGATACACATCCTGTATTTAAACCAATTTGATGCAAGTGTAGTTTCAGAAATCTAAATATAATTAAGCATTTAAATTAAATGTTTTGTCTCAGCATTTAGATTTATGCAAATTCAGGGAAACTATCATTTGATTGACAGAAAAATTAGTTACAGCATTAGTGAGTGGAAGCATTGTTTAGCTTTATTCTCTGATGCAGCATTTTCTCAAGAGGTTGTGGGCTGAGAAGATCCTGCACTGAATGCAGCAATGGACATTTAACTTTGAGGGCTTCTGGATGCAGAGGAAGTATTGTGCAATTCTGCAATTATTGTTCATAGTACAACTGATAATTACCAAAGTCATGTATAATCCATCTCTGAAGCCGCCTTTAATGTCAAATGATATATTCATAAATAAACAGTCATCTGACATGGGGTTTGTGAACACTTTTCAAACTCAAAAAACAGCTGGTCTAGTATAGTATTTCACAATATTGGAGGAGCTTTAAGTGTAAAGTCCATTCCTCCCTAAATACAGCATTAAAATAGCCCTGCCACAGGGTAGACATCTGCTTTAACTTAGTGAAGGTAGCCACAGACTCAGATGAAATAGATTTCCTTTTTGTAGTAGGTAGTGATGGGGTTATAAACCCAGAAATCTCTGTAATATGTTGCCAGCAATGGAAAGGCCCAGGAATGTTTGTAAGTCAAATTCATCTTTCAAGGCCTCCTAACTAGAGATGACAGTTATTTTCAAGGCTTCCAGGAAGAACATAATGTCAAAAAACTCAGTGAAGAACTGGCCAAATTCACTTAATGTCATCTCTGTACAATACTGAATGACCTAGGAGAAAACGGAAGACAATACTAACAAAGTTAATCAAAATGACTAAACAAAGCTTTCTGAGAGACTATATCCAGTCCCAAAAGCTGTCCTCCATTTTACAACCTTTGTGAGATGGATCCAGTCATTTGCTCTGCAGAGGTCTAAAAATTTGGCTGGTTCTGGTCTCTCTAGTGATTGTTGACCAAAAAAGCCAAGTGCATCCATCTGTTCCAAATGCTGATTTGTTTCAAAGTCTCATCAATGATACAAAGGTTTCCTGTTTTGAGAGACAGTGAGACACTGCAAAATATAGCCCTTGCAAAAGCATTTCTCTAGCTGCTTTCTGTAGGTGCTTGCTGGAGACTGATTGAGCAATCGTCTAAGTGATAGGGAGACAGCCTGTAGGCTTTTATGCTTGTCAAACACATACGTTGAAGCATTTCATGGGAAGAAAAGGATCACATAGCTTTAAAACTGGAGGGGACTCAATCAGCATTGGGAAAAGTGTTTAAAAAAATATTAAACACAGAATATATATTTAGCAAAATTCAGGTCAGCACAATATCTATTAAACTCAGGGTCTATTTCTCAGTCCCTAAACTATTTTCAGTTTGGTATAATCATGGAAGCAAAGCAAAGATTGATAGGGCATGTGGGTCTGTGGACCCACATGGTAAATTGGGTGGATGCCTAACCTGACCTAAATGTGGCCCTTTGTTCAGACCAGCTATTCCTTGCAAAGAGAAAAGGGCCATCCCTGACTTGTAGCCTGGCTCTGGTTAAAGAACTACCTCCTTGGATAGGCATAAGAGGTGAGATGTTGATTATCTACTTAATACATTCTGCAAGATGGTTATAATCCTAAAGGAGATCCACAAGAAGAGAAGACAGTGGCAGAGAAACAAATATCACTGATTATATCCCAGAAGAGATGAAAACCATGCCTTTTTCCATTTGCTGTCGATTTCCACTGCCTGTCATCCAGCAGCAGGCTGTGTCCCTGCCTTCAATCCTGCTAAGGAATCCTTACCCATTTGCATGAATCCTAGAGCACCAAGACACTGTCAAATCCCAGGGCCAGGGAGGCCATATTACAGGTTACAGACCACCTTGACAGTCATGCAGGACTAACGTGAGTCAACTGGACAGCTCAGGAGGAAGAAGCAGGTCTAAGATCAAACAGGGAAAAGACAGAAAATGACAGCAAACCAAAAGACTACTGGCTGCCAAGTAAGAAAATCAGCTAAAAGCAAATGGTAGAAGAGCTGCTTTTTTTTTTTTTTTTAAATCTACAATTATATGGGACTGAGGTGGTAAATTCTGAGCATCTTCACATCTGAGTCTTACTTGCTGAGACATTAGAAGTTGAAGAGATCAAGGCTGGAAAGTAAAGGATGACAAAATTATTTCAGGAGGAAATGGCCCTTTGCTTACACCTTGTTGGGGAACCTGCAACAAAATTTTTTTAATTATTATATTTTTTCACAAAAGTGAAACATTCAGAAATGCATCACTTTTGATTAAACTTTCATTGAGAAATGTCTCTTATCTGTGGGAAGGAATTCTTGATCAAAACTAGTGAGACACTCAGTCTCCTCAGAGTAGTCAGTGCCATGGTGATCAAATCCTCTTGGATGAATGTTAAACTGAGCCCCGGCACGTCTGAATGGGGGGAGGAAAGGGGAGAAGCCTCAGTCTGGCATTACTGCATCTTTGCTGAGTTCCCTATTACTTTCAAGATTTATCTTTATTCTGATTTCTGTTTATATAACAAGCTGGAAGAGAGTGCAGGTTAGTCTCAGGATAGAACACAGGTCTTTTTCTGAAATATGAAATGTTTCTGTTTGAGGGGGATAACCATTTCCTAACAAGTTCTAAGTTGACCAGATATATAAATAATATATATCTAGGCATCTTAGTTAATTCAGCCATAATGATTCTCATGTTCATCTGTTCTGTTTGAGGGGAATAACCATTTCCTAACAAGTTCTAAGTCCCACATATATATATATATATATATATATATATATATATAATATATATCTGGGCATCTTAGTTAATTCAGCCATAATGATTCTCAAGTTTTCTTGTTCTCCTTCCTTCTTGGAAGTTCCTCATGTTCATCTTTCACTGGGAAAATTACTATATTCCTATTGTCACAGAAATGGGCATATAATTATCAGACTAGTACTGGCCTTCAGATGTATTCTGGTGAGTCTCTTTATTAGCTTCTTTTTGCTCGTTCTACTTTCACGCTCTGTTCTATTCTTAGAAAGGTTAACTTAGCAGGAAATCAAAATCACAGGAACTTGGATGTGTTTTTTCTTTCTCTTCTAAGAAGACATATGTGAGCCTTATAGTGGAACTGGCTCAACTTGTGGAAGAACATGCATATTAACTTTTATTTTCGGAGTGACTTTAGAGTTGGTATTAATTCTTCTTGAATGATCTGCAAAAAGTATTATACATTGCAATTACTGTAAATGCCAAGTGAAGTTTTGAGTGCTTGCATTTGTAAAGTCTTGAAGCAACAGCATCAGATAAAATTCAGAAGTCCTATCCACAAAGAAAATCCCATTCTGGTTTGATTGCATACATATTTTTCAGGAGGAATTTGAATACTTTTTTATTGTTTGAGTCTAGGATCATTGTTCAACATTTTTTCTATAGGCAAATAGGATTGCTTGTTGGATGGTAAGATCATGTTTCTTTTGAAAACATTAATGATGTATCACTTCATTATGCTTGGCTACTAGGATTCCTTTACTGGAGGGAAAATATCATAGGAGCATAGGATCACAGAATTCAGGATCAGAGGCATTAACCAGTCTCCTACTCAAAGCAAGGTCAGCTCTAAGCTGAGACTAGGCTGCTCAGAGCTTTATCCAGTTGGGTCTCAAAATTTTGTAGGGATGGACACTGCACAGCCTTTCTGGACAGCCTCTTCCACTGTCTAATGGGACTCATGGGAAACAGTTTTTCCTTATATCCAATCTGAATTTCTCCTGTTTCAACATATGCATTGCCTCTTGCCCTCCTGTCATTCGCTGCTGTGAAGGGATTGGCTCCATCTTCTTGCTAACCTCCCCAGAGGAACTGAGGGACAGCTGTTAGATGCTCCCAAAGCCACCCTTTCTCCACTCTGAGCTTACCCACAACACTCAGCCTCTCATCGCAGGACAAGAGCTTCAGCCCCCAATCAGCTTAGGGATCTTCCTGGTTAGTTTATTGGTGCTTTTTATGTACTGGGGGGTAGGGGGCAAAATCTGGATGTGATATACTCTGGATATCATCTATCAAGTGTGGAATACGGTGAAATACTTCTTTGCTGCCAGCAAAAATGTCCAATTCTTGAGCAGCTTGCTCTCTACTAATGCCCTTTTCTTCCTAAGGTAAGATTGATATTCTTTGGAAGATTTTTGATGTAAAAATGCATTGCTCAGTAGGAAAGATTAAAGCTTTTTGGATATTTTTTTTATGTTGGAGTTGTTTTAGAAATGCATTTAATCAAAACATAATCAATTTGTTAGATGAAAGAGCCTACATTTTTTCAAAATGCTTTAGAAAAAAAACATTAAAGTGCAGTCCAAAACAATTGTAATTATATTTTACTTCTATAGGGTTTGCATAAATGTAATTGTAAAAGGCACAACATCTTGATGAATGAGAAGTTATATCCCACAGATACCGTGGTGTATGAAACCCGAAATAATGAGAAATTTCTTATTCTGTCAAACTACTATATAGCTAAAATATACAGCTAATCTAGTCCAGAACATAGAAAGCTATTAAACTGTTATGATTAGCTTATGCGAAATTTGAACTGTATTTTTTAATTTTGATTGTGAATATAATATGTTTGAAAAGCTGTGAGAATAGAAGTATATACTATACCGCCCTCCCACCTATTCTTAGCAGAAGCTTTGCTAAGAGCAGCAGCATGACAGCATCTGGGCAAGGACAAAGCGCTCCATATGTTCTTCATAGGTAAAATCAGACTGTTTTTATCCTTAATGCTTTGTAACCCATGATCACAAAGTGAGCAGGAAATTTTATGGGGTTTGTTCTTGTTTTTACAAAAAACTTGTAAGGATAATTTTAAGACTGCAACATCCAAATGCTTTGCAAAATCATTTCAGTTTTCTAAAATGCTTTTTACAAGGCAAATAAACCCCAAATTTTCAGCCGCATTTTTCATTTCACAGTTTCTAAGTAGAACTTTTGCATTATTTTATTCAAAGATGAGTTTTGACAGTTTCTAAATAAAATGTATAATAAATGTTTTCCAGTTCAAGAAGGCTTTTCATTATTTTTTTTAAAGAAATTAAAACATTGAAAACTTACTTCAGTTTTGAGAATCAGCTCTGGGTTCAGGTGTCTTGTAATTACATCTTGATTATGCCAATCAACATGCCAGCTCCTACTACAGCTGATGGAGTTCTGACCATGCAGATGATGGTGATTCAGTTCACCCCAAGTAGAAATTTTTATTTAGTCACCTGAATAATTTTCCAGACTCCACCAACTGAATTAAGGTGGGATTCAGGTGCCTAAACATAGGCATTGACTACAATTTGAAATGCTTTAAGATATTGAAAAAGTGCAGAGGCCTGGTAGACGTGACACAAAACTCAGAGGAGAGTTGCTATTGAGGGTCAGAAGGCCAGCCAAGGTATTCCACAGTGCCCCAAATCACACTAAACAGGTGTGTTTGGGCAACCAAATCTCACATTACATCTGTATCAACTGTAATGAGAGATTAGATATGTTAGCTCACATGTAGATTTCTACAAAAAACATCTGTGGTTAAGTTTCTGGCTGAATCTGAAATCCTTAAAAAATGTTTTAATTGTACTGAACTAAAACATATGTAAAAATACTCTGTTAAAACAACTATCAGTTATTCCCTTGGCCCTCACTGCATGAATGTAGCAGACTTCACATGTGTTTTGGGAAAAAATTTGAATAATTTAGATGCAGAAAAGAAATATGAGTCTATAATATTCTGAAGAAAACATTGTGTTGTTCAAAGTAAAACTTTGAACAGAGCTAAAGTTTCACTAATTATGAAATAAATTGTGAATTTAAAAAATACTAGTAAATTCAATAATCAGGAAATAACAAATAAAGTAATTTATTAATGAAAAAAATTATTTATTAATCCACTAATTTTTACCACCTTTCTGACTTGCATGTTGTTAACTGGATCTTCTGAAAGTCAGTTTATCTTAAATCAGCTATCTAGAAATCCAAATTACCCAGATCACAGATATGCTTGCAAAATGTGGTGTTACATCCGCACTTACGCTCTTTCTTTTTGAAACTAGAATTTAATAACACGTTTCAACTCAGGAAAATCAAGGTGGTGTTGGGATATACCTCTAGCTCTTGCAAGAGCCTAATTTTAGGCTCTTAGAGTAGCATTTCCATTGCCATCTAAATGCAATTGAAATCGGAGTTGCCTTCTAAATGTAAATACATGTGCTTTTTCCATTTCATAAGCTTTTCCCCATTCTACATTGCTATGAATTTAAGACTTTACTGAATATTCCATGATAACTGAGGAAAGGAGGTCAAGAACGTTTTCTGGTCATAACCAGTTTCTGTGACAGTTACTGGGGATGCTGGAAACATGGAAATCCAAAGTCCCTGTTATGTATGTTTTGGCATATGATCTCTGAGTGTCTTCCTGCTATAGTCAACAGCAAGCCTTTACCTTACTCTTACTAGGGACCTAGAATAACATAATCACTTAATAACTAGCCATGAAGACACTCGGTTGGGTGTGGGAAATCATTGTTGAGAGTTGTACTAATGTTCACTTGTTTATGCAAAACAGAACAGCTCCAACCAGAGAGGCTGAAAAAATGTCACCGTGAAGCACCCAAAAGCCAGCTTATTATGGTATTCAGCTGGTCTCTTTAAGACTGATACTCAAATAACTGTCTGGATCACACAGAACAGCTATTTGTCCCTGTCCTGTTTGCCTCATCTTGTGCAGCTGAGAAGCTGCCCTAACTCCTGTCTGCTCACATGCAGCAAGGCATAGGAATCACGCCTGGTTCTCATACAGCTTCTCTCACATTACAGAAATCAGCCCTTTCACAGGTAAATTCCATGTATTGATGAACTGCCCTTGTCTGAATATAAACCAATTTCACTGAAAAATTGCCAGACAGGTCTATCCAAAGACACATTTGATGCTCTGAAAACATTTTTGAAAATTTTGTTACTGTTGTTTATTGAGCCAGCTGTCTTCCACCCGCATTATGTTGATAGAGTAAGTGATGTATCCATCTGAAGTAAACCAGAAAACGGATTCCTTTTACCTTATACAGAATTGTGAGTTTTTTTCAAAAATGCTTTCTGCTGGAGTTAAGCAATTTGGAAGTTGAACGTGGAGTAAAGTTCCTTGGATATAACTCATGTGAGTCCTATACTACCTTGTGTATGATAGGTGTTGATTGAAAATGTTTTTTACAAGCAAGACCATGAACCTTCTTAAACTGTTTTTCCTTTTTTTGTGTCACAGATAGGAAATGGTATTTGAAACTTAAAGCTTATGGCTGATGAGTTTAATTTAAATGAGCTGCTGTTTGAAATAGATAACGCTTTCATTTTAGTAAATTAATGGTGTGGCAAAAGGAAACTCAAAGATGTTTCTACCTATAATAAAAAAATGATGTTCTCTAGAATTCTAATATTTCCCCATGTGATTACATTACCTAATCTTATTCATTTCATTACATGAAACATAGTAAAATGTTTCCTCTGTGCATTAACATAACTGTAATTTCAGACTTTATACAAATCTTTGCGTAAAAATCCCAAATAGCTCTGGAATCATATTGATACACTAATAGAATTGCAGCTGTCACAGTCAAAGGATAGAAGTAAAGCAAGGTCTGTGGGAGAGGTAATATGTTTCCTTTGACAAACTGATATAGCTGAAAAAAACTAGTGCTGTTTACATTCACAAAAATTATTTTCATTTTTTAAAGTAAAATGATTGTTAAAAATGCAGAATAAACAATTTAGTTTTACGAAACTCAGAGCATCCTTTATACTCTGTGGTGTCCAATTTCTTCAACTCACCAGCCAGAACAACAACAAGAGTAGACTAGTAGACTTAACTGGGAATACAAGGCTCTCAAAATGTGTGGTATCTGCTTTTGATAACCATTTATGAACCAGTCACAACATAGAGTTCCTTTGCTATTCCTTATTTGAAAAAGAGAGCATTTCAGAACTTGCAATTTCAGAACAGTTATTTTGGCACTGGCAGTTACTGGTGAATATTGACTGACTTATCCATTGCTTCCTACTGTAGGAGAGCAGTTAGAAGTACATTCATGTGATGGCAAGTTTTTTTTAAAAAATAATGCAATTAAAAATCTGAATTAAAAACCAGTGTCTTCTAAATGGTATTTAACTTCAGATAATTAAGTCTTTTTGATGGTAATCTACATGAATACACTTTTACCCAGTTATTTATGCCTGCAGAACATGCCATGGGGCTGTGGCGCTCTGAAACCTGGCAGTAGTATTATTCCATCTCTCTACCACTTATTTGTCCCCATCAGAGGAACAAGCACTGTATTTTAACAAAAGACATCCAATGTAATTAATTTTCCAAATATTCCTACCTATTTGTTGCATGTGACTTCTTTGAGGGTGCGTCTGTGAGTGGTTCACTTCAGCAGCACACTTCTGAAGCGCATCTCCCCATCATCTCTCCACCTGCGCTTTAGTTCATGGCACGGATTGATCTTGGGGTGCACAAGTGGGATTTCTTCAGCGTGGAAGCTGCTCTCTGGGATCTTGGCTAGTGAGCAGTGGTTTCGGATGGGTGCGGGGTTCAGCCCACAAGATGCAAACACTGTGAATATGGATGGGGTTCTCAGCACTAACTGTGTCTCTCTGTGGCACTGCAATACTCCATCACGCTGCCAGAAAAAGCAGAGCTCTCATGTCCTTGCTCTGTATCCCTGCAGAGCACTGTCCCCAGCCAGGGCAGGAGATAAGTGGCCAGCTGGAGGCTTGAACCCCTGTTGCTCCAGAGCTTTTCACCAGCAGAGCATCTGTCCCTTACATTCGCTTAACTGCAGCAGTGGTGCTGACACCAAGCAACAGGCAGACTAAATATTTTATTTTAAATGGGTTTAGAGTTGCTATTTTTGACAGATTTAATAACAGAACCCTTCCTAATTAAAACAAGTGAAATAAAAAGTGATGGCATTTGCATATGAACACCTGCAGTAGCGTTGTTCTTTATAGTTATTGTACACTGTGGGATGCTATGTTTGGCCAGTGCTGATTCTGGGATTAAAAATTATGGAAAGTATTTAACTTGATGGATCATATTTCTTTCCTGAGAATTGGAAAGCATTTTTAAATATCAAGAGCAGTAAAATTTCTCCTTCTGTATCTGTTTTCACAGGGTATTTTTAACTATTTTGGCACATTCATGAAAAATTGATGTGGTAAACCACTGCAACCGAAAACATAAATAGCAATTTATAAAACATTGATTGGAATTGCCTTTCTGTTTCCTCTCAGGACCATCTGAAGCTGAATGTTTTGATGAATACTGATTAAATGCTAGGTCGTTTTATTTAGAATTTACATATACCTAGATGTTATGATAGTTAATTTTCTTTTTTATTTTCTTATATTTATATTTTTTCTTTATTAGTTCACATATATATTACATATTTTATTAAGTTTATATATTCATTTCCTTAACATACAATTATAGGAGTACAGAATTTATGATCTTCTTTCTTTATTAATGTGTCCTTCTGTCCCAAATGTACATAGTATTAATCAATCCCTGGAATGCTTAATAGTGATATTTAACAGTTTTTAACTAACCTGACTTAGTGGCAATTATGTGTGAATGTGAGATGAAAAGTTCTCACCATACTGTCATACAAATCTAAGAGCAACTCCAGACTAAGCAGAGGTAGGTTTTTTTCTGGAAAAGGTGTAGCCAAAGGGCAAGATACTGCCTTTTGCCAGTTGGAAAAGACAAAATGAAGATGAGGAAAACAGCCAAAGTTTGTCTTTCATCTCTTCAGTTGATCTTAGCAGAACTCTTGCTATCTGATCATCAAAGTTGTGGCTTCATAAAAGATTTGGCAGAGGGTCATGTAAGACAGAAGAAAATTCTAAATAGCTCTAACAATGAGCAGCTCAAAGTTGCTGGTAAATTGAAGATAGTGTTATCTTTGCCCTATGTATGGTGGTGCAAAGAATTGTATTTGATACCTGAGCAGTGAAAAACTTCATTTTCACTATGTAGAAGTTTGACAAATGAGGTCCCATCATAGACCAGATTTTGGTTTTGGTACCCTTTGCCCTGCTGACTTAGACACAAAGAATCAAGAGACTCAGACTGGAAACAGTTCTTGTTTCCACCATTTAATGTTTTGTGAACTTGAATAAATTTCTTAGCTTCTCTGTATCTTTCCTGGGACAAATTCTATTCAGTTTTCAGCCCAGTACAGACAAATAACAGGCTGTTTCCAGAGGATGTGGCTGGACGGAGTCAAAGGTACTTCTGGTGTAGGTCTGGAGGGGATGTGCTCTGAATGGTTCTGTGATACTGCGTTGAGGCTGCAAGTGGATGAGTCAGGGCCTCATGGACTCTGCCTAGGAAATTCCTGATGTGGAGGTAGGACATGTCAAACAAGAGAGGGTGTCCGCGGGCAGCCAGGAGCTAAGATCACTGCAGCACATTGTGTCTTCTGTCGGCCAAGACTTCTGATAATTTCATGCTGAGTATATACATTTAATGAAGTGGCATGGGCAAGCCTCCAGTTTTAACTGCCTTTGTCATTGTCCATAATGTTACAAAGCAATTAGAATATGTGCACTTGCATGGGTGGTTTACAGATATAGCCAGGAAAAAGTTTTACCAGTAGGGCTGGTAGCAGTGCTGCTATTTTGGAATTAAGACAAAACTAAATGATGTGCCTCTCCCTCCCCTGAAATAAAGCCAGAAAGTCTTAGGTTTGCATCAATACTTGATATCAGTTGTGGTAGATTGCAAAGCATGGGTATTCCCTTCCTTTCTGTCTCTATCTTAGTCTCTCACATCTCTTCCTCAAATGACCAGCTTTGTGTTTTGGAGGAGACCACTCTGGCACACAGTGCTCTCTCAAGGCGAGGATTGCATGGGCATGGGATGGCACTAATGGCATTTCAGGTGGCAGCAGTGGAATTTCCCTTTGGGCAAACAGACTGCAAACCCCAGTATGTCAGGCATTCTGCACACTTAGCTGCACAGGCTCAGTTGTGATGTTTCCTGCCACGCTCTTTTAAAAGGAGTTTCCAAATTGCAGGCTTGTGATGGGAGAAAGTCTTAATTTCTTGCTAGTTATGGATCTAGAAAATTATTCATGTGTCTGAACGCAGTTACACGTTCAAAGAACAACATCTGCATTGCAGGTCCCAAGAGCAAGTGCCTTTTGCTTTTCTTCACAGACAAATTTGGGCTCATCCCTTTCATAAAGAACTTGCAGTTCATAAACTCAGAATTGCGTGGGTGCCAGACAAAGGGAAAAGAGTTATGGACCGTTCAGCCAGGCCAAGGGCAATGTCTGCAGTGAGATGAGGGCACTGGCAAAATAGGACTGTAAGGGAGTCTTCAGAGTCTCTTGAAAGTCTTTAGTGCCAGACTGAGCTTACAAAGCTCCTTTGGTAATTAACTTGTTAACACAGTTATGTTTTGCATACAGTGTGGCAGCTCTCGCTCCTGAAACTCCAAGAAGTTGAGTATCTCAGGTTGTTTCTACCACTTGGAAGTGGAAACAAGCCAGGCTTGCTTGGAGGCAATGGGGAAAGTAATCTTTACTTTTTGCTACTATTGGGTGATGTCACCCATAAAGTAGTTCAGAGTGTAAGAATGGATCCCCAAGAAAATTTAGGTCATCACAACACTGGATGGATTGCTCACCCCAGTGGGTTTTGTGCATTTTACTTTCTTGTAAAAGTAAACAGTTTGGATTTGTCTTATACTCCTGGAAAAGCTTCCTAGAAAATCACACCCTGTCCTCAATCTTTTTGAGAGTAGATGAAGGCAGGTAGCTCTGGCATTTTAACTTTAGAATATTGTCTGCTCACCCAAATTCATGCTATTCTCATTTTATTTTCTAGGAAATATGTATAAGTCTCAGCTGGACCTATTTTGCTTCTCTTACTTTTCCTTGCTGTAACATTGCATTAGTTTTGTATCTTTGGTGTTTGTGTCCTTGGTGTTTGTGTTTATAATTTTTTCCATTATAATTTGTAAGTATGTCTTGTTTATTTAATGTGCCTGTGTTTCTGATTTAAGCTTTCTCCATTCTTGTTCACCCTTTAGCCAGAGTTGTGCCAGAAGGTGGCATTGGGGCACTGGGACACCAGCAGATAAATTTCTTAGAAAGCCCCATAAGGAGTGTTTTTCTCAGAGGGTGAAGGGAGAGCACTGTCAAGGAAGGGATGAGAAAGATTTACTTTCCTTTACAACAGGATTTTTAAATTTTTTTTTTTTGAAGAATCAGTAGCGAAGTCGAGCCTGCTGTCTGGTCATCATGTCCCAAGTGACAGCTCAGGCATTGTATACAAGGGTCAGAGAGACAGAAAGTCTGAGAAGATTTTTTTTGTGATTTTTGGAAGAGCAAGAGGTGTTTAAGAGAAGAGATGCAATATTTTCAGCCTGACAGGCAGAAATAAGGCTAAGAAAATATGCATGATGACCACTGCATGTGTGAGCAATGTAAAGATGGATGGAACTCTCACAGCAAAATGAAGCTCACTGTTTCCAGTGATGTTCCTGTTAGCAAAGTTCCTTCTTTAGCAGAAGCTAAGCAGGGTGCTGCATATTGGCTTAATGTGCACAGGGTTTAGGAAACTTGTATCTAGGAGAACAAATAAAGTCTCTGATCTCTCATTGCAAAGCAGCCCAATACATCTCCAGCAGCATGCTGTGAAATTCATGAGCATACCCCAAAAAAAATCTGGACTGAGACAGAGACAGAGGGGAATATGCAGCATTGCCCGCAGTGCAGGTCAGTCCCTGTATACTAGACTTCTCTGAATCAAAGATGTCCTACTTTCTAAACATTACATGCAAACCTGTTAATCCACCAGGGTCTGCATTATGCTGCAGTGACGGCCTTTTTCTGTTCACATAACTCTGAACACCACTGAGCAAGCAGTAGATTCATCTCAGTTTTGCAAAGTTCAAGAGATCACATAGAGAAAACCTATGGATGACATCTGTGATGTGTGTGACACCAGGTTTGAATTTCCCAACCCCCAAGTTCTTTCCAAAGAATTCATCAAGGTTGGGTTGTCCAGATGATGGCTACTTTCTTGAACACTAGGATGGCAGTATGGAGACACTGCAGGTAAATTAATGCCAAGGTTTTTGCATAGTTGGTTGAAGATGGCCCATTGCATGTGAATGTGCTGTACTTACTATTGTGCAGAGGAAAATGATATGTCGCTGCCTTTCTCCTCCAGAAATTACATTTCTGCATGATAGAGGCTGCAAGGTTGAGGTTGTGACCCTGTCTGCCATGAGGGATTGTCTGCAGCCACCACCAGTGATAAACACCTGCTGAAGCTTCTGGCCTATGTTGTGCATAATCTCTCATAGCATATAATATGCTGGGTGATAAAGGCTGAGTGCTTGGTCGGTTTGGTCAAAGGTTATGGTACAAGAAAGTGTTGTTGTGGGAAGGTGCCACAACACATCTTGTTTGGCCCTTGCTAAGTGTGTGATGACAAAATTAATGCTCTGTTGGCAAATGAGGGCCAGCAGTGCGATTAAGTTCAGCATGAGTGACTTGGTTTGAAAAACTCAAGGCCAAACTCAGTCCCAGCTATCAAAGATTGTAAACATACAGTCTAAACAATTACCTGCTTCTTAAGAGGTGCCAGCAGTAAAATGTTCCTCTCTTCAAGCTTTTCTTTGGTTCAGAGTAGAACTAGGGGGTTTAGATGATCATTGTCAGTGATAATCACAGTATTGATTTTTCTTGACCTGCCTAATAATTTTATCTTCTCAGTATGCAATTGGCCTGGACAGTGTTTTTTGCAGGCTTTTTTACTTTTTATTCTTCATCACAACCTGTATCTTGAAGAGTCTGGGCTAGGTTGTAAAGTGTAGCTGAATAGGTGTCTAGGGCCCATAATCATCCAATGCAGCAAGCTAAAATTAGAAGTGGAATATAAAAGTGTATTTCCTCTGTGAAGTAAAGAAAGAAGTTGAATTTCTCAATGTCTGGTACAGAGAAGAGTCAATCCTTTCTTACCTTTTTCCTCATAGCCCTTCTATAAGAGAAGGAGACAGAGAGGTCCTGCCAGCAATGCTATGAATAGTTTGATGGAATAGTTCTTTCTCAGAAATGTGTGTTGCAGAATAAAGGACAAACTACACTGGCCTAAATATCACAGTGTAGCTCACATTGGTTCATCTGATACAAGTTATGTCAAGTTGAATGAAATCCTCAGCATCTTTCTTCTCTTAATCCCCAGGACACTGGGGCAGTGCTGTGCTTTCACAAGAAGTGAACTGAACTCTAACCCAGACAAATTCAGTTTATAATAACTCCAAAAGCATGTACTGATATATTTTGCGGTATATTCTAGTTCTAGTATCATAGGTCAAAAATACCAATGAGTGCTAATTATGCTGTTTAATGTAACCATTTCAAAAGTCTCTTCTAACCTTTTTTATTGGTTTCACATTTTCTTTTGCTATTAGCAGACCATTTTCTGCTCACTCCCCTCCCTATTTGACATTTCAGAATCAATAATGAAGCAGTTTTTTAAATGCATATGCATTTCCTCAAGGAAATCAGGGCTTGAGCACACACATTGGTCTTTGCATGCATGACAATGAAGCATGCATAAAAATATGTCTTCCTTTGCTTGCATAGATGCCAAAGTCCCACCTCACATGCTTTGAACTCTTGCTCCAAAACCCAAATGCATAATTCAAGAGGAATGAAGCAGAATAGTGTTGAGCATAACTTCTGCGAACACAGCTCCCAAAGCAAACTGTGCAGACTTGAATTATGTTTCTAAACTGTTCATGAACCAGGAGATGTGGGGTCCTCACCGCGAGGACAAGGGAAATGACTGCACCCAATGGTCAGGGCAGTCTGCGTGGGTCAGCAAACAAGCACTGAGGGCTATGTTCTTTCTGGAAAACTTCTTATCTAAAAAAGTAAGAACATTTATCTCCATGTGAATTTCAAATATGAAGGTGAAACAGGTGCGAAAAACCATCTTTGTGGGTCTCAAGAGACTATACATGAGAGAAGAGCTGTAGTGGATCATGTTTCTGAGGCATTCCGGGTATGTGCCAAAGTGGAGCCTGTAGAAAAGTCCCCGTCAGGTTCAGGTGAGATGGTAGCTAAGCAAATGTTTTAGGGATAAGCAGGTTTGAATATTGCTTAGGTCTAATGAAGTCTAATGTGCCTCATTCATTTCTTTCTGGCACAGATGCTGCAAACACACTCAAGGGATACTTTTATGATGCCAACCATAGTGTTGAATATTACTGAATTGATTTATTAAGAATTAAAAGAGATGTTCAGAGGTAAAGGTGGCAGCAATCAAATAATTTTGCATCTCAATATATTGTGAAGAAACACTGCACATCATGCCACAGAAGAATGATATTTAGGAGTCCAGATGTGTACACTGCTGCCTATGATTTGCATGTCTGTTTTCCCTTACTACAGAAACACAACCAAGGCTGATGTATAAAAAGAAATGCCTACAGACTGGTAGCCTGTGACGACTGGTGTAGAGGTTTTTCTTTTACTCTTTTGAGCATTTGTCCCATTTGGAAGTGTCATGGAAACTATTCTTTACATTGTTTTACAGCCCTCAGTAGCTGAAGAAAACGAGACTTAATTGCTGTAGAAAAAAATTCCACCCTGACACAATTATTTAGACATGTGCAAGCATTCAGATGTTGATATGCCCAGATGATATAGCACAGATTTACTGACAGTTATGGCTATTGGGAGAAGCCTTGCTCCCCCTCAAATTATCAGCTAAATTTGTCTGTTTCCACAGAGCCAGGAATTTAATCAGTCATCGCTGTCAACTCTGAAGGATATCACCAAAGTGCTCCTGGAAATGATGCAGAGCTATTCTGGGGAGATAGCTTAGAAAGATATTTTCTTAAATACCATATTGCAAAATTGTATGAATTAGCCAAATATGTCTTCTGGAATTATCATAGCATTCATACAGAGCATTCATACTTTTGACTCTTCACTGACTTCTCGGAAATGCCATAAGATGAGTTGAAAATTTGTACAAAGAACATCTTAGGAGACACAGGGCAAAATCTTTCTACAACCCCCAGAATTTTACTAAAGATTAATTTAATGCAATGAAAATTTGTTTCATACAGCTGTGTTTCTGTATAGAAGTTACTAACTTCACAGTTAGTTTCCTATAGCTCCTACAGACTTTTCAAAGGTTCTAGTGTCTTTGGTGCCTTAGAAAGTGTTTTCTCAAATTGCTCATTTGAACTTGGTGTAGATCATACAGTCCTCGGTACATTATTATAGTTTACTTCTTCTTATTTTGCTTAATTGGTTTGCATCCTCAGTGAAAAATGTGGAATGAATAACAAGAGTGATACACTCCAGCCTAATTTTGCAACATGCTTAGTACTAGCTATGGAATTTTCTTTCACTAAGGATACAGATGGCTGCTTTCCTATTTTGAATTAAATGATTTGTTTGTACACTTAATTTTCTTCAATCTCTTTTCATCATGGAAAAGTACTGATAAAGCACTATTTGACCATTAGAAGGCAGATAAAATAGAATGATGCATCTTCATTACTATCGTATTCTCTCTGAAATTTTTTTTTTTTTTGGCCTTGCAGGACGGTTCTGTTTACTCTGACCTCTGTAGTTGTGCTTGTCATCACTACTGACTGGATCAGCTGGGACAAGCTGAATCGTGGATTTCTGCCAAGTGATGAGGTCTCGAGAGCCTTCTTGGCTTCTTTCATCTTGGTGTTTGACCTTCTTATTGTCATGCAGGTACATTCTTTTAGTGTTTCATTCCAGCTGCTGATGCTGCCTAGTCAATCTATTTCCACTAGTAACTGGTGTTTAGCTAAGCCTTCATAGGGATAAATAAATGTTTAGTTTGCAATTGCTATTAGTATGGGTACTTTACAACACCATTCTCAGTCACTTGCAAAAAGCCTGCTGGCCTTTTTTTGTGAAAACATTGCTGATTTCTCTTCCTAGACTACCAGGGAAGAACTCTGTGACTTTCCACATTAAAAGGTGTTTTCTGCAAAAATGATATCAGAGAAAGAAACAGAAGTTAGTTGTTTTGTAAATTCAAAACTTCTCTTAGGAAGATGAGAGAAATTCAGCCAAACAAGAAAGAAACACTTCCAAATTTCAAGCCTTTACAATATTTAGGTATACACACATTGTAGCACTTTAATAGATTAAAATTAGTATTCACTATTAAGATGCCATTTTCACATGAACATTTCTTTATTTTGATGACAGGTCCTTGTATTGTAATGTCTCCTGACAATGAGGTTATCTGGGGAGATGATTTCCTTTAGTCTGCCTGTTTCTTTGAATCTAACTGTTAAGAAAGGAATCAGGGTCACAAGTATATGGCCAAAACCTTCCTTCATGTGATGCTGCGCTCTACCCTTTCCATTTGTCTGTAGTTTGAGCCCTGTGGGAATAACTCACCCAAAGCTCTGGGAAGAATTAAGTCATTTGGGCTGAGGCAAGGAAAAGGAGCATCAAAGACCCGAGTGACTTTTGTTATTAGTCCTAAATGTGTTAGGCTGTTGAACTCAAGTTTAGCACAGAATTTGAGAAGAACTGATGAGTCTGGGGAGAAATAACCCCCTGCACCAGTACAGATTGGGGTCTGACCTGCTGCAGAGCAGCTCAGAGGAGAAAGACCTAGGAATCCTTGTGGACAATAGGATGACCATGAGCCAAAAAAGTGCCCTTAGCAAATGGCATCCTGGGGTACATCAAGAAGAGTGTGACCAGGACAGGGAACTGCTGGAGTTCTCTTACTCCTTATGAACTGCTCTCTTATGAGAAGACGCTGAGGTGCTTGGGTCTTTTTAGTCTGGACAAGACTTAGGGGGGATCTGATCAATGCTTATAAATGCTTAAAGGGTGGGTGTGAAGAGGATGGGGCCAGTCTTTTTTCAGTGGTCCCCAGCGACAGGACAAGAAGAAATGGGCACAAACTTGAATGTAAGAAGTTCCACTTAAACATGAGGAGGAACTTCTTTACTTTGAGGGTGGCAGAGCCCTGGAAGAGGCTGCCCAGGGAGGTGGTGAAGTGTCCTTCTCTGGAGACATTCAAAACCCACCTGGACAAGTTCCTGTGCAACGTGCTCTAGGTGGACCTGCTTTGGCAGGGAGATTGGACTTGATGATCTCCAGAGGTCTCTTCCAACCCCATGTGATTCTGTGATTCACTCCTTTCTCTCCAATATATTACTAACTAACCCTGCTAACAAAGATGGTTTCTGAGACACTTAGTTCTCTTTAATGAGATATCTATTACTTGAGTAATTACCATAGAGGTGACACTGTGATGGCACTCAGAATTTATCACTGCTGTATTAGGATATGAAAGGTGCATCCAGTTCGATAGTTCAGTTTTATTTTACAATGTCCACCACTGCTCAGTGCTCACTGTGTTTCATGGTTAGAACAAGGAGGATAAGGAAGGGAGTACTCTTTTTCTAGTAAGATTTCTGGTGCTTTCTTTTCTCTCCCTTCGCATTTGACATTTTTTTTTGCTGTTTCAAAAAGATTCAAAAAGAGAATATATAATAAATGATTGTACTTCACAGGGCTCTAATGAAAGCGTGAATGAAAATACACGATGTATCAAGCTGTACTGAATTTGATATTGTATGCAGGGTGGAGAAAGAGAGTTGTCTTCATACTAAATAATTATTAAATCATCCTTTCAACTTTGAAATATGAAGTTCCATTACTTTGACCTTGTAGTTGCTGAATATAGGGAAGAATTTTATTTGAAACAGCTTGTTCCAAGTACTATTTTATATTTTTATAACACAAAGAAAGAGGCTCTTTTTAATTGCATTTTTGACTGATGTTTGTGTGATGGAGTTATTTATTTATTTAAAGTTATTTATTTGGACTGTGCAACAAAGTTGGCATGTGTTATTTACAGTGCAGTTCTAGCATCATTGCATTGCTACTGCAAAAAAGTACAGACAGCAAAGTATTAAACCACAAGTGAAGATCATCATGATCTTTTGACTGAAGTACGCTTCAGAATTACATGTATCTAGAAGTACCTTCTAAGAATGCTGCTCGTTTCATTTTATTTTTTTTCCTAACTTAAGTGTTAGCAACAAACTGCTAGAAAAAAGCAGAAAAAGAAGAAAATAAAATAAAAGGTTAGCATGAAGCATTTTCTGTTTGAGGCTGATGCTAAGAGCACAGATGAAGTCTTATCTAACTTTTTGGTACAGGCATTTTCTGCCCCTCTGAATTATGCATTAGTACTGCATTTAGCAAGAAGAGAAGACCAATTGAGTTTAGAAACACATCCTCAATGCTGTGAAAACCAATCACATAATTGTAAAGGATGGATTTGCATTCTTAATATTATTATAACTAAATACTTATCTAAGCCTATGTGGAACATAAGAAAGAAATAAAGGCTGAGTGGTCCCTGCACTGAAGAGCTACCTTTGTTTGATTAGACATAACCCAAGCAGACATGTGAAGAGCAGAATAAGGACAGCTGAACCTTAGACATGAGTGATTCTTAAGAGTATGTGCACTTTTTGCCTTTGGTTTCAGACAAACCCAGTCTGTCTCCCAGTGAGACGGACCCCTCCAGTCCAAGCTATTCAGGGAGTATCCAGTCATATGGAATATGGTCAAGGAGACAAGTGCAGATGAAACATAGAGGACAGAGACTTGTACCTGCAATATAAATGTGAGAGTTATTACTGCAAAAATATTAAGACAATCTGAGAAAACAGATCATGGAGAAGGTTGCCAGACTACAACAGGGTGGATATTGCAGTTGGCTTCTGTCTCGGGCTCTGTTCCTACCTCTTTGGCTAACCTTGCTGTCACAGATCACTTCACACCCACCCTCTCTGGAGTGAAGAAAAGGGAGCCTGAGGGCATGTTTAGATAGCTGCTGTGTATCCATCTCCACCCGATTTTAATCACTGTGGTTTTATAGTCAATGGAGAGATGAAATACAGTTGGGGTGCTTTTTAACAGCTGTAGTAGGATGATGTGCAAGTGCCCTAGAAGTGCACATTTCTCTCCATGGAGAATAAACAGATCCAACACGATGAACTGAGAGGAACATCCCTTAAGCCAGACCCAAAAGAAACCATATGAGGGTGGCATGACTCTATTCCAGCACTGCAGCTCTGCAGGGATCCTGCTCAGCTATTTCCAGAGCCGGTCAAAGAGACAAAGTCGCCTTTCTCTGCTACTATTTTAACAAGGAGACTTGTTTAGAGCATGTCTGAGTCTTGCAGACAGAGTCATCTCCACTTCTCCCACTGCTTCCTGGCCAGGGTTTGAAAGGAATTTAAGTTCCACTGGGTCTAGGCCAATATATTAGAGATAACACTCATTTTAGATTGCTTGAGAGGCAGCTCAGAGGTATTAATCCATTTCTGGTAGTCAAGACATTTTATCCAATGTTAAAACAAACACCGATTACTTTTTTAAAAAATACAGAGATTGGATATTTTCTAACTGAAAAACAACAGATCAAATTCAGTCCAGGTGAGCGTTAGTTCACTTTAAGGGACACGTGCTTGCTTATAGTAAGAAAGTAAAAATGCTACAAGTTTGTTATTTTTTTCCACAGTGATGAAGTTAGTCATTTTCACAATGTATTTAATTATGTGTGTCCTGATAATTGGGATGGCAAGATGCCAACATATGCATATTTCTGGCACCTGCAGCATTCACTGTGTACATGGGCATCATTATATTTTTAGCCTAAGTTTCAGACTGAGTGCAAGACCACATATTAAAGCTGGATACGTAGTAATGCTATTATCATGTAATAGAATTTTTTACCATCTTAATGAAAAATTCACATATTTAGTTCTTTTCCCAAAGATGTAATGGAAAAACTGTTAATTAAAGGAGTAAATATGAAAAATGAAACTACAATACTACAGTCCCACATTCTGAATATCTCTGTTTGAGCAAGTAGACAGTAACTCATACATTAGCCCATTTATCATTTTTTTTTCTTTTTTTTCCGCTCCTGTCATGTTCTTAGTGACTTTATTAATGGGTAGGAGCCAGTGGTGGCCAGACTATTAAACCTCATATGTCAACAGGAGATGAATTGTTTCATCTCTGTAGTGTCTTTTGTGAGCATTTACAGATTTCTCCAGACTTCTGAAAGACTGTGGAGTTTTTCAGCATGACCATGGAGTCGCACACTGTCGCTACCTTGATGAGTGCTTTGCAAGTCCCATGGTGTAAATTCTTGCAACTCATTTGTCTTACTGCAACTTTTTATCTGACAGTACGATAAGATTAAATGTCTGAGGGATTTAAAAGCTAGATTAAATTCTATTTGACTGCAAAATAATTTATTCTTCAATAAACTGAAGAAATTCTATAGTGTCTGAGTGGGCTAAACAGAAGCCAGGATGTTCTTCTGTCTGAGATTCTTTGCGAAAGCTCTTGTATATTAATCTTTAACCAAACAATCAAAATAATCCCATTAATACCAAATGGGAACACTCACAAATAAGCAGAACAGAATTTTGTCTTTCTGGGTAACTTGAAAGAAATTAAGCTCAAAGACAGTTGACAACATTCCTTATGACTAGAGCTGGATCTCTGCTTATGTAGGTTTTAGGATATCAGCAGACTGATTATTATTTTTTTAAATAATAACCATTTTTCAAATGTATCAGTCATAATACTTTTGTATGGAAATTATTTTAACATGTAGCTCTAGATCACTCCTTGCTAATGCAGTTGAAAATTAACATATGTAATGGGTGGCCTGACACTTCTTTTTACTTTTTTTTTTTTTTTCTACAGAATCTGTTTTTGATAGCGTTTTAGTAAGAGAATCCCTATTTAGGTTCATCCTGTGTTTTTTCTTCTAGTTCTTCATAGTTCCCTAAAAAAAAAAAAAGTAAAGAAAAAAAAATTAATTTGGCTACTTTGCAATGTTAATTATTTCTTGTAGATATCATTTTTAAACAGTAACATAGAAATGTTATCAGCAAAATGGAACAGACTCTGGTCCTATTAACAAATACATAAAGTGGGGATGGTCCCACTTAGTTTCAGTTTTAGACTGATGGAGAGGGTGTTTTGATTAAAATCCTGTATGATCTATGATCACATTAAAAAAAGACCACCCCAACATAAAGTGCATAGAAGATATAATTTGCTTGAATAGTTAGAGTAGAAATCCTATCTTGTCCACACCAATGGGACAAAGACTTGATTTTTAGAGTTGGAGGGTTTTTTTAGAAAATCTATTTAACTTTGCAAAGGTAATTTGATTGTGCCTTTTAACTGGATTTACACTCAGTAATTTGATAGAATTAATTTACCTGTATACAAACAAGAGAGGAGAATCCTGATTTACACTTTAAGCAGAATACACAACTCTAGAATTTTTCCTTTGAAACAGATAAGCAGAAAATGATTTTGTGTTTATAGACAAAGCAGGATACAAAGCAGGACAAAAAATACAAAGTAATCTGTTATTCCTGACAGAGGAGATCCTCTCTGCTGTATATTTGATTCTAGTGGTATGTAATTTTTTTGTTTCCCAACAAGCAACAGGAAAAATAACCAACGCATATTTTCTTCCCAAGGAAGCTACCAAACTTTGAATGAAGATTTTCTTCTAAAACCCTCCCATTTAGCACAACGACTTCTGAAGCAGTGAGCACTTGAATGTCAGGGTACCTTCCATCATACCTTTGCTGGGTTTTCTAGCACTTGAAAACATAATAAATACACACCTGAAAACACAAAATACAAGTCAAACCCCATGAGAAACTCTTGGGTTAGTGAAGTTCACAACCAATTTTTGCATGATTTCTGACATTCAAGTTCTGTATGTGAGTTTTTACTATGGATTTTTAATCATGTACTACTTGCCCTTTCAAGATGCCCTTTCACCAGCCATAAGGGCAAGTGACCAGTGACAGGTTTTTTAGAGGAGTCAGGATAGATGGGAATTCACCTTTAATAAAACTGGGGGCAGATCCACCTCCATTACTGGTGTCCCCAATCATGGCTAGATTGTACAAGGAAGCCATATACTCCAAACTGTTTTTTTCAGCTATTATGTGGAGTGTTTCATTCCATTCAAAGTACATTACTCTTCACTAGCAGATTTTAGACATTCCTGTCAGATAGCATTACAAAAATGGGTAAGCATTTTGAACACACGCTTGTACTCAGCTAATTGTGCAGTGTTTGCTGAAGAACCCTACTGTGAGGGTTGGCTCTGTAGTACTGTACCTTCCATGGCCCACAGGTCTCTGAAGGAGAAGGGGACAAGTTCAAGTGAGGTAACTGTGGGAGAAACCTTTCTGTAGCAAGTAATGGATTTGCCTTCTTGCAAAGTCTCTCGCATGGGAAAGACTTACTCCTCTTCTTTTGTCCTCTCTACATCCTCATCCTTCTGTGGATCATAGAAATGTTCTCTATTAGCACTGGTATAAAACATTCTGAATGTTTCTGAATAATTCTGAAAAATAACAATTAGTTAGAAGGACTAGAAGGGAACAGCTCTTGATCTACAGCTTTGTTTTATTTATTACTATAAATTCAAGTGACAGACTTGAGCACAGTCCAAAACACTGTTTAAACAAGATACTGGTAACATTTCTCATGGCATTATTGCACTGTGATGCTTCTTACTGCTGGGTCAAACACAGGTCTTTCTTGCCTATTCTAGAAGAGTTTCTTTTCTTGAATCTGCCTCCATAGCTAGTACTCTTGCATTTATATCTGCACTGAATTTCTCGGTCCCAAAGTGCTTTGTTTTATTTCCTTGAAGGTCACTGGTTTGGGAGGTATCAGGTATTTCCCCTTTCAATGTTGAAGAAAGAATAGTAGCTCTCCTGAGTTCTGCGTCCACCCATCCCATCAGACATCTTTTTTCTGTTAAATTTCCCATATCTTCTCTCTGTGATTGATTGGTATCACGAGAGTGGGTTATTTCCTAACTATCATGGGACAAATGTGACATGTTAATGTGGTCCCAGAAACTACCTGTTTGACAGCTCAGAAATGAACAGCTAGAAATGGAGTCAGCATCCCACAGAGTGAAACTGTCCCTGTCCCTCTCCCTCTCCTGGCAGGGAAGCGAGGCTCTAGGAAACTGATACATGGACTTTCTGCATCTCTTTCCCATCTGCCTCTTCATATTGTTGTTTTCTCTGGACAAGGCAGAGAATGGAAATGTACCGTATTTATAGATCGGAGAATAAAATAATAAATTGAAATCCACTGCTTTTATTTTGAAGGGAAACTTCCTTTGAGTTTGATGGAGCCGTATGTAGAGTTTATGTAGAAAGGTAATGAGGAGGGGGTGAAAGTAAAGCATTATTATGTGCAATTAAAACCCAGAAGCTTCTGTTGGAGTATTTTCAAAATCCAACTGGGTAAATAAATTCCTTTTGAAAATTTCTGAAACAATCTTTTGTACCTTGCCAGAACCCACTACAAATAAAGTTTATTTCAACTCTTCCAGTTACTTTGGGATGAAGAAAATGATAAGTAAAATCCTTTTCCCTTGAGGAAAGTTGTGTGTATTTTTTCCCTTATTGCACATTATATACCCTACCTTTTTAATGAGCTGTCTGGTTTATATTGCAGTGTTTTCATTCTGTCCTTGTCTAGTTTGATAACCGGCACCATCATTTTATGCTGTGGATTTGTCAAAAAAAAGACATGTGAAGTGCACTATTTTTAAGTACATTTTGTCCCTTGCACTGGTTGCAGATAGTTAAGTCTAACTTGGGCGCATTATACTTGTCTTGGGCATTACAGATTCAACTCCAAGGTTTGCTTCAGCTGCTGTAACTTGGTGTATTTGTGCTGACCTGAATCCTATAGTGCCAATTTATACCAGCTGAGGGCTGGGCCCTTTTTTTCAGTTCTGTGACTCAGTTCCTCATTTGCTGAAAAGGAACAACTTTAGTTCTTTTCTTTTACTAGTTCTCTGATTGTCTGCTTAGCCCCTAAGGTGCTCAGAGAAGGATGCTCTATGACTTGGTACAGCTTCTAGCATAATCAGGCACCAGTCCCAGCTGGAGCCTCTTGGCTCTGAGATGACTACACACAAAATGAATTAGCTGAAAAAGCTTCTCATTTGTCACAGTTGTTCCCTTTCACTCTGACAATGGGTACATGCCAGACATGTGACACTGAGGCCCTTCTTTCGCAGTGCAGGTATTTGCCTGACATAATGAAGCAGTTCTCCAAAAGCAAACCTTACATTTTCCCACACTGTCCCCTGAAACCATCATATCCAGCCCAAATGCACCAAAAAAAAAAAAAAAAGTGGAGTTCTAGGAACAACAAAAGCTGGAAGTTGTTTGCAAGTCTTTCACGGGACTATTTTGATCTGTATTTGCAAGGAGAGCCTTGTCAGACTCTGCTACAATCAGTGTGTGGTAGGTTTTGTTATTGTTGGATGTTTGTCTGATGACTGTTGCATTGCTTAAGATTATATTGCAGTGATATATGTTGATATAACAGTAATGGTGACTTCAGACAATTTCAACTCTCCACAGTAATGCTCTGGAATATATTATTTGATTGTAGAAATCTGCTTTGTAATGAACGTTGTTACACAGGCTTTTACCTAAAAATATTTTTCATTTTTAGAGAGATGAGATTGAACTGGTTCAGCTGTTTTCCAAGTGATAGAATTGCATGCAATTTGTAAATGCAACCCTGTGAGTTAAAAAAAGAAGGATAAACCTCAATTTTCCATCACTAGATAGAGTGTTGCCTTAAGACAAGTTTTATGTGTATCTGTATTTTACATTTAACTACATGGCATGCTGAATTTACAGGTCTTAGTGACGGGTCAGAGCTGAGCATACAGATCCACTGAGCAACAGTACTGAGTAAAGACAAAAAGCAAAACCAGCTTGGTTGTTCTTAATCAAACTTTAGAGTGGAACAGAAACAAGAATACACCTGATATTGTTCATCTAACTGCATTATTTCTGCAAAGCTGTTTGAATAGCAGTTGTTTATATTTCCTTGGAACATTATATGAGACTTACACAAAAAGATGTGTACTATTATTGCCTTTGGGTTGTTCTAACATGCTGTAAAACTGCTGGGGTTTTTTTTTGTACAACAAAAGGGACATATGTAGTTAATCACAGAGTGTCTTGAGATACTGAGTACTTTACTTTTTCATCTATTAGAATAATATTTTATTGAATCCATCATTTTATTGAATACATCATTCCCATATGTATAGAGGAATGGAAGTATTCTGCGGTGCTTTTAGCAATTTGAAATTATAGTTGCGGTGGCTTCTGATTTTAAACCAATATTTAATTCCTCAGCTGTGTTGTGCTTGGAGTCATCTCCCTGTGTGTCCCAGGTGTTGCATAAGTGCGGCCTTAAGTCAACCAGGCTTCTAGTCTCCTACAAGTCAGAAGCTTAAACGTTTCTCTTTTCTGGAATCTGACCATGTTTCCCTGCCCATCCTGTAACGCTCATCAGGGAGAAGAGATTCCCCAGCATAACAGTTACCAAACCTGGCAGGTAGATTGGGGACCAGAATTGCATGACACAGTGTGAATCTGTGTTTCCTGCTGGAGCAGCAAAGCAACTAAATCAACATGCCTATAGAGTCTCTCAAATAGTCTCAGTGGTGCACTACAGCTGACTTTGGACTGGACTATGTCCCTGTACTAGTCCCCAAATAATTAACCTCTTCTCTGTCTCTTCCTAGTAGTTAGTATTTGCAATATAATTTTTCATTAAGACTCCTTAGAGCCCTGTATAAGCCAATGGGTGCTGTAGGTGCATTAACACATTGCCACTATTGTTGAAATGGTACAAACAGAGACCAAAAAGCAATATTAATCAAACTGGGAAAAAGCTGTATTTTTCACCTCCTTTTTCCAAGTTCATTTGCTACAGCAGTCACTAATGCTGAACTTGTCTTGATGCCTCTGATGCCAGAGCAACATAGCCTCAGGTAGTCTGTGATGAGTACAGCTGGCTCCTTATGCCTTTATTTCCCACTTCGTTAGCAAGAAGGGCAGCTGCAGACATGCTGGGGACTACCCATTATCAATCAATGCAAGGTGGAGCTATCAAGGTCTCTGAGCTCAGTTACACCAGGCACCTAGCCCATTTCTGCCTGGAGGAAGATAAGAGAATTAAAAAGCTGCTTTCTGGACTGGGTCTGAGCAAGGCTGTCCATGTCCTAAGGCAGGTTGCTGGGGGCAGTTTGAAGTGGTCACAAGGGCCGTAAGTGAGAGAGATGCCCAGTCCCTGCAGCCATGGCTGCAGCTCCATGCCTGGCCACCTCCAGCTTGAAGCAGTCATTTGCAAGCAGGTCTCTGTTTCTGAAGAAACACCATGGCTGCTCCTGTTCAGAAGTGGGGAGGAGGACTTGAAAGTGGCTTGATCCCCTGAAGCCTTCTCTCTCCAGCCAGCAACACTGTATGGTGCACCAGTGGTGCAGAGGAAGGCACAGAGCAAAGATTGGTGGTGGAGACCCACTCCCAGGATGAGGCACTTGTGTGGTTTTGGTGACTCAAACCTGGTAGAGCTGCTTTTCTCCTGCAGCCAGCCAAATTTGGCTTGTGCATTCAAGAAGCCTTTATCCTGTCCTGGCCAACTCTGTTTCCATCTCTTTGATAACCATAGAAGCCTGTGGAGCACTGCGTTTCTCAGTGCCTTTATGGCTTGTATCCCCGCTGGCATTAATTACATGATACAGTAATCCAGAAGACTGCACTGTACACATTCTAGCTAGTACTGGTCATCTGGCTGTGATTTTATTTCATTTTTCAGGAGAGATATTCCAGCTCACTCTTTCATACAAAACTGGCTTCAATTTCCCTCTCCATCAGTTCTCAATGAGTTCTGCTGTGATGAAGTTTCCCACATCAGGTACCACATGAGGAATTAAATGATGGAAATTTGTGTCTAGGTAATCCATTTTATCGCCTGTAGATGAAAATAAGAAAATAGTGTACATCTCTTTCTAACGCATCTAGCTATGGATTTAAGGGTATAATCCTATAATCCTCTTTGGATGGCTTTGTATGGTTTTAGTTTCTCTCAGGTGGTCTTTGGGCTTGACTATATACAATGTGCAGCACACATTAGGCTATAATGAAATTTCATTTCACTTCAGTACTGTGTGCCCAAAGTGGTGAAAACAAACAATCCTCAACAGCAGCAGCGATCCCATGTACAGCCGGCCATCCAGTTAGGAGTAGGTGGCAGAAAAGAAGCAATTAAGCGATCTGCTTTCTCAGGCAGTCGGAGTTAGAGGAAGCCAAAGGGACTGTTTGTTGTCCCATCTCAAGTAGGCAAGAGTAGTTTTTGATGGCCCTGATTCAGAATGTGCCCTGCAGTGTTTCGGGAGGCAGCCTCTTTGCTGCTGCCCCAGCCACCTGCGGCTGCTGCCTCCCGGGCGAGAGCTGCAGCGGGTTCTCTTGGCTGTGAGTTGGTATTTTTGTCCTGACCTTAAGTTGCGAAGCAACAGCTACATCTTCTGAACGAATGTTAAATACCCTTGGGGATGTTTCTGGCATCTGGGCCAAACAATTACTGCACTAATCTAAATTATACAAACTCTACTATTTCTCAAGGTCAGGCTGCAAAGATTTGCATATCTGGACAAAGTGTTCCAAATGCAAGGGATGAGAGAAAGAAAAGCATCAAACAAACAAGCCTAGCATCAGAAATGCGCAGATGTCAATTCAAGCAACAAGAATATGGTTACACATAAAAAATAGTGTAAAAAATGAGACAAAGCTACTGAGGCTGCAGTCATGCATTCAGAAGTTAGGAGATGCCAGAATTAAGGTCACTGGTATAAACTTTTCACCCCTATTGTGTGTATGCATTATGATACAATCTTTAATTACCTATTCACATCCCATTTTTCCACAGAACCTCTGTCTCACTTTCTGCACTGGATGAATGGCGTTCACTTAATGAGAAGCTATTCAATATTTGGGTTTACCCTTTCTGTGAAGTGTGTGGCCCCGGGCCTTACTTATTGCACACTATTGAAACCGTGATATGAAGATGAAATCATTCATATCTTCATGGGCTTTTTTGTGACACTCATTGCTGTACTTCCTAAGGGCTTTTCAAGAATTAATGTATTTATCTTCACAATAGCCTTCACAATAGGAGTATTATTGTCTATTATTGTCCATATTTTATACTGAGGCACAAAGAGGTTAAAGTCAAAGGTTCCCTAACTTTAGATGTCTTAAAGCATTATTATGGAAATTTGTATTACCCATCTTTTAGCTGAGCAGTTAACTAATTAGAAGAGGAGGGTCTAGCATATTATTTTATTAGGAGCAGATAGATCCACATATTTACTTGATGCAATCTTACATATTGCTATACAGACAGCTCTATTTCCCTTGAAGAATTCGAGCAGTTGTAAAAGAAGTTTCTTTGCTTGTTTTGAGTGATGACTATAATGGTGTCATATATTTAACTCCTTTTATAAAAAAAGTGGTTACTTTTTACATTGATCTTAAAAGAGTACAGGGCATCCTATCTAGGGAGTGCTATGCACTACAAGACTCTTGCTATCCATATGGATAATTTATCAGCCCTTCCTCTTCTCCCAAGTGGTGGAGTATTCAGGTCCCAAGTGGTGGAGTATTCAGGTCCAGCTCCTGTTGTATCAATGCCACCTATGGGCTCTTATCACTTGAATAAATCTAAACTTAGGTGGGATATTGAGGCAATCACACAAAAAAAAAAAAAGGAAAAAAAAAATCTGACATACATAGTGGAGTTAGCCAAATTCAGTTCCTCCTGGCAGCAGCGATCCCTGCAACAAGAGGTAAATGTTTTCACATCTGCTGTGGTCTCTTGCATTTACACCCTTCTCCTCACACACTTCCAGCTTGTGCAGCAGATGCAGAATGCAGGAGAACTACAGGGGTCTCTGTCACTCTATATTCCCACCTCACAGTCATAAGTTAGATCCTCTTTAATGATAAAGGGTCATGTCCTCTGAAACAAACAGTGTGTGATCATGTAGCTATGTAAAGACTCTACCATGCCATACATACATGGTATGGATAACCTTAGCCTGACATCCCCTAGTTCATGAGTCTTCACCATTGAAACCTCCAGGCAGTTCCTTTGATGCAGGCTTTTTTGTGTGCATAATTCTTTTAGTTCTTACAAAAAGCCAGAATCCTCAAAATGAAAATTGTGCCATACGAAGCTGATGAACCTTATCAGGGTACCGGAACTGTTACCTTCCCTGCACAGATGTTTGCCATGTGAGTGACCTGCTAATAGCAGAGTGTGTCTTTTTGCTTCTTGTCAGCCACTTCAGAAGGAGGAGATGTACTTTGCTTCTGGGCTTCATATTTTCTTGTTAACAGCAGAGAGTGGTGATAATTGGAGTCCAAACTTCAGAACCAAAGAGGCACTGATGCTTTCTGACCATTTCCCCAAACTTGGCCTTTTCCTGCCTGTCACTTCCAAACTCTCTCTCCCTGTCTCCTCTCTGCAACCATCCAGGGTCTGTGACTTACCTCATTACTTTTATACAATTCCACTTTTCTGTCTTTGAGTTTCTCATTTCTAGCCTCCACGTCCAGTGAATTCAAATCATCCACCCCAAGCCCAAGAAATCTCTCCATTTCTCCCTTAGCTCTCCCCAGGTCAGTCCCTTTTCCTTAGCCAGCCAGTCCCAACCTCCTTCCTTTGGAGGTGGGGGCTCCCATCCCCACCATCCTTTCTAACATCTCACCCTCTTGCCCTGATTTAAGTATCTCCCCTCTTCCCAGTCCCTTTGTATAGCCTCTATCAAACCTTTTTCTCTCTGCTTTCATTCCCCTTCACAGTGCAGCCCAGGTAGACACAGCCTTCATTTAATCATGTGGCTGCACGTGGATATGCCAAGTCTTTTGCTTGGCCTCTTGGAGGGGGCTGCTGGGGAAGAAAGAGGACAGTGCTTGGGCCACTGCATCCCTGGAGCTGGGACCCCTGCTGCTCCCATCTTCCCTCAGCTGCAAGAGTCTGCCTCCATAGGCAGGCACAGTCCTAGGACTTTAGCTAAATTCTTGCAAGTATAATAATTATTGACTTTCAAAGGCACCTTAAATTCTTCCAGTTTGGGGCAAATATTCACAGGGAAGCAAAAAGCACATCTCTGACACAAACTTACTCTATTTCTAAACTGTACGTCTCTACTTCAAAGCATGAGGCATTTCTACAAAGCAAAGCAGCATATTTTCTCTTTGGTCTTGCTCTCAGAAGGGTTTGAATGGTGCTAGTTGAAAATGTCAAAGCCCTAGAACAGAAACATAGAACTGAACAATAAAAAAAACAGCCTGAGGCAGACACCTGGCAAGGGCTCTGTTCAACCCAAGCAGTTAAATTTGGAAAAGTTATAAGCAAATGAAATCAGTATTTTGTACACAGGCAGACTTGAACAGTAAGCAACAGTGCTGTGATTTCTGTCTTTGTTCTAGATGGCACCTGCCACAGAACTGGGTGTTCTTGTGGTATGGGGTTGTACAAGTTCTTCTAGCAAAATAAACCCCCCAAAAAACTTCTCTTCTCGTAGAACAGTTTGTTGCATTTCTTTCTTTTGCACTTCCAGAACTACATCTGACTGAGAAGGGGGAAAATCATAGAATCATCTGGGCCAGAAGTGACCTTCAAAGGTCATCTAGTCCGACTCCCCCGCAGTCACAGGGACACCCCCAACTAGACCAGGTTGCCCAGGGCCTCATCGAGCCTCACCTTGAATGTCTCCAGAGAAGGGGCCTCAACCACCTCCCTGGGCAACCTGTTCCAGTGCTCCACCACCCTCATAGTAAAGAACTTATTCCTGATCAACAGCATTTTTCATAGAGAGTTTTCTCACTCTGTCACTCTGTGTTTGGGAGGGGTCTGGAGGGAAGAACAGCCTCTGACATCTTCACCTGCTGAATTTCATATCGACAGGTGTGAGGCTCTTGGCAGCTCCACGGGACTGTTCTCCAGCATCCTGGTTTCATTTTTAGCCTTCACTCAATCAGCGCCTCCAACTTGACATGACAGTATTAATTTGCAGACAAAATGCCTCGTTCACAGTGGTGATACTCAGAGTCTCAGCAGAGTTATTAGCCACTTCCATGTAGTAGTTTTTCAACCTCATTTTCACATTCATTTTTATAGAAGTAAAACTCTTGCTTTTTCTTTAGATAGCATTTGTAAATACAAGCAACTTTGAACACTGAAAAATCTGAAAAATGAAGTTTACATTCCACAGACAGAGCTGGTCAATAAATTTCCACATTGTGTCCCAATGGAAATATACAGTTATGATGTTTCTTCTATAAAGAATGCCTCAGTGAGTATCGCTGAAGGGACTACCTGTGAGGGCAATATTATCAATCAAATGCAATTATTTACTCTATCAATTACCAGTATTCTTAGTTTATAAGACACAGATGGCTATTGGAAAGACAGAAAAGTAGTGAGAGTCTCGAAAGATGGTAGTTAAACTAGAGATTCCCTTGGGGATGGGGTAACCATGTCCATAAAGTAATATAAAAGCATACCAGCATACAGGCTAGATGAGCCTCTGGGTTGTATAAGAAAATTAAATACAATTATTAATAGATTTTTATGGGGATATTATAGATTTTTATAACATTCAGGTCAGAATGAGAACATGAATTCAGTTTTTCGTAGTGATCTGGTTCTAAAGGTAACACAGTGTTAGAAATTCTTGTGCAGAACCATACTCATTAAAAGAGAAATTCAGAGATCATTTATGTGATTGGTAGTTGACTTCACATCACAGAAAACAGTGAAAGTGTTTGGTGGTATTTTCAGGGAAGCAGAATGCTGTCATTGGTGCCAATAAGGTAGTGGAGCCTTGAATAAGGGCTTTCTGTGAATAACTCTGTCAAAGAAACTGTTTCATGAGTTTTTGCTTATTTTTGTTAACATAAGGATTTCCATGTATCTAGTAAGGATTCATAGAGATCAACTAAGTCTTCAGAATTAGGTATGAGATAGATCATTTATACTGGAACTATATTTGTTTATCAAGAAGAAAATATACTGCTTAGATCTTTAATGGTTGCTACAAAATATGCAAGAGCAACATGAGTGATACTACCCTTGTATTTTGACTCGGCATTTAAAGCAGGAAGTTTGGCAGCTTTGGCAGGAAAACTCAGAGGAGAAGTTGGGAAATGCAGATAAAAGGAGAAAGAGAAGTTATGAACATTTTAAGAATGAGTAGTTAATTCCTACCTATGTCATGAGCTTGTTATTTTCAGTTTCTTATGAAAGGTTTGTTGTTGTGGCTTAAGCCCAGCCGGCAACTAGGACCACACAGCATTCACTCACTCCACTTTCCCCCAGAGCAGGACAGGGAGAAGAAGGAGAGAAAGCAAAAAAACCCCAAAACTCATGGGTTGAGATAAAGACCACTTAATAGAACACTAATGGAAGATAAAAGAATACTACTAATAATGTTAAAATAATATCCAAAAAAAGTGATGCTCACCACCCAATGAGCAATTGCTCAGCCCATCCTGAGCAGCAATCGCAGATTCTTGCTCCCTGGCCAAATCCTATTTATATACTGAGCATGACATCTATAGTATGGAATACTCCTTTGGCCAATTTGTCCTGTCTAAGCTCCCTCTCAGCTCCTATGGGAAGTTGAAAAAGTCCTTAATATAAGCCTTACTATAAGCCTTACTTAGCAACAACTAAAACAATACGTTATCAACTTTATTCTCATACTAAATCCAAACCACAGCAGCTACTAGGAAGAAAATTAACTCTATCCCAGCTGAAACCAGGACATTTGGTCATTCTAAGTAGTTGTTAAGGAGTAGTCAACACTTTGATCAACTTTTACATTGATCAAGATTACAAGACAGGCAAATGTTACAATGAGCTTTGTGTCCTCAAGCCTCACAGATCCCCTGAGCTGTGTAACTATAGGAGCTTCTGATCTTCCACAATGCTCACCTGAGCCATAATTTAAAAAAATTCTGTTCTGGACAGTGTTTTTTGTAGCCCAGATCAGGGGAGTCTGTCTTTTGTGAAAATCTGTGATTTGCAGTGGAAAGACTATGAGATGGAGCACTCAGATCCCCTCAGCATGTGCAAGGTCTTTGCCAAAATACATTAGGAAATGTTATTTTATTAATAACTCAGCTTTTGGACTTTTGCTTGTAGAAGCCAGTGCAATTGCTTCTAGGCCAGACCAGAACATTTAGCCAACCTCTGCCACCAGGCATGCTGATGCAGACCAATAGCCCAGTAGTCTTTAATTCCTAAATAGTACATTACTGTAATAATAACCTGTGGTGTGGCTCTAAATTGATTTTGATTTCCTGTATTATACCTCTCCACCTCTGATTATAGAATCTTTTAAATTGCTTTTTATAATCTGTTTTGCTCATATTTCTTTCATATTTGCATACTTTGCAGCCGTGCTTTGCACATGCAATCTGTATATTCACCTCAGTAAAAATGTACTGAGTCTGAGAAGACATGAAAACAATAGTCTCTGTTTTCTTTTTAAAATAGGGCAGTTTATGTACATATGTTTAAACATATTTAACATATGTTTACATATTTAACAGCAGAAATGCCCAACCAATAGTCATCACTTACATACACAAGTAAGGAGCACTTCTACAGATCAGGATGCCCCTAAATATATTTTCTAGTGCATTTCTCATACCTAAACTGCTACAATTAAGTGTGCAATTTTTATCTATTCATTATTTTGGTAAATGTAGATTGCCCAGGACCCTCTGATGTATAATTATATGTTTGAATGAGCACAGCGACTTCACTAACAGACATTTGTTCTGTGGACATGCTAGGAGAATTATAATTGATGCTTTCTTTATCATTGAATGAAAAAAAGATAAAAATTCTGCTATAAACTGGAAGTTGAAATAAATTATGTAAAATACATAATTCGCATAATGACTGTCCCTTTATAAATGTTCATATTAAGTAACCGTATCATTTGGGATAATTCTTCCTTGAGGAATGCTGTGAAAGAACAGCTCATTCATTATCTTGACTTGGAGAATTGCTCTAAAACAGATCCTTTGATGAGAAAATTGATTTAACATTTCTTTAAACAACTGAAAATAATGCTTGAATTCTATATTTTCCTGTCCAGAAAGTTTCAGTAACTGTCTGCATGGTATGGCTTTGACCGGTTAAACTGAAACTCCCTCCAAAACACTTGCATCTACCTCTCCTTTGCATGCATATATACATGCAGAAACTTGCTTTAGAACCCCACCTGGTCTATTAATCACACTGAGCGAGTAATCACTCAGCTGCCGTAATGTAGCTCCCTTGATTCATTGATGCCCGTAATTAAAAGTTTTGGAGTCATACTTGGGAATTCGGAAGCCTGAATTTATCTGCAGGCAGCATATTGCATCTGCTTACTGCCCTCCCAACAACATCTCGGAGAGCAGGCAACACGTCATTTCCCAAAACTTTTGTCAGGAGAGTACTTTAGAATAAAAATAGGAGCTACTGAATTAAGTCTAGCACTTTGAGATGCTAAGGAGAAAGTTACAGAAGAAAATATAGTACGGGGAAAAGCACATAAATATGATTGTTAGTGGCAAAGATTTCGGAGAAGGAAGGTTATGAAGGTAGATGAAAGAGAGCCAAATTTCTGTAACAACAGATAGTGGAAGAGACTATCTTCTGCTCCAAAAAGACTGTGGGGGTTGTGGGGTACAACAGCTGACCCCAAAGAAAATTCTATGTGGAAGGAAATTAACAAATTGTCTTCAAAAGTAACATTGACAGTGAGGGGAGAAAGAGATTTCTCACAGATCAGAAGTAAAGACTGAATAGAAGGGTTGCAGAAGGGCATCCTTCAGAAAGGTCTGTTAGTTTGGATAAGCTTCTGCCGAGTGCTGTATGTATGGTGTCTTATCTACACTGCATTTCCAAGCCTTTTGAGGTTGCCCACCCCGTCTCATCTGTCAATTTTTCAAAATTATAATTCAGCCTTTCCTTGCGATCAGCATAGTTGACATATTTAGATTCAAATCTCACTAGGAGAACACTTTAATTCATTCAAGGCACACCACCAGCCTCTGATTTTGTCTTTGAGATTAAAAGAGACACCTTAACAGCATTCTCTCTGCTCCCAAGGATTTTGATGGGAACAGTTTTGAAATTCAAACCAAACCGTTGTTTGTCAAGACCAGGGTGAGTTTGTGCAATTAGAACTTGGTTCAATGTGTTTTTGACAAGTTCTCCCAGGAGGTTTCTAAACATTGAAAACCTTTTAGGATGAAGTTCATGTTTTCTGCATACGCTTGGCAAAGGCAGATATATCGCATTGGTATAAAAAGCTGAAACTGCATTTTTCCTCTTTCACATTCATGAAGTGAGCTTTTGCACTGGGGTCAGAGAGGAAGCTGTAGAGAAGAGTTATCTTCCCTAATTTTCATTCACATTGGAGGCTATATTTTTGGGTTTGTGATTTTGTTCATTCTTTAAGGCATGTAATTTATGTATACATAACATACAGAGTGTACTGGCAGCATTTCCCCAAGGGATAAGAAAATGAATGGATTTTTGGGGAGGGGAGGGCAGATGGGAAGGGGAGAGCTTAAGTAAATAATTTCTGCAACTACTAAGTGACATAAGCTCTCTGTAATAAGAGGATATTTCATGTCACTGAACTGCAGTCAATGACTAATGTGATGGTATGGTATATATGCAAGATACAGTATAATAATCCAAGTAGCACACAAGTTTTACACAGCCTCTTATTATTAATGAAAATAACAAAACTAATAAAACCTGTACTTACATAGGGACACTATTGTTTTCTTCTTTTTCTGGAAGTTCCTTTCATCAAATGAAAGGTATTTTTGTGACAAAGATCTTAGAGTGGTTCTCTAGCAACTGGATTTTCCTGTAATTTTGCTTCTGTGTGTTGAAGACAGGCATTTTTGGTGTCTGAATCATAAAATTGTTTTGTAATGAAAGAATGTTTTCTTTTAGAAATTGGGAAACTATTTAATGTAATGAGTAATACAGCTAGAATTTAATACACTTATAAAAATGCACTGTACATCACTTTGAGGCCTTGATCTGAGGCTGAGTTCTGTATTCATCAGAAATTATCTGAGATGGGACCCCTACCAGTATGAGAGACTCTCATGCTATCTTTCACAGTCTCTTGGGTTAAACTTGGAGTCACTTTTGTATTCATAGTCCATTTTCTTTATCTAAATGGTGAGCTGAGAGGACATCATAAGGCCAAAAACTCTTTGTCCACCAGAAGCTCCTGAGGACTCTGAGCTGGCCATTTTAGTTCTGTGGTTGGACATAGTTTTCTGGGTCTGCTGTTACTGAATTTGACAGTCTGTATCTCGTGCATCGGACTGAGTCTGTATTTACACCAGCATAGTTAAGGAGGTTCTTTCTTTTTGTTTTCATAGATTTGTAGTTTCTAGAACTCTTCCAGTCCATTTCTATCAGAAGGGTGGGTCATTCTATTCAAATTCTGTTGAAATAGATAGTGGTTTGTACTGAGTTTTAATTTCAGGTGGTGAAGGGAGATGTTCCCTCCCACTTGGTGAGGATGCACCTCACCAGAGCAGCCCAGTTAGCATTCTGCTGTTTATCTTCCTGACCTGGTGAGGGAGTCAAGAAAAACTGGCTCATATGGTTATTAAAATTATTGTGATTCATGGAAAAACATAGGTAGATCATGAGAAACACAGAAAAGGTATTCAGAGGTCATCCAATGGCCAGCCATTGCTACCAGTTAGGGCTTATGGATTCTGAAGAACTTCAGTGTGAGAATGGACATCTGCTTTGCAGCATGTATGGACAAGCTGCGAGTGCCTCATCAGGCTTATAGAGTGGGACTCAGCCGAAACACCCCAAATGTGATTCAGCTTGAAGCTCAGGACCCCTAAATGCAGGTGGGTACAGGGGAGCAAGCTGTATGCTAGTTCCCATCCTGGTGAATGGCAATCTAATTGGCACAATAAATATTAGAGACTGATGTGGCAGCATGTATAATGCAAGGAAGCATGGAAAAAATAAACACCCATATAACATATACCCATTTTCACTTGTATTCTAGATTGTTGGTGAAAGTTTGAAAACACATCCCAGAGATACTGATATGCAAGAGAAGCTGATTCTATTTTGACATACACTCCTCCTGAGCTTTTTGTTTTTCCTTATATTCTTTTTTTGCTACCCAGATGTGTTTACATAATGGCTATATAAATCTAAAGTATGCATTTCATACTGCCACCCCAACTGATACCAAACAAGCTGCTGTTACTTCTGGAACAGATGTGCCTAATGGCCACACCACAGCTTTTGAAGATAAACCTGGAGGCAGAGGGTAAATGTGGAGGAGGAGTTGAGGAACGGGATATGTTGCCTTCAGGAAATGAAGGCATCTCGTTCACAAGTGCAGTACGCTGCAGCTGTTAATCTTATTAACAGGCTAAAACTCAGGACACAGAAAATTATTTTAATTTCAACTAAAAAGCAAGAGAGGAAGCTGGGAAGACCAAGTATATCTCATATTACTGTTGTCCCTGAAACAAAAATTTAAGTGCAGAAAGCTACATTTTGTGAAGGCTTCTTTCAACATTTGCACACAGTTTCCTTTTTCTTTCCTTATATATTAAGTCTTTTATTAGCACAGGTTATGAGGAGGAAAATAATTTTGGAAAAGAGTTATTGCTGATTATTTTAAAGGAAAGGGAAATTGTATGGGCTCATTTGCAAACCCTACATTTAAATTTTTGAGACACATTTCTCCCTGTTTTCCATATTCCATGGAGTCATGGAATTGTCAGAGTTGGAAGGCACCTCTAGAGATCATCTAGTCCAACTCGCCTGCTGGAGCAGAATTGCCCATAGCTAGAGCACATCACTCAGGACTGCATCCAGGTGGGTCTTGAAAATCTCCAGAGCAGGGGAATCCACAACCTCCCTGGGCAGCCTGTTCCAGGGCTCTGTCACCCTCACCGTAAAGTAGTTTTTCCTCATATTTGAATGGCATTTCCTATGTTCCAGCTTGTGCCCCTGCCCCCTCGTCCTGTCACTGGGAACCACTGAAAAGAGTCTGGCTCTTTTCTCTCTTTACAAAGTGCAAGTTTATAGTTTTGTTTTCAACTGGCCCCACATTTTCTCAGAACTCTTCAGAGCACAAATGAATTGAAGGAATTTTGTTCAGAACAGAACAGCTCCAGAGTCATCCATTTCTAACAGAGGCAGCTGATTTACTTTCCATCTACAGTGAGCAATGTATAATAATCCCCTTGCTCCAGATACTTTTCATTTCCATAACACCATCTTTATTATGTTGCAAAGCTCATAGTGAGGAAAATATCTGTTCAGGTATTTTAGTGCAAATCTATCTTCTTGGTTGTAGGCAACACTAAAAATCACCATTTGGATATCAGGCAGTAAGGAAATTCATGTATGTAAATATTTGGAAAGAGAAAGGGACAATATGCTTTTTAATGCAGATGAAATTATCTGGAGACAGTTGCCTTAAAGCACAATTACTTCAGAACTCTAAGCGGAGCTCACTGTTCTCAAATAGGTACAAATGGCATTAGCAGTCTTTGCAAATCCTGAAATGCTCCAGATTTCATATTACTGTTTAGCTGCAATGTGTGTATATGTATGTTCCACAATGCAGTGGTATATGCATTAGTGCATATATACTTGTATTGTTAATGATTACATAGCAATGTATTTAAAATTTCTTTTTATTCTCCACATCATAGTCAGGTATTTGGCCTTCTAGGGTGCCAGAAAGATTGACTGCTCTGTCATAAGTCCTTGACAGCTGCAATACTACTATAAATATAAGTATTGCATATTATTAGTGTATGTCCATTTCTTGTATTCACCACAGAAACAGCTTTCATAAGCTGTGCCACTGAGCTGGTTAGAAAAAGCCATTACAACTGACTTGCTGGTGCTTTAGGGAAGTTTCTTGTAGGGAACAAGACACAGTGGCTTCGCAGGAACGGATTTCTTTGTCTCTTACAGGTACACAATATTATAACGTTACCATTTTATTTAGCGGCTCATAAGAATTAACTAGAAAAGCTCACACTGGTGTTTCTTATCCAGAAGAATTACCTGATAGGTATTAAGCTCAACCAAGGTCAGACACAAGTGAGACAGTAGAACAAGAATAAAGGCTTACAAAAATTAGAGAAACTCAGAGAAAAAGTAGAAGATCATTTACTTTTGAACAGCTTTTGTTAATCAGCATTTTCATCCGTTGTGAATAGATAAGCAACAGGTGAGAGTGAGTTACAAAGAGGAACCTCACAGTGTCACTGAGATATGTGAGACCTCACATTTTCCTGATGGAGAAACTGTTGCTCCCAGGACATCCTGGGTGTGCACAGAGGCTTGTGCTTCATGATGTCTGCTGCACCTCTGGCATGATTAAAGTTTCACCTTGCTCCTCTTTGACTCTCGTTGAGTAGCTAAAATTTGAAGGGAAGCTGTAAGAAAGAACAGTCCTTGCCCTCACTGGGAAATAGTGATTACTATTGATCCTGGTCACTGCACATCTCAAGATGAGACATCTTCTAGTGTCCATCCTTCCTTGTGCACTGGCTTTTTTTCAAACACAATTTGTTCCTAATGTAACAGAAAGAATGGATAGCCATTAGTCCTTCACACTACGAACAATATTTGTCCTATCAAGGAACTAGCCATGGTCGCTAAGGACTGGGGCAATATTGTGCTCCATGATGCTCAAAGACAACAAAAATACAACTCCAGTCAGTTCTGGAGCATTCTATTGCTAAAGAAAAGCCAAAAGTTATGGCTGGTTAGACAGGTGGGTATAAGCAATAGGGACTTCATTGGTCTGGATAAGAGGTAATCCAGGACACCTAATGGATGATATCTTCATGTTTTCCCATAGCAAAGGAGAATTATAAAAGAGACTGAGAAAGGAGAAAGCTCTGCAGCTGATAGGGAACTGTACGGGGAAAGTTTCTTTAAATAGAGAAAAGATTCATAGCCTGAATTTGTAGACTGATAGAAAGAGCAGCTGTCATATAGACAGCCTCTACCTAGGATAGTGAAAGATCTGAAGGGATTTGAATATGAAAGGAAGTGCCCTATATTTTATTTGATCAAAGATAAGAGTGATATGGTTAAAGAAGCAGACTAGGAGACTGGTCCTTGCAGCAGCATTTCTGTATCGATAGAGAACAACTGCGCTGGTGAAGGCCAGAGGGAAAGATGCCGATGTAACTGAACAGCAGTTGATGAGAGCCTTGATAAAGATTTTAGCTGTGGGGTTTGATAGGAATTTTCATATCTGTGATATGTTATGCAGAGCAGATCTGCAGTATAAAGTCACTACCATGTTGTGAGGAGTGAATAGAGGATGATACCCAAGCTATAGTCACAGGGGAGAGAGAAGAAGTGCCATCTATCACAAATCAGGCATCTCCCAGCCAGTACAGGTGTGGATATGGGTCTTTCAGTGAAATGCAAGCATTTCTTATTTTAGATGGTCTGAAATTTTGAGATTACTTTGAGTTTGATATGGAAAAACTAAATACCTATTCCGACATTTCAGTAACAAGGGTCATTGTTTTGAGGACATGTGCATACACAACATTGTCAGGGCTCAAAATGCATTAATGTGTAAATGCAAAGTGCAGAGACCTGGGGCTTGTTTGGGACTGGGGTGGCCTGGAAATTGTTGCCTTTAAATAAGCAGAAATGGGCAATAGACTAAAGGACTCTGTAATGATTTTTAAATGAAAGGGTTCATTCAAAGTCAAGCACATGCATACAAAGAGGCTGTATTGCTGCTTTAACTCTCAAGGAGTGAGTTATTGCTGTCTTTCTATCATTTTCTCAAATAAGGAAGAAAGTGAGCAAGACTTGCAGTGGCAGTTCTAGAAAAAGGCCAGGAGCTTCAAGAAGCTAAGCAAAGAAAGACTGAGGAGGAGAAAAGCACAAAGGTGATGGAGAACAACAGCAAGGTTATTGGTATCTATCCCTGTGTCTGACATTGCCATATAGTGAGGGATAGCCTTTCTATACCATTTCTGGTCCTGGAAGCTGTCTTCAGTCTTCTGTCTCAGCATCTTGGAACTTCGCTGAAGCAGTTAGTTGACTGTTATAGTGGATTTTCCATATTTTGAATTCCTTAAATCAAGACTAAATGATAAAAGGTATAACTCTGTCTGCAATTAGGGACTTTGTGTCACAGTTCCTGGTGGTTTTTTTGATTGTTATTGCCAATCCAAGCAGGTGAAACCGAAACAGATGAGCAGATCAAATGATACTTTCTGGATTTGAAAACTATGAATAGATTAGCAACGTGAAGCAGGATGTCTTTTGAAAAATAATGTGTCATCTTTCACTGTGGGAGCTAAGTAGCCCCAGTGAAGCCATACAAGTATACAGGTGGTGATATTAAGAGTAGATGTGTATTTTTGGTTTAGTGAGGGCTAAAAACTGCAGTGCCTATCAAGCTTCTTTCCTTTTTTTAGATAAGGTATTGGCAAAGAACACAGGGCCAGAAACCGAGCAGTAGATTTGATCTCAGAGGCATGAAAATGAATTCTGGTCATGGCTGCTGAGTTCCCTTCTTATGTATGTTTGAATGAAATATTAAAATGATGTTTGTACTTTAGCAGCTCACAGCTGTGGAGATCTCAGCTGTAGAGATCACTGCAAGTTGCAGCACTGCAGTGAAGTTAGAGATAACCATAGAGGAAGTTAGGATAACCACACACAGCCTTTGCCTCTGAATTCCAGCTGTTCATTTCCTACTTCAAACACTTGCAAAAGTTATAGCCATCGCCTCTCATTAAATTTCCTCTAGTTGTCTGCCTGTCTGCTGTGTTCTGAGAGTTGAAACAAAGCTATCTAAGAGATGCAACGATACCTGAAAATGCAGAGTCTTCTACCTCTTAAGTTAAAAGGATTTTAATAAATTAAATGAAATTTGCTGTAGGCAGTTTCTGGAACAAGCACAGATATACACATTCATGTATGCATTTTCTCAGTCCCTTCCCTCTGTTTTTGCTTATTTATTATTCTGAGGGGTTTAAAGTCCTAGCATTAAATACGGCATATATCATCACTACTTAAAGCAGAAATATTCAGAGCGTGTTTTTCCTCTTTCATGATTGTACCTGAACTGTGTTTACATTATTTTTAGTGTTATTTCAGATTGATTGTGTACCAAAGACCTGTGAGCTACATTCAGACAGGAGGAGAGATGAAAGCATGGCACATTTGTTTGCCATTAATTGTTACCAGCTTTTAATCCCAGTCTCACCTTCTCTGTGGCAGTTTGCCCTGGGTGGCTGAGGGTCTGGTGGCTGAGGGATGTGGTGTTTGGTGTGGGTGAAGCAAGGGATACGGTCTGCTGAGACTAGCATCACCCTCCCAGGCAGCTTATCATCCTTGCTGAATCCTGTGAGCACCTGGTCCTGGTCCTCCGGGTTTGGGAGGCACAACCCAGAGCCTACAATAAAAAACCTCAAGGGGCAAGGAGCAATCCTGCATCCAGCCATGGCACTGGGTGGTGCCAACGTGCCCCCTCACCAGCAGCCAGCCAGGAGCCCAATGGCAGCTGTGATTACTGGCTCAGGGTCAGGACAAGGCTTCCCCATGTAACGCCTTCTCTTTTTCTCAGGTGATGGCAGACAGGAGCCAGATCTTTGGCTTTGGTGCTCAGTTACCATTACTGAAACTACCTGCAGTTAAGAAGATACCAAATCAGTGTCGCCAGCTCCATTTTAGGGTCTTAAACCAATAGCTGGCATTGCAGCAGAGATTGTGTACATTTGTTTGGCTTGGGAGCTAAAAGCAAAGGGAAGAAAAAATACCATGATCTCTTCTGCAGCATCCAGTTTTGTCTGCGCTTCTGGGTTTAATGAGGTAGCTGATGGCAATCAGAGGTTCTCCCTTTTCCCATTGCAACACTAGGATGAACCCCTCAGTGATCTTAAATTCATCCTCTGGCTGCCCTTTCCTCATGACTAGAGTGAAATGAGGCAATAGCCTCATTTGATTTGCACATCCCACAAAACTTGCCAGTGAGGTTAGAGACCTCTGTGCAGCTGATTTAAGCCTGCTGGTTCTGGGTCGGTTTCTTCTTCATAAACTGCATAGAGGTATGCTGCAGACCCCCAGATTGGAAACCCCTGAAGTAGATGAATGTTGGAGATTTGCTGCTGATGGATTTAAAGAAGAAACAATCTGTTCATGCAGTATAACAGATACAATTATGAGCGAACAGCAGGGCTGTATACCTTTATTTTTGAAACTGTGCAAATGGAGTTCTAAATATAGTATTTTGGGCCCAGTTCCTAATGAGATATGGCAGATTACAGGCACTTCAGGAATAAAGGCTAAAGCTGATCGAGTGAACTTCACATATTTATGAGCTGAGAACTGAAAGAACATAGCGTGTGTCACTCTTATCCCAGAGGTGAGCACAGGCTCAGAGCACAGACTGATAGCAGAGACCATGGAGATGAAGTACCATGTATGGAAGAATGATGCACAACTCAGCTGTCATCCAAAGAGAGAAGCAGTTGGATTTATGGGCTTGTACATTTGTGCTATTAGTGAACTTATTAACAAATTACATAGATCATTCCCAGTAGGTATCTTGAATTTCTTGGAAAATTGTTTTTTGGATAATGTTAAAATTACGTTGTCTTTTTTGTGTCAGTAAGGAAAATAATGGTAATAGTCAAAAGACTTTAGACAAGTCTCTTAGAATCTAGATAACAAAATGGCCACTTTTTTGAGTTTGGATTTGACAACCTGATATTGACATTAATACAAAAAGTTAATAGTCATCTGCTCTTTCCCTGCACAATATTAATAAGATATGTGTCCGCAGGAGGCAATGGCACTGCCTGGACAGTACATGCTCACACTTACCAAAGCTGTGAGCCAAATGAAGCCCTGAAGGTTACTTAATCACCTAAATTGAAGCTTCATTTTCCTAAGTGCTGCAGCTGTAGTGACTTTCATGGAAGTCAGTAGGTTTAACTCATTATTTTATTTTCTTTTTCTTAAATATTTCTTTCAAATGTACTTTATATTTTCTTTTGTTTCATTTGTTATTTTTTTTTTCTTTATTTCCATTGGGATTGTTCTTAAGTAACAGATTTTACAATCAGTCTGGTAGAGGTGTTACACACAAAACACTTTTTATGGGCAAAGAATAAATACCTTATAGATAAAGCCAAGAATTCATTATTAGTATCATTCAAATTTTAACACTGTAATGGAAGAATGATTATTAGCTGAGATCCAATTATTACAGAAAATACTACTTCTGTGCAGAAAAAGTTTCAGTAATAATAATAATGTAAAAATTGTTCTACAGGCACTTTTTAGTTTTCTTCTGTTTTCCCAGTATTTTGGTCACCCTCCCCCTGCTCCTGAGGATCCTGGTTGGACCCAGGCCTTTTCAGTCTGGAGGGGGGTGGTGGGGACATTACAGTGTGACATTGGCATCTGGAGTCCTTTGCTCGGAGGGTTATAATGTTCACCTTGATGGTTTCATTTTCCTCACTCTGGAATCTACTTGAGGTCATTTTTGTGTTTGCTAACACACTTTTAGACCTTGCATTTTCTTCACTGATCTGAAGCTCCACACTGCAGCCAAGTTGACTGTACACAGCACCTTTCACATATATTGGGTACTTCTCTGTTCTCCTTGTTACCCCTAAAAGCAGTTTGGTCCAGCCCCAGTTCTGCATTTCTTTAGCTGACCACTGGTGAGTTGCTTATAGCCGTGGAGTCTCCAATGCCGGCCTTCACCCACCTTTTATCATCCCCCGTCTGCCCTCCTCTGTGCTGCATCCCATGTCTCTGCTTCTCAATACCTTCTATCCTCCCAGGCTGGTATTTCAGTATACTGCATAATAGTGTTAAAGTTGTAAAGCCATGGTGGTACCATAAAAAGAATTGAAAAATTACAATTATTGGTAGCTACTTGGTCAATTAGAAAAGTTGCTGTTGTGGCTGAACCCATTAAAGTGAACCCATGAGCAGGTCGAGAACATTTCAGACACGGCAAGCCTGACAAGCCTTGGTCCTGAGACCTTGCAAATTCAGTACAAAGCCTGTAACCTGTTACTAGCAATGGCAATACCATAGTACAGGGCTATAGGGTTACAATGGTCATGATACAATTCAGGCATGCTTCACAGTATGGGGTATATGTGTAGAAAATGTGAAATAATATATATGTGAAAGGTAGATGTAGTTTGAATAGTCAAAAATGTATTTTTCTAATGGGCTCTTCACTCACCTGTCTGTTAGAATATAAGCAGTAGCACACTGTTGGGGTTGGCTCTCTCTGTTATTCTTTTGTTTTATGAAATGTTTTTCAATCTCAGTAGTTGTTTGCTGAAACAAATAATACAGTAAGTTGTACATCTGACAGACCTGGCATTCTCGTTACACGTCATCAGGTGAAATTCATACAGATAATAAAAATGCTGAACTTTTTCATAAAACTCAGATGCAAAGACATAGCCCAAGACAAATTTTTGTACAAATTCTCTGTAAATGGGCAAAAGGTGCTGCAGGAACTCTGGGCCAAGGCGAGAGCAGGAGGCCGGATTTATGGTCCCATGTTTACTGATTTGTAATGCAGAGTCCACAGCTACCCATTCGTTTATCTTCAGGAATATGTAATATATTTCTTCCTATTTATTCCCGGGTGAGAGCACGTATGAATTAACATGAGACACAAGTCCAGATGTGTATATTAGATAATGTGAACTGTGAACACTCATAATGTGAACACTCATAAAATTTTTATCTTTGGGCACTTTTTGAAAGCCTACCAGCTGCAAGGGGAGGTTTGCAGGTGCAGTGTAATGATTTTGCAGCTGGGCAGTTATTACCATAGCTCCTGACCAGGGTTGCATGCATTGCATTAGTGATAAGGGAAAAGGAAAGCATCCTTATTTCTCTTATCTTCTGCATCTGTAAATTGGCACTTTGTGTATCCCTGTGGACATTGAGAGCCAGGTGCAGAGGGTCAGGTTTTCTCCCTGCTTGTACTCCTGTTAATCCATTTAGCTCAGTATCATGATACGTTAGCAGAAATCAACTGCTGCTAGTGTTTGGGCCATGCTATTCCCTGCTGATAAAACTCCTCCATTTCCCTTCCACTGTAGAAGCTTAGCAATTCTTAGAAGTTAAGTCATATATAGTGATTTATCTTTCAGAGATGGCACTTATTTTTGAATATTTTTTTTTCATTACCTTGGTAGGAAACTTTCCAGCCTTATAAAACTGAAAAGAATTGGAATTGGTTCTCTTGGGGAGATGGCTGTGCTGGAATGGTTTTCAAATGAAGGAAGCACAAGAGACAGAGCTCCTCACATTTCAGATTCCTTTATCTTATTTTTAGCAGTTCGAGTGCTTGTTGCAGTAGCTGGTGGGATACAAATCCAGGTGTATGCATGGGAACAGGGCCAGTATGTTTTTAGCAATGGATCACCAACAGAGAGTAATCACCCTGGCAGTAATTGTACTGATTCCAGCACTAGTACTCAACTTTCAGTTTTGGCTGTAATAACCCATTCTATCATACCCATTTTCAAGTGACCGACGGTGGGCACAGATAACCAAGTGAAAAAATTCCTTTAAATGCAACTCCTTCTCAGTTGTGTAACCGCATGTTACCAAAATATGCATAATAATAGGTAAGAGCTTCCACATTTCCAGCACTACCCTGTCAGCTGAAATACAGCAGTGGAGAAAACTGTACTTGGATTAATTTGGACACATTATGCTCAAGGACTTGCACTTGCAGGGAGTGTTTATTTAGATATTTTAAGGCCAAATACTGAAAACATCCTATGAGTTGAACAAGTAGAATACAAATATATGAAAGGTCTGAAGAGGTCAGGCCTCATTTACCAATTTCTTCCATGTAAACTCTTTGCCAAATTAGTAACAGAAGTTATAACCAGTAATACAAGGTTTCTATATAGGTATTTGTATGCTTAGGGTATTTTGTACTAGAAGGTGGTTCAGTGTGTTCCATATTGTCATTCTGAAGTGAACTTTTAAACACATAATTACATGGAACTGAAATAAAAATTATATTGTAATATCTAATATAAACAAGGTTATATTTCAAGCAGTTAGAATCAACCTTAAAGTAAGAAAATCCAATAATGGCAGGCTTAAAAATAGAACCTTTTCCTTTTCTTAATTTAAGCCATTTAAAGGGCAAAAATAGACCATGAAAGCTTTTATTTAGGCTGTTACTGTTCTTTTTTTTAACAGGACTGGGAGTTTCCGCATTTTATGGGTGATGTTGAAGTGAATCTCCCAGGTTTGCCATCTGCACACATGCAGTTCAAAGTACCCTATTTCCAAAAGATCCTCAAAGAGGAATATCATATACATATAACAGGTATGTAATCTTACACATTGTCACAAAGTCACACAGTGAACTGCCTTTGTGTAACACATGTATGTTAACATGTTCTTAACCACATACTTTCTCTTTGTGTGTGTGTCCCAGATTACAATTTTTCTATCTGTTTATCTGTCTATCCCATATCATCTATATATAAACATCTCAGGGAAATGAGGAACCTGTATCTTACGACTCAAAGAGGCCTGGTTTTTTTTATGGATTTCATCAACTTCTTGTGACACTAAGTAATACTTTGTGTAGCTTCGGAGATCTTTTATCTAAAATTACTCTCCTGGGGAATTAGTGACTTATTTAATTTTCAAATCTCTTACGTGTTCAGATGCCTTTGCTATGATTTATGCTAATATCATTCCATAACTTCAGTCATTCTCATCTGGCAAAGGCCACTCATAACTGTACTTCCATCAGTCATCTAACCAGGAGCAGACAGTTAAGTACCCTCAAATAAAATAGAATTGCAGTTATTCAAATGGATGGTACATATAGATAAAAAGTACCTGGTCCTTGCATACTATGAGACATTATTTTAATAACAGTAGGGAATGAAAAAGAGTAGGTTAAATAGGGATAAATATTTTGGTTTTACCTTCAGGCTATGCTCTCTCTATTTAGGGAAATAGTGGATAATAATGGATAGCAAAAGAATGCATGTGTGAATTGATGGGGTCTTTAACTGGTAATATAAACAATCACAGCACATGGTACTGTGCAGAGCATACAATGATACAGCTATATGAAACTACTACTGCAGAGCAGGGACAAAAAGAGCATTCAGAGATGATACAAAGGTGGCAGGGGAGTCACAAGTCCACCAGGCAGCAAAAGCCAAGGGAAGACAATGTACCAAGGAAGAAAGAATGATGAACCCAGGACTCGGTCAAGATAGGCTAAATAGGCTCTAGTACCTGAGATTGTTGGGTGTGGTAATTGTTGTGGTGATGGGGTGTTGGGTTTTTTTTTGTTTTGATGTTATGTGTTGGGTTTTTTGGTTTTTTGGTGTTTTGTTGTTGTTGTTGTTGTACTCAATGATCTTTAAGGTCCCTTCCAGCCCTGAAGATTCTGTTATTCTGTATATGAGGTCTCAGAAAAAGCATTTTCAGCAGAGCATACAGAAATCTGAGCGATCAGATTGAAAAACAGAAAAGAAGAAAAAATGAGTGCAAAAGTTACCTGCTGGCTCTTGAATGAGGGAAGGCAAATGGGCCAATAGGAAGTACAGGTGAAGGGATGGAAAGTTTTTCAAAACTGGATGTAGATGCCCTGTTGGAATACTGAGAGATAAGAGCCAGCCAGCAAGAAGAAGGGCTGGGACAGGTCTGAGTGAGACCATTTGAGCCACTGGTGGTTTGTAGAACAGGATGAAGTAAACAATCTCATGGTCAGTGAGTAGCAGGTGTAGGGTGAGAGAAGATGGGATGTGTACATGATGAACATATTTTTCTTTCCCAGGTGATCAAAAAGGGAAAGAGAGAGGAAAAAAAGAGCATAAGCATCAACCATTTGACGTGAATTATAAGCATGGTATTCAGGGACAGTGAAAAAGATTTTTTTCCCTACTTCTCAAAACTAGAGCATGAATTTGAAGGGGCTCAGTCCCACAAGGTTCCCAGATGCTCTGCAGTTATTTTGCTGTATAAGGAGAAGTAGTGGAATGGCTACACAGACATGCATAAATAACGACTGAGGCTGTGCCATCATACAGAAACTCAGGATATTATTAATGTAGATGAAAAACAATGAGTGATACAAGAGGGACTGAAGGGCAAAGAACAATTTTGCATTGTAGAAGAGAAAGGGATATCGATGGCAATCAGGGAAGAGCAAAGACTAAGCAACAGCAAAGAACATAAATTAGGGATCAGAAATACAACTGCTAGCAATGCTGCTGTTTGAAAACAGACCAACTGACATAAACCAATATTTATGTATTGTAGAGTCTTCTGCAGAGACAACTGGAGGCCTTTCTGATTTTCTGGCAAGAAGGCATTCTTTTAATGAGGATGAGCTAATGAATAGAGTCTGAGGAATATTTTTCCCTGCCTAGCATTAACAAGATCCATTTATTAGATTCACTAGACAAATCAATCCATTTGACTGCACATCACATAGTCTGTCTACTGAGTGCCTGTTTTATCTCAGTGCTACACCACCCTTTAGGAGATCTAATAAGCAGCCATAACACATGGCACAAGAACCTCCCTTTGGGTAAATTTTGCTTGAACCATCTGTTCTTGCCATCAGTTCTTGTCTTAGGTTAGGGTATAATCTTGGATCCTTTTCAAGCCCTAGTTATTGTGTGGATGTGTAGATACTTGTAATTTTCTGCTGAAATCAAGGAGATAATAAAAGAAAGAAAGAACTGGTTCAATATATATATGACAAGATGAATGTAATCCACTCTGAAGTAAGGGTAGAGAGAGATGCAGAAATGCAACTGCAGCAGATGACATGGGGGTAGAATATTGATAATGGCAGCCACCACGTTTAAGCTCTGTTTAATACGTGGGATCCAGGCTGTTAAATTTAACCATAGGACTTCTTTTAGTAACAAGCAGGAAAAGAAGATTAAGGCTTGAATATCATTTACTTTAGTGTTTGCTTTAGGGATGAGGTCAGGCTGTAAATCTATGACCTGTGCCCTGATTTGGAGAAACCAGAAACCCTTTTCTCCCAATCAATAAGGAGCAAAAAAGCATGGCTGAAATACCATTTGCCATATTTTTCCTGGCAAATTTTATTCTTCATCAGTTCTTTTACAGTCTGTTTTGGTCACTGTCGATTGATATAAGTTAACAGTGCTAGGACTCCCCATGAGCAGCCCCGTTTGGTGCTGTGTTGTTTTCCTGAGCAACAGTCCCACAAAGAAGCAGTGAAGGGACATTCAGAGGAGTAAAGGATTTCAAACCCCCTTCCTGTGGGTGTGTACTCCACAGCTTCACGCAAATTCTGCACAGATGAAGGATTTCACAGTTACATGATCTGTGTTTCCAGCTCTCCTGATTTTGTCACAAGTCAAGACTGTTGGGGTTTTAGTTTTGGTTTGTGTTTTTTTCTATTTTGTCTTAAAGTCTCAGCTGATGACTTCGGTGACTATGTGAAAAATCCGGCTTTTATATGTTTTTAAAATAAAGCTCGTGATTGCAGACACAAAAATGAAATGTTGTTTCTGCATAACTCCATCTCTAAAAAATGAAGATAAATAAAACAGTACTAAGTGTATTATTTTTAACCCATCTTGCTACTTCAAACTAATAACATGCTTTCTTAGGCTTGACTTGTGATATGGGAATACTGTAGGTTGTCAGTAATGTTGAATTAAAATCTGCAGCCTGTAGCTGATATTCTTCAGTGTAATTTTAAATTTACTATCAAAAGCATATCTTATTTTTACTGGTAAGTGAGTACCATGTTTTACTCAAATTTCTTTGCATCTAGGAAAGCATCCACCCAGTATTAAATGTTTTTATCCTGCTTTAGTAGCTGCTTTTATCTATGAACATCAAAAATAACTTGAATTCCTGCATCTGCTTAACTAGTCTGGATTTCCCTTGACAGATGGTTCACTGCAATGTGTGTGTTTTCCTTCTTGGGCTGCTTTTTATTAAAATACATAGTCTATCCTAGTTTCTATAATACCCAGGGAAATTTGTAAAACTTTAAAGTAAATTTTGTTACTTCAGATTCTTTCATGGCTAAAAGGCACTATGGGGCCTGATGGTGCCCTTTAATAACGCGCTGGAGATCCAAGAGCATCTGCTGCCAAGTGTATGGATGTTTCAAATAGGAAATGTTAAGGCTTGGGTATCAAAACAGATGGGAGATGTTTCTGACTGTTTATAGAAATGTTTCTGAGTGCTGATATACCCAGAGTGCCTTTGGGTGGAAAAAGCCAAAGGAGAAATCATCACCTTCATGGCAGGTGAATGAGTGGCATGGCTGGCTTGTAGAGTTAAACCAAAAGTGTGTCTAGATTCAGGCCAAGCATCGCCTACACAGGGAAGCCTGAGGGAGCTCATGGGCCAAAAATAGGAAGGTTAGAGGTAAAAACAAAGCTGTCCATGCACACAGATGTGAAAAAAACCTCAGAGGATTTGCAGCTCAGTTCAGCTGTGAGTGGGCTGTATGCATGTATGTAGCTAATAACACAAATGTGACAGAAGTTACGAAAAATGTTTCAGAGATACCTCAATGTTTTCCAGAGGTGTCTGAATGTTTTTAGGCACAAATTGCAATTGAGATGAGAGTCTAAAGTCAACATTTCATACACTAGCTGCTGGCTGCAGTTGCACAACATGAGACCACTTGAGTATAGCCTTAATAAGAGGGATTTTCACATTTCCTCTTGACCTCAGGAGAAATGCTGAGGAATGGCTTCTACATGAGATCTCTATTTTTTAGGACATGAGCGCTCATTTACAGAGTAGACATACAAAAATAAAAATGCTCCAGAATCAGCAGCTGATTTGGGATATTTGGACCTGGAGGATCTGCCTCAGTTGCCCAGCAGATCACTTGTGTGTGGGATTGTGGACTAATTGCTAAACCCCTTGTAGGCCTTATCAGCCTCGTTAAAAATGATCACTGCCCAAACACCTTGTTCAGCTGGGATAAATAGGTGCCTTTCTGGAAAAAGAAAAATCCATACATCTTTCAGTAAAAGAAGGCCCCTGTCATTCACATGCAGGGCACTCCTGTGCCAGACATTGAAGAGTCTGGGTATAATTCTTTGTGGAAATGTTTGATTAGCTTTCCAGTCTTGAGACCCGATCATACTACATCCTTCCATTTCAAATTGTGTTTATGAAAAATCCATCAGCTTCAAAAAGGTCCAGATGGTGCCAGGTACATGTCAGTATTAGAGGCCATACAGACCACTGGGGTAGAACCAACCCTAGGGCAATTGTGGTACTGATCCTACAGACATTGGTTAAGAGACAAATTAAATGACATCATAATGTGGGACTCCATTTTCCCTTATCGCTTTTAATTTGTAATGCAAAGTGAAGTGCTGTAAAATAAATTATAAATATATTTTTAAGAAAATTAATATCTATAGCTTCATAATATATTTATTCTGACTCTTTACAAAACTATAAGTTTAAGCTTGCTTATGCACAAGATGAGAGATCAGGACTGACTTCTAATTTACCAAGCTTATCTCCTATATAACTTGATATATGACTAAAAATTTGCTTTAAAAAGCATTACTCTAAAATTAAGTTGCAATATTTCATATACATAGATTATACACATGTGTAATGTTAAAGCTTGGTCAGTATTTTAAATCTCAAAAATTATTTGTCATGGGGAATTACCATCAAATAAATGTTTTGTGAGTGGAGACTGTGAGGCCTCTTGGTTCAAGCCTGCTTCAACACATCACTGACCTAGAAGGATTGCTTGGTAAAATGGGCTTATTTGGCTATCACGCCTGCTACTGCTGCAGTAAAGTACATGTCTTGGAAGAAGGATAGACAGCAGAGGACACTGTATTCTAGAAAGAGGCAAATATTTCCTGTAAGTAACCAAGACAGCACTAACTCCCAGACATTTTGTGTCTAAGGAGATTAATGCAGCCTTTGGCTACAGGGAGTACTGAGTAGGTGTAGGGAGATTTCACTGTCTTCGTATATGGTTATAGCAAGACTTAGTCATATCCAGTGTTTGCTTGTGGTGACAACTGTGTTCAAAAGAAAAGGAAAAATCACAGAGCTTATCAAGCATGGAAGTGATGCAGAGGATGGAAATCTTTTCTAGAAATGAGAAATTTAAGGAGTTTGGAGAAGATCCACTATAGAACAGAGCCAAGTCTTAGGCAATTACTTCCCAATTAGATATACAGGTGTCGGTTCAACTTAGTTAACTGGGGTTTCGGCATCAAAGCTGCTTAAGCACCCTTTATAACACACACTGACCCAACGATCCCAGCAGCAGAGCTTAGGGAATGCTCCTGCCTGCCTAGCTCTGTCTAGCAGCTGAATGAGGGAGTTTCAAGTTCATTCATTTTTATGAAACTGGAATAATTTAAATGCATATCTCTCTTGTATCAGGTGAGCACTCAAATTCTTAACATGAGGGTGGAGCCTTTCTTAGACAAGTCCCTCTAGAAAAGATCCACAATTATGAAACCACAGTGTAGAATGGATACTACATGAACCCTGAGATCAAGTAACTGGCTACCTCTATTCAGAATGTGCAGTGTTTTCTGTTAGCTTCTTAGTCAACTTCTTCACCAGCTGCAGGCTGCCATCTCAAGTCCTACTCCTTAGGTGGCTTGCTCTACACAGGTCACATTTAGGACACTGTGGTTGCTGTGACATTTCCTGGGTGCCATCACACATAAAGAGAAGGAATGTCATAGCTCAGCATTGCAATGTCTAAATTTCCTTTGTCAATCATATCTGAAACCTATAATCAAGAAAACCTTAATGGTGTCTTTTGGCCTTTGTAGAGGCCACCTCAATAATGTCCCCATTTTATTATGCTTCATATTTCAACCTTTCAGTTGTCTTTTTTATTCCTGTTCCCTTCACTCTTGCAATGTCTAGCTGAAGGGAAAGAGCAGTAATGGTCCACATGAGTTTTTTCCCTTTCCATTATCCCTGGGGTCTATCAGATCTCTCTGGAAAGTCTCTGTCTTGGCTCTGCAGAAATGCAAAGTACCATGGATAAAATTTTGATGAAGTGAATTACAAAGAAGTGGAAGGTTTTTTTGGATGGTCTTATGATGCATTTTCTTGGGAAAATAGTATGTTTTAAGTAATTAATTTTGGGGCAATGCAGCAATAGGTGGCTTTCTGGTTGACACACAGAGTAATATTTGATGACAAGTTATTGTTTCAAAAAGTGCCCAAGAGAACAACCGTATAAGAAAGGAAGTTCTAAATGCAGTAAATCATGGGGTTTTTTTCAAATTGGCCATAGATAAATAGATAATGGTTCTAATATTTGTTTCATTGCCTTTTTTTTAGCCTGTTTTCCTAAGGAAATGAAAACTATGTGATCATGTTCTCTGTGTGGATTGATCTCACTCTGTCTCTATCCAGCACTCACTTAGCATCAAATAACTTTTGAACCCAGCTCCAGTTTCAAAAACATTTTTCAGAGTCCGGGAATCTGAAAAATAGTCCTATTGTTTTGTCCCAAGAAATGGTGGTTAGGTAAAGGAGAATCATCTATTATAATGCCCAGATGAGGAAAAAGCAGGGGGAAGTCAGCTATTATATTTTGTTTGATTGATAGCAGCCAATTGATCAGTGAATACCTGTGTCCTGGCCAGCCCGTCAACACCCACTATGCAAGATACATTCTGTCTCTGTCTGCTGAAAGGTCATACGTGATGGGGAAGCCAGGGTTATTCTGATAGAGCCACAGGAAATGCACGGTAGAAAAGCACAGGAAACAGCCTCAAAATAGACTGTATTGTTCATTACTGTATTTCATATTTTAACATCATTTTCAGTGTCTTGGTGCTGATTTAAGGAATTTAACTATTATAAAATGTGGTTATAATCTTATAAACCTGTAATTTTCTAATGGATCGATTATAATATTGATGAAAACCCAGCAAAAAGATAGAGTTATTCAGGAGTTATGTGAACAAGAATGTCTGCAAGGTCTTTTCAGTGCAGTTTCATTTCTGGATAGTGACAATAACACAAGAGGATGAACATTTTTGATCTTTTTCCAACTAATTATAATCTATACTGAAGAAGGCTGTTAAACATAATTGCAGAAATACAAAAATTACTATCCTTACCCTCCTGGAGCATTCTGGTCATGTAATTTGAACACAGACTTTCAGGAACTGGAATCCATTTATTCTTTACCAGGCCAATGACATAAGTCATTTGATAGATATTTTCATTTTCTTTTTCATTTGAAACATATTTAAATATGATTCCATTATAGACCAATGTAATTCATCACCAGCAGGAACATTCCTACATGAATGTCCTTTTACATAATGCTGACATGTACATTTGCTGGTTTCTTGGGTAGTGCCAGTCATCACTGCACAAGTAAGATCTAAACATATGTCCAGCCAGAATTTTAAGGAATGCTTTGACTATGAAAAGAATGTAATTTTCTTCTGCATTCATAGAATAATTTGATTAGAAGGGACACCAGGAGTTCATCTGTTCCAACGCCCCACTCAAAGCAGGGAAAACTTTGCAATTGCATAAAATTATCTTTAATGTCTTTTGGATGCTTGGAGGAAGCACACCAAAGACTAGTTTTAAATAATAAAAGGAGAAAGGTTTCCTCCTCCAGTGTTGCAGGAGCTTAATGCTAGGCTGCAAGTCACTCCTTGGAGGAATCTCTCACTACGCAGACTATAGAAGAAGCTAAACTGACTACCCTCCCAAGACTACAATCAGCCCTTGCTATTTCTTGAGGGTGTAATATCTCCAAATCACAGTTTATCCAGTTGCCCTCACCTGAATATGTCTGTGCAGCGTGGATGGTATAACAATATATGTATACAGTCTTAAAATGTAAAGAATTGCCAACCCCCAAAACTTCAGTCACTTCAGTCATTCCTGACGTATAAACAGTTCTATTAAATATGGTCTTTTCATAAAAAAATCCCATGTGAATATTTTTTAACCCTGGTATTAATGCTTTTTTACGTTTATGAATCTATACCATATCACCTAGTCTCTAATCAACAGGTCACCTACAAACTGCAGTGTGAATTCAGTTGATATACTGCCGTCCTTGTGTTACAAAATTATTTTATGATGTGCCCAGATGTAATTGTGAAATACTAAGGGATATTCAGCATAAATCTGACTAGAGTGGAAATCTTATTACAACTTTGCTTTACAGATTAATAAGAAAAGGATGTTTTTTCTCTGAGTAGTTTTAACATATGACTGTATGGATATATCAGATGACAGGACTTTCTTTTCCCAAACAGGCAAATGGTTTAACTATGGAATTATCTTCCTTGTTTTGATCTTGGATCTGAATATGTGGAAGAACCAAATATTTTACAAACCTCATGAATACGGTCAATACATTGGTCCTGGGCAGAAGATCTACACAGTGAAGGACTCAGAAAGCTTGAAAGACCTTAATAGAACTAAGTTATCTTGGGAGTGGAGATCAAATAACACTAACCCATTGACCAACCGGACCTATGCTGAAGGAGACATGTTCTTGCACAGCAGATTCACAGGCTCTAGCCTTGATGTCAAATGCCTGGCTTTTATTCCAAGTTTGCTGGCTTTTGCTTTGTTTGGTTTCTTCATCTGGTTCTTTGGGCGATTTCAGAAAACTGACCAAGGCATGGAGAATTTAGACAAATCATACACAAGAATGAAACGAAAGTCACCGTCAGATATGGGAATGACACGAGAAAATACACAGGTGTTAGTAGAAGAACCATTAAGTTTTCAAGAGCCACATCTGGTATCCATAAAATCGGACTTAAGTGAAATAGTTTTTAATTCTTCTCTCCTAACTTCTGAAAACTTGAACGCACAACTGAATGAGCAAGATAGCCCTTTGCAGCCAGTACCAGAGTCCTCTGTCGCTAAGAGTAATCCTGTGATGTAGAGGAAAATACCCAGGAAAATCACTTTAAAGAAGCAGTTACTATAAGATTTCAGTTTTACCTTTTGTAAGTTAAGATTTACTTAGTGTTTAGAATAAGAAACTTGACCTATACCAAAAGGTGCTCAGCATGCTTTTTCTAGGATTTTTGGTTTTTATTTGTATTATAGTACGTGCCTACTGTATATCTAACATTCCTTTATAGATTGCTTCCCAAAATTGCACAAGCTATTTATTAACACATTACCTTAACTGTATAATAGTGTATTAGATGATTACTTGCAGGTATAAAATCCTACCGTGGTGGTGCCTTGAGACATTAAACTGTTTTTTAACTCAACACCAGATGTATAGCACAGTTCTTCTAATCTATTTTGCAAAGCTTTTTTGTATATGGTTATTTCAAGAACCATTTGATGACTTGACAGAGGAGATAAATATAGTTATTTCTAAAGAAGGGTTTCTGTTAGGACATCACAACTTGACTTTGTTGTTTACTCATCTGTGAAGTTAGTGACTTTGATGACCGGACTGCAGAGAAGCATGTTGATTACCTTTTAATTTTTGCTGGCTAGCTGCCAAACAAATACAGATTCATTATGCAGTAAACAGCAGAGTGATAATGCAGCATGGGTCACTACTTGTGAAAATATGATTTTCTCTATCAGTAATAGCAATTAGGTGATAATGCCTAATTATATTTTTCCTAATTAAAGATAAACTGCTCCTTGATGAAAAGTTTTGCCCTTCACCTTTTAGAAACAGAGGTGAAAATACATGATCGAAGCAACTCTTCCCATCATGACATCAAAACTATGCAATATCAAAGAGCCCATACAGTGATTATGGTAAAGGACACAAAGCCCATTAAATCCAGTATTTGTGGGGTGGTCTGGGCATACGTGAAACATACATCGAAACACACCACACACAGACAATCTAACTTCTCCAGATACTGAAGAAATGTTTAGGGGGTTTAATTAAAAAAGATTAATAATTGAATTTTATTGTACCTTTTTTTTTTCCTTCATTCATTATCCATGAATAAGTGTAACCTGGACACAGAAACATAGAGAAATATAGAGAAACTGTGTTTTTTGCTTTTTTGAAGGGGACTTTGTAATATGAATTCCTCTGCTGTGTGATCAAACTATATGCACTAGAGAAATCACATATCTAAAACATCAGAAGGACTCTGATTTGCCTCTAATTTAGTTCTATAAATTGTTGCTACAAGTTACTAAATTATAAGTCATTTTTAAGTCTGAATTATTTCCCTGTCGTTTACTGGTGTTGCTGTATTTTGTCTTTGTGACTTTTTTATCTCAGCTGTTTTGATCTATCTGCTTTTAAGTTTTTGGAATGCTGAATTTAGCATGCATAATAGAACTATGCATTTATTAACTGTCACTTGAGAGCCAATTTTAATAAACATCATTCAATAGTTGTTTATTATGGGGCAGGAATATATTCTGTTAGTTTTGCAATTTTTTAAAACATTTTACCCATGCATTGTCCTATTTAAAATCATAAATAATTCTGACACTAAAAAAGACAGGCAGTATCACAGTAATGTCAAAAATCAAGTATTTTGCTTATGGAACATTTAATATTTCATCAGAAGAAAGGAAGAAAGTTCAATTTATAATCAGACTAAATTTTATGCATTAAAATTTATGACTAAAAATAAATGTATTCATTTTTCCCTACTGCAGCCTATAAACTTATTTAATTGACTTAAAATATAGTGAAAGACAAACCATTAATTAGTAATGGTAAAACACAGTGACATCCTGCTTGACTATATAAGAGGTGACTATATTGATGTTTGACTTTCAAAAAGCATTTGATTTCTAAAGTAGTTAACAGAAATAGCTGATTATTTTGCAGATACATGCTTCTCTGTATGTTTTGGACACTGTAAACCCAAGTACTGAAAATCTCCCCTTAACTTATTTCTCCTTTTTGTGCATAGAAATGGTTAAATCCACTATTATGTAGGCAGAAAATGAAAGAATTGCTTGAGCCTTACAGCCTGCATGATTACATGACTAAGAAAACTGTTATTAAGCACCTGATCCACAGCTAAAATAATTCTGTGACCTCACATCGAGTTAATGCTTTTCAGGTCATTATAAACCTGCATGAAAGAGAGAAAAGCATCAAATAATCCCAGATTTTTCATGAGTATTTAAATTAATGGTCAAGCAGAGAGACTGCCTGTGTCATGAATTCATAAGAAGTTAAAAGATTCAGTGTAGCCACCCACCATGGTCAACTCATCAATTTAATTAAAGGAGGAAGGACTCCTCAGTTGTGTGGGAGTCTCATTTGTAAACACAGATGCAGATGGGAGGAGTATTTCCACTCTCCACTTCCAGTGTTAAGCTTGAGAAGCCCAAGTTGGGTGGCTAGGCTTAACCTAAGCTAATTCTGAAGCAGGCAGAAAACCCTAAAGGTGATTCAGTACCTAACTTGGTCATTAGTCTCTGCGTTAGTCAGTAGCACAACTCGGCAGGAATGGGTCTGTAGAGCAAAATAGTTGGTGCTGAGGACCCAGTGCTCATGCTTTGACCATTTCAGGGTTTAACTTCAGCTCAGGGCCTTATAAACTGAATGCATGATAGTGGCTGGAGTATGTTTCGGACAAATGTCATTCATGCACAGAGACCATCCCATTTGAATTAGGGGAGAATAGGTGGGAACAATCTAAACTGCATTTCTGAGCTCAGTTACCAATGCAGTGTCATCCTCGGTTTTCCACTGAAGCAACTTGTCTCTGACTGTAGAGGTGTCCTTGGGAGTCTGAGTGGATAAGAAGGAGGGTGAAATTGGTTACCCAAAATGGAAAAATTTCTCCTCCAAGCACATTCATTGTTTTTAACTGTTATTCATTATTAATATTCCACAATTCTTTGCTGACTCAAATCACTCTGAAATGCTTTCTAGTATAGCACCCGTCACTAGGGCCTTGATATGAATGGTTGACCTTTCCTGAAAGCCTAGCTGTTACAAAAATTGTTTTGTTTGTTGTTTTTTTCTTTTCCTGAAGAAGTTGAAGAACTCATAGAAGGGGTGAAAGTTGAGGAAGTGTCAATTTTTCATACACTGCACAAGTCTCCATTCTGCCCTCTGTAATAAACCACGTAGCAGCTGCCATCACTACAGGGCTGGCCTGTGTCTGCTTTGTCAGAGATCAGATTTGGTACAATAGTTCTTTTTTTCAACCATAGCTACGCTCTACAGTGATGGATGATAGATACTGCCTAAAATAGCATGCACAGAAGAGACATCTCTAGGATAAGCACATAAGATTTATGAGCCCACAGGTGCCCATAAATTGCCTCAGCATCCTCAACAACTTACCTTTGCGGAGCTAGAAATGACATCAAGCAAACAGAAGGTAAGAATGTTCGTAGAAAGCACCTTAAATATAATGTTAATGCTTATCCAAGTGTACATGTATGTCTAAAAAGCAAATGTTTACTACGTGTGTATGTGTGTTAGGAGCCTAGGGATTAGTTGATTCTGTTGGGGTCAACTGCTGAGTCTCAGGCAGACAATTCACTAATGCCCTCTTTATTCTACATTGCTCCATGAGTTACTTATTCCAGGTTGCTTCATCTCCTCTGCCTCCACTTCTACTGCCTAAAAAATAGAAGACCGAAAAAGAACATTTAATTGCGCTATCTGCTTCCCCAAACTACCTTTTTGTCTATTTCATGCAGAAAGTAAATTTGTTCTGTTTTAGAAGATTTCTGTTCTCTCCAGCTACTATCATCATACTCTGGGCTACTGCGCTGCATTACAGCATGTGTTGAATTATTGCTTTTCCCGCAGTGAACAGCCTCCATCATGACAACCACCTGGAAACAAAGAGCAGACACCTCTCAAAGACTGGAAAGGCAGCAATTCAGATACTTACTAACTGGCAAGATCATTTTCCCACAAGTGAACAGGTTATGACTCACTAGTAAAAGATGTAACAGATTTTTAATACAATGCCTTTAATTTTAACAACCTCCTAGGAGGGGCTCAGTGGGAGAGGACTTTTTATCTCAGGCCATAAAGTTGAAGTAGTCACAGTCCTGCAAGCAGAGTGTTTCAGCTTTTTAGGCTGCATTTGAAAGTAAGCAGCTTAAACTTTGAGCAGATTGCAAGAACCATAAACATTAGACAGACTGAACTGTGAAGAAGAACATAAAGTTGATTACCTTGTAGTTGCCTGGTGCAGGATACAGACAAAAACACACATTTATCACATGTGATCCTGTGCTTGGGATTATGATCAGTGACATGCAAAGATTCAAACAGTATTAACAAATAATTGCAACCCCTTTACCAACAGAGATGCCACTGCAAAAACCACAGACCAGCTCTTCTAACCTACAGTCTCTCCTGTCCATCCTTTCTGTCGTGAAGGACAAAGGGGGTGTTCATTTCCCTGTGCACTCAAAACTGTCCCATGGGGAGCCTGGGCTCCCTGAATGTGATGTGGCATGTCATTGCAATGCCTCATATACAAACTCCAAGTAGGACAACCAAGGACAGACAGAAGGATGCAGTCTGGCTATGAGTTCCATAGCCTTGAGGTGAGGAAGAACGGCTTATATGACCACTTCAGAGGGAAATCAATATAAATGGAAGTCCCGTTTCATAGGAACACAAGGGGCAAATGGAGAGACAGCAAATCTAAAACTCCTTTCCATCCCCTTCAGATACAGAAACAGCAAGTACCTGTTCCCAAATGCTGACAAACAATTCACAACTTCCAGATGATTTCTGGGTGAGTAGCTCTTCTGGATGACTAGGTTTTAACACTGTCTTATTTCCCTCCTAACACTTCCTCTGCACGGGGGATGTCAGAGGCTTTTCACTGTTTGGGGGAAGAGGGTAGTTTTCTGAACAAGAAGTAGGGAGGAAGCTTATGAAGGAGAAACCCTGTGAGGCCAGTACTCTCCACAGCAGACTCCTTATTGGAGCAAGGAAAAGCATAAACCCAGCTGCTTTGCAAAGAGGAATGTAGTAGCATCAAATCCTTTCAGAAATGTGTGTTAGTGCCTCAGCACAGTCACAGAGATACTTCTAATCTCATGCTTTTCTTTTGATGTCTGGCAATTGGGGTCTGCGGAAGAGCAGCTTATCTGATTCCTGCAGGCAGGTTATAGACCTGGGTCTCATGCTGCTTTGTGACATCTGGAGCACTTCTCTGCATATTGAATTCCTTCTTCTCTTCCTTTTTTCTCTCCCCTCCGCTCCTTCCCCAAACTCTGATTCATTTGTCTGGTTTTATTTCCCATAAATTTTTATTGTTCATACCCTGAACTGCAAATCACCCACTGAAGGGCCATAATTGCTGTTACTGATACGTTACCATCTGTACACAGGCTCTGCCCAGACGAGGAGACTCTGCCAAAGCAGCAACAGGTACCTTTCCTAAGGCTCTGTCAGAACCTAGGGACAGATCCAGTGAGAACATGGCTCATTGCAGTGCTGTATGCTACGTGCAGAACAGGGTTTGGTCCTTCTAACCAGGTCCCTCCACAGAGCATTACAAAGGAATGTTTACAGACTGGGTTATTTTTATGACTCGATGTATTTATTCAAGAAGACACATAGCTGTGTACCTTCTTTAAAACACCTGGACCCTTGTTTCTCTTGTTGGAACCTGTTTTGCTCTCAGCTACATGCCAAGGAAACATGGCCCACATGAACATAATAGATGTTTTCCTCAAGTCTGCCCTCATTCTAGCTCTTCAGTTTCTGGGGAAAAAAGGGCTTTCAGCCTGCTCACACACACTGCCCCAGTGTGTCCTGCCTGGCATAGCTTCAAGGCTGAGGATTTTAAGAAAGAGGAGGCTCCTTTCTTTGCAGGCACACAAGTACTGATGCTGTGGCTGGCTGCAGTGCAATTCCTACCTATTGTCAGGGAAATGAGAAAGACAAGCAGAAAGGAGTCATAGTAGTCAAAACTGAAATGCAATATTTGTTTCTAAAAAGCCAATATCAGCTGCTTGTTTGCCCCTCTATTTTGCCTTTTTTTCAGAAAGTCAGTTTGAGCTGGATAAGAACATTTCCTCAGTTACAAATCTTTTTTCAATGTTTCTTTTTCCCATGGGATCCTTCCCTACCATTTCCTACTATTTAAATCTCTGATTCTCAACGTCCTCAAAATGCAGTTTCTGTTCAGGCTCTTCCTTTCTTCTCTGCTTACCTCCCCTTCGCTGTCATATGTTCATAGGATAATTTACATTGGAAGGGGTCTTAGCACAAAGCAGGGTCCGCTCTGAGCTCAAACCACATTGCTCAGGGCTTAATATCTGCAGGTCTGGAAAATATCCAAGCATGGAGACGGTGCAACCTCCCTGGGCAACTTGTTCCAAAACCTTCTCAGCATTGTTGTGTAAATGTTGCCACTGGTAGAAAACTCCAAGAGAGATTCCCCCTCAAGCAGGAATGAGCAAAGTACATGCAAACCATGACAGGTGACACAGTGTGAAGCCAAAGCCACCAAGATGTGAGCGTGGCTCCATCCAGGTACATTCTGCCCTGTGGGAGTGAATCCACACCAGTTCTCACTAGATGCTACAAATCTGGATTCACTCCCACACAAGCAGAAAATGGCATGCAAGCATTGAAGAAAATCAAGCCAGTTTCTTTGTGATGCTGAAGTTAATTGTAATTATATTTCATACTGATGTAACTTGTGTCTGTTTATTGCCTGGTAATGTATTTGCATATGGAAGAAGTCAATTATCTCTTCAATTTGCAATCCTTGGCTCATGTAATCAATTACCTTGAGTGAATGTTTAACATTACTTATGAAAGAGTCAGACTTTATCATGTATCATCTAGAAGAACCAGTAGCACCCATTAATAAGAGTGGATTATGACATTTTTGCAAAACCTGTATGGATTGGTCAATAGGAAACAAATTGAATGGCTGAACTTATGCATTGCCCAAGCATTAATCTATACAACCATACTGTGATCTTTATTAACTGAAAAATCATTTAGATTAACTAAAAAAAAAGACTTCTTTCTTCTCAGACTTTCATTCATATTGACTTTCCATTACTGGCCTCTCGTAGGCCTGCGCACACAAGAGGCCTTGGGCTTTGGTCTCCCAAAGAAAAAATAAATTAGAAACCAATACTTGCATGTAATGTGGATGAAGGCCAGGCTGGTCAGGGGCTTGTTTTGTTTTAATTAAGGTGTAGCTAGAGCAACTAAGCAGCCCTTCCCTCCCAGCAAGTCTAACAGAGGCAATCAGAAGAAAGCTGGCCCCATTCAAGTTCTTGTCTGGGAAGGTGGCAGGTTACTTAAAGAAATGTGAAAGGAAGACTGCAACTTTGCAGAAAAGCAGGAGGTTTAAGCAATAAAGGAGAAGATGAATTTACAAAGGTCAAAGAAATCAATACAATTTAATCCACATTCGTGTCTTAAACAGTAGCTTATCTGAAGAGCCTGTGTAATTTTAAGGGATAGAAAGACAAAGGCAAAGGAACTAGGTATTAAACGATTATCTTATTCAAAAAACAGGTTTTTTAAAAGGTGTTGATGGACTCTCCCTCCTTTGAAACAGAGATAAATGTCAATGATGACTGCTTCTGGGACACTCCATGCCTTACTGACCTTTCCTTGACAGCTTTAAAGGGACATAAAGGGAGTCAATGTGCTGGTGGCTACTAAGTCTTTTGGACAATGAAACGTACTCAAACATGGTCACAGTTTCAGCATTTAATCATTCATAAAAACATTTGCCAAAAACAGGCATTGCTTGAGCCAACAGCAGGTAAAGTTAATATATTCCAGAACTGCAGCAGCTCCAGCTGCTCCAGATGTTTGAGGACCTTTGTGAAGTTCGCTCCCTGTCGTCTGTGGCAGCCTTGCCAGGTAACGCTGCTGAGGATGCCTGTGTGGCTGAACTTCTGTGTCATCCAGTGATAACACCAACCTGATCCCACAAGTACAGATAATTTCCAGTAATCATTGTTTCTGTGTTTCCATGGTTACTGGAAAGAGAAAGATTTCTATTTTTGCTCCATGAAACTATACAAAAATTGAATGTTTTCCAAAATCTGTGCAAGGTTAAAATTAAATTGTGAGCAGACAATATAGCCATTTTCCCTTCATGTGTGCCATCTCTTTACTCTCTTTCCACCCTTTATATCACTTCTGACCCACACAAATCCCACCAGCTCCACAGGAAAGCTACTCCTCAGAAATAATCCCAAAGGGGGCAGAGATCAAACTCTTTCCTATGGGGAGATTTCAGGCATCGCTCATTCAAAAAGAAAAAAAAAAAAGAAAAAAGAATATTGATTGCAACTCTATAGAGTTTGCTATTTATATAAATGCAGTTAAAGCCCACGTGGCAGAAGTTGACCTCCTGCTCTGTTGTCACAGTAAGTCTCCTACAAGGGCCGGTATAATTATTTGTTGGACCTATCAACTTCAGGTAGGCTTAGTGTGCAGTGTTTAATGCAGATTAAACCTCCATGGAAACCTCCATGGAAATGTGTATTGTTGCACCTAAAACAGTGGGTTTTGGTTGGTTTTTCTTCAGTTTTCAAGCCCAGGCAATACCTGTATCACATAAGAGTGCACGGTGGCAAGTCCTCAGTCAGTAACCCCTCTGTGCAAACAGGCTTGTGAAACTCATGCAAGGGCCTTTCAAAGGTGCAAGCTCAGGTCCACGTGAGCCGTATGGGTATTTTGGGTCACTGCACCTGAAGGGTTAGCCAGGTTGCTCTAAAGAGTGTTACAAAGACACAGTGTAATAATGGTCTGATAGACTTCAGAGGCATCTACTTTTATCTGGGTGCCTTGACAAAGGCACATGAAGGATTAAACAAACATAGCCCAAATGTCCCTCCTGGTGTTTTAATGGCTCTAACTTTACATCACAAAAAACTCCACCATCTCTGTGGAGAACTGAATGAGGCAGTTGACAAGACCTTTTCCTAGAGACCTTTCTGCTCCATCTTTTGTAATCTGCTGGAAAATATCCTCTACTCAAACTACCCGCTCATCTCATTGCACTTGTTGCCATTTATACCACAGTAGAAGGTAAGTGCCTTACACGAATTAGACTATAAAGATTGGAAAGGATCTGCTTGAAGAATTTGCAATACAAAAGATGACCGAAGGCAGAAAGGAAAAGTAAAATCCTAAAATGTAAAATCACTTGCCCAAATTCCCAGAAGTCAAGCATCCCACTGCTTGTCTATTTTGTTAGGACTTTGGCCTTTCTGTTTTGTTGCTGTCAAATGTTTTATTTGCTTCATGAGATTCACACACACACACAGAGACACTGCATGAAACATCCCAGGAACGGGATGAGGTGTATTTCACCCTGGCATGTATTCCGTCGGGAGAAATGAAGTTTTTTGAAATCAGAAGGCAGGTTTGTTAGCATCAGACACCCGTTGTCTCCTGCCATGAAAATGCCTGCAAGGTGGCCATAATGAGAAGTGGAAATACCTCACTTGTTCCTCAACTGCCTTCCTGAGTTCGCTGATCTCAGTCTGGGTTCAGGCATTGTGAGTCTGGAAAATAGATTTCAGCAGTGCTTCATATCACAGCCAGTAACACGCAAAGAGGTTACAAAGCTGCTCTTTTATCCCCCCAAATGTTGATATCCTATTGTTTCTTTGCAAATTATATTTTGCAAAAGGAAGTAGTTAAATTCATTTTTATAGCAAATGCAAAGACTGCCAACACTTATGTGATGGCAGTTTCAGAATTTGTTGGTTTTCCTTCAGCTGCACCAAGTGTCACTGAGAAGCAATGCTGGAAGCTCTAAAGACAAGCAGTGAAAAATATTCTTCTAACATGTTCCTGTCATGTAGGCTCTGAGTGCATTAATTTTTGCTGGAATGATGAAACGGGGAGACCTGTAAAACAACAATCCATTTGTAATGGGATTCTGCACGTAGCGTCCTGATATACGGTCTCATTGGAGATGTGAAAGGGTCCTGTCAGTGTCAGTGTGATAAATACTGTTTTTAGGGACAAGATGAGGAGAAACATTAGCCCAGTGAGAGCGTGTGTGAGCAGCGGAACGTGACAAGTGCTGTGCTGTGTCTCAGCCAGATTTGCCGGGAGCTGGGGGGGGGGGGGTGCCAATCAAGGCCAATCACAGGGACGGGTGAAAGGCAGGTGGTGGGAGAAACCCTGCAGTCCCTGGATGTGTGGTGACACTGCACCAGCCAGGCACCCTGGCAGCTCTGGGGATGGCTACGGACATGCAAACCCCTGGGCTGGGGCTGCCTGGCAATTTGCTGCCACAAGCATATGTAAATCACCGCTGACAGACCTGCTGCTGCTGTAAATTAAAGTTGGCTGGTGTAACCTCATTTCTAAGCAGTGTCCAGAGATGGGAGGAGGAAGCCAGGGCACTCTGTGAGAGAGGGTGGTGGCTGGCCACAGAGCAGCAAGATGTCTCTCCCAACAGCAAGCGCCTGGCACTGGGAAAGGTGGCATCACCCCATGCCTCTGCCCCAGCCTGGCAGCAGAGCACGAAGGTGGAGTGGGGACCCACCTTGTGTCTTCTGTCCCATTACTTTATGGGGAATCATAGACTGGTCAAAGTTGGAGGGGACCTTCAATATCAGCAACACAGCAGATAGATAAACTGCATTACTAGACACAGTAAATCCTAAACACCCTTCTAATCCCAAAGCCTTCTGGTCACCCACACTGACACATAGACACATGTGTGGTTGCACTATGGCCCACATGCACATCACATCCTTGGGACAAGACTCTTCTCTGGCCTGCCCAGGTCCCTCTGCTGGGCAGGATGACCACCTGCTGTCTCAGCCTCCCCCCAGCACCACACCACCCACCACATATATGTGACAGTGGAGCAGAGCTGGTAGCTGATCTTTGCCTCTCATTTGCAGGGGCAATGCTGGGTGATGGTTGCTTTCTCAGCCTGATGCCCTCCCTCTGCCTCAGCAGCCACAGATCTTGCATATCCCTGAGCTGTCTGGCTGCCCTACTCACCCCAGGGGTCTCCCGGGCTTTCCAGCCACCCACCCTACCACTCTAGGAGCATCTCCTGCAGGTCCCATTGCAGCAAGCAGCCTGCCTTCTGATGGACATCCAGTTCATGTCACAGCTGGCTTTCAAATAGCTTGTTCTGCACTCCTGCTAGGGTCTGCATGTTTGCCTCATACCTTTATCTAAGGCTGGAGTGGGCTCTTTTCCCACAGATAGAAGTATGGCACCCTGTGGGCCTGAAAAGCATCCCCTCTCTGCTTAGGCCACTGCTGAGTCTCCTACTCTTCCTTATCCAGTTATCAGGGGTCAGTTTAACAGAATTACCAGCTCCCCTTATGTGCCTTCCTGATCTTGGGCTTTGGCTAGCTTTACTCCTCTTGTTTTGGGAATTACTGGTCCATCACTGCAAAAGCAGGCTCCTCCTGTGAAAGCATACAGCAAACGTGCGTGGATTTTGCAGAAAAATCTTTTATTCTGTGGATCTGCTGGCCATTGCTCATGGGTCTGTCTCAGAATTGTCTCTGTGAAAGCTCAGTCCCTTTGAGATGTCACCTTCGTTTTCATGCAGAGTCACAGTTTTCTGCTCCACAGAAAAATGCTTTGGTGTGGCTGCTATAATGATGGGCACTCTGGCCATGATGGTGGACATGGTACAAGGAAGGCTAGAAGTGCCTACAAGCTCGTACCTAAATGCCATAATTTTATTTTCCATGACAGTGCTGGTGACAGGCATGGGTTTTGGCAAAGCCAGTACACTGGTAACTCTCATGGTCTCAAAGGGAGCTGTATCTGTCTGGGACTCCAACCTTGTTACCTCACTCTGGTCTTCCAAGGAGCGTGGTTCTCCCCTACTGCTGAAGCCCCGATACAAAACAATGCAGTGTAAAGCAAAAATGAGCTTTCTAACATACTTGCATGTCCTGTTGGCAATATCTGTCATGAAGACAATGGTCTCACCAGGGCAAAATATATTTTTCTCCAGGGAAATCCGAAGGATCACGGAGCCACGTCTGAAGCAGCAGAAATAAACTATATCTTTCCTAGCTTCCACCATCAGTGGGGCCTGCATGGAGAGGTTGAACAGAAAGGCAAAGCATGCTGAGTTCTCGTGCTGGATACGGGGTGATTCCCAAACACCACATGCATAAACTCCTAACATAACAGCTGAGGCTGCTCAACTGTCCCCACAAGTCACCATTAACCCAGAGGACAGTCTTTCTCACTATAGTGAATGTGACACAACTGAATTAGCACAGTCCTCCTGAGCATATGTGCAAAAGATTCATGTGTGCACATGTAAACATTGTCACCTTTAGCTACCCATAAGCAAGTTTAGAAAGAGGCCACAAAATTATTAGAATCACCATGTTCTGGACATCTTGATGACTTTTGACCGACTTTCCCAGTCTCGGTAGAGTTCAGTAAAAAAGGCACCTCCTATTTAGTGATGTTTGTCCAAAGCTCAGACTCCAAAATAAGCAAATAACTTCCATTCTCCCTCATCCTGGATCTAAAAGTGCTCCCTACATGTCATTCTTCAAGTCTTATACTATACTTATACTAACCTTCTACGCTAGAAAATACACATCTTGGTGCAAGCCCTAGGACAAAGATGGCAGAAGATACTGAACTGTCATTTGAAAGGAGAAAACTCAGAGCTAAAACTTCATGGACATTCAGTAGTAAGCTCTGGGTCAGAACAGGGTAGGTCCATGTGTCTCCAGCTCAGATAGCTTGTTTCCCTTACCATGTCTTTCATGGGTCTTCTGTGGCCACCAGCAATTCCTTGCAGCAGTAAACATCTCTCCTCTTTAGCTAAGACAACTTGGCCACTGCAGCAAGTCCCTTGAAGAAAGTAGGAAATGCAGCCAATTTTGCTGTTGAATGTGGAGGGAATAATTGAAGGAAAGTTGAAGTGGAAGTCAAAGATGTGTACCCCAGGCTCCAGCCATCCATCTGAAAGCCAAACAACACACTCCTATCAGAAGCCTTTTAAACATTTAGAATGTTTGTACCTTACACAAACCATGAAGTGTCTCCCAGAATCCAAGGTGTCCTTACCACCTTGGATTGGTATTGCACCCAAAGTCCCATAAAAGGCATGTTATGGGGTGGACTGTGTATCACCTCTGCAGGTCAGCTGCTGAATGTATGGACCCCTCATGGTTGTCAGACTTGAGAACTGTTAATCTGCTTCATTTTAACACAAGGTGAGCAACTTGCAGCTCTTCACAAATTCACAAATTGTTTAGTATTTTTACTTAGCAAAATGTAATGCCACAGACTTTTAACTTTCCCAGTAAGCACTGGTAAGTAAAGGAGTGCAATAACTTTCACTCCTCTTTTATCATTATCTACACCACCTGTGTGTGTGATCTGAAACATTTTTTTCACTTGTGCAAAAGACCCCTAATTACAAAAAAAGTAGTACTTGACATCTTCTCTGTGAAACTGAGAGAAAAAAAAATATGATACGTTCCTTCAGATGTCTGCCTTTATTTCTGTGCCACTTCCTCTGAATCAAACTCAGTTTTGTGTGGGTGAAGTCCCACTGCCTGTAAGGAATGAAAGACTATCCCACCTGTGCAAGGATAAATTTAGCCTCTCCTGGCCAGGTAAGACCAGCTCTTGACTCTTTTCTTCATCCAAGACCTATTTCTTTTAAACACATATATCTGCTGGCAGTTCATCATTCAGACTTAAGCTTTCCTTTCTCCGTGTAGTTTGTGCCAAAACTTCACTTTGAACCCTCAATATTAGAGGATGTCACACTGCTAGAATTTTGTGCTGCTGACTGCATCCTTTTGCAGATGAATTTAACAACGCCTCAAGTTTCAATAATCTAAACTGGATATCCTTGTTGGCAGAAGAGCCTGGATATTGTTTCCTCACAGCATGGGAGATTTAGCAGATGGCATAACAGCATTTTCAATCAATCAGAGTTGTAAGTCTTTAGAAAAAAAAATACCTAAAACAATCTGAAAAGGAGGAAACTAAAATTCATCAGCCCCTTAGATAACTGCAATATAAAAAAGTCGTGCTGTTTATTCTGACAGTTTGTAGAAATCTAATATTCCCAGGGCCTTATCTCACACAACATTGTCTTCAAGTTAGTTTGGCTATGTTCTTGTTTTGGTGGAATAAAGGACTTTGAACTGTGAGCAGATCTGCAAGTTAACCTTGAAAGAAAACAGTGTTCCCTTCCTGGAATGATCTGCAGTTGGACCCCGGTGTGAGTGGTCTGTTCTGCAGCCCCAGCACGGTGTGGGGATTTACTGAGAGGGTTCACATTTCTCTGTCCCTGCTGTGGGTATGGCCTGAGAGCCTGGCGCTGTGTGTGGGACCAAAGTAGGCCCTGTGGTGCAAAAAGGCTTCCAGATACTTATTTCATTCTATATACAGCTTAAATCCCACTTTCTCTGTCCTGTTTTGCATTATTTCTAAAGAGACTTCTTTGAATTGTGCCCACTTGCTGAGCAGTGCTTTACTTTCTGAGGCCCTGAGGCTCAAAAGGATGGTGACCTTCAACAATGTCCCTGAACTCACTCTGGAAGCCAAGGTGGAATTGCCTTCCTGGGCTTCCCATGGCTGCTGGGTGTGAGCCCTGTTGTACAGGAGCACCTGTCCTCTATGTGCTTCCAGAAACCCTTTTTTCCCTGAAACCACACCACAGAATTAATTACCCTGTAGAAAGTTTCCCAGCTGCCAAGAGGCACATGGAGATACCATGTGTCTTGGTGTTCAGCAGAACCTGGGATTTTCAGTCACGCAGGAAAATTTAAATCAATTCTGGATAGTTTATTGTTACCTAATTCATAAAGTTTTCCATCTTGTATTTCTCAGGAAGGGAGGAGGTGGCTGCAACTGTGGGGAAAGTGCAAAGAGGCTGCTTATAGGAGAGACTTGAGGGGTGACTTTATGTGAAGGACACAAGGAACTTTCCAGGGTGCAACTGATGGTGCACAGCAGTGATTGAAGACTTTCAAACTGCCTGTAGTCCCAGTCCTGTGAGCTCCTGCCTCTGGTTTGCTCCAACAGGGATCACAGAATCATAGAATGGTTTGGGTTGGAAGGCACCTTAAGGATCATCTAGTTCCAAACCCCCTGCCATGGGCAGGGACACCTCCCACTAGAGCAGGTTGCTCAAAGCCCCATACAACCTGGCCTTGAATGCTTCCATGGATGGGGCATCCACGACTTCCCTTGTTCCAGTGCCTCACCACCCTCACTGTAAAGAATTTCTTTCTGATCTCTAGTCTAAATATCCCCTCTTCCAATTTAAAACCGTTGTCCCTTGTCCTGACAGAGTCCTTCTCTGGCTCTCCTATAGGCTCCCTTCAGATAGTGGAAGGCCACTATAAGGTCTCCCCAGAGCCTTCTCTTCTCCAGGCTGAACAACCCGAGCTCTCTCAGCCTGTCCTCATAGGGAAGGTGCTCCATCCCTCTGATCATCTTCATGGCTGTTCCAACAGAATGGATGTTTCTGCTGGTGATGAGGATGGTTATGCCTGGTAACACTGAAACCTTTCTTTTTCTTTTCTGAATCTAATTATCCTAAAGTTGTTATGAGTCATATTTGGTGGCTGCCAAGAGTCATTTCCTCCAGCAGTCTTTATCTCACAGAGAGACAATGCTGAGTTCCTTGTGTGGTAGCCAGGCTTACCAGAGTAAATACGTCAGCAGGCACCTGGATCCATGTATATATACTTCTTACAGAGACATCAGATGTAACCCAAGTAGGGCATGTGGTAAGATCAAACACCAGATAGCAACATGCTATGAGGAGCATATTAACAGCTGAGTGTCAAAAGCTGACACTGGCCACAATCTGTTCAAACATACATTCCTTGTACGCCAGCATCAGTGGGGAACCCAGAGTATTCGGGGTAAGAAGGGTCAGGTCCATATCTTCTTTCCTGTTTTAAAGTGGCTTTCTTGGACTTGTTAGAGCACTTCTACAGACATGTAACCAATGCTGGAAAAGGAACAAAAGGACTGAGTTACAGTGGTAAAAATCTATTAAACCGCACTGCTTTGGCAAGTCTTGATGGATGCGGATGCTCAACTCTTTTGAAAATAGGAATATATCTGTAGGTAACAGAATACAGATTCAAGTGTGTCTTTAAGCAACACCAATTTGAACTTTAGCTGAGACGATCCAGACCCGAGGTGCTTTACAGTACTTGTTCATATAATGACAAATATAATTTTTCTAACACTCAGCCTTTCCCTTTTTTCTGTCAGGGCTGTAACATCCAGTAGCCTCCAAGAAGAGACAGCATTCCACAGTATGTCCAGGCTAAGACTCTAATTCATGTGTAAGGGGAAAATGACCCTTGGACAAGGTAGAGCCTTCAAGCCTCAGACGAAATGAAGTCTGACCACTGCAGGTCATAGCTTGAAAGCACAGTTTCCACACTTTAGATCAGTCTAATTTCAGTGCTAAACTAATCTAAGGCAGTAACTACCTATGATCTGTAGACTACATTTTCAGGATTCCCAACAGACCCTAAGAAAGATGAGCTGAGAAAGGGCAGTTCACCTCCTAGGAGGCTTCCATTTGTTTTAAACATTCCCTGGAATAACTCAGTGGATTAGGTGGTCATTATATCCCACTGACTTTACCCTTTTTAAAAAATCTGTACATTTTAATAGTTAGCTCTGTATTTATCTGTGTGCTTGTTGGGGTGTATAATATCTGAAGGGAAGGTGCAAAGAAGACAGAGCCAGGCTCTTCTCAGTGACAGGACAAGAGGCAACAGGCACAAATTGAAACACAAGAAGTTCCCTCTGAACATCAAGAAACACTTTTTCACTGTGAAACAGGTTGCCCTGAGAGGTCTCCTTCCTTTGAGAAATTGAAAAGTCTGGGCAGGTGGCCCTGCTTGAGCAGATGGGTTGTTCCAGATCACCTCCATGGGTGCCTTTCAACCTCAGCCGTTCTGTGATTCTGTGATATAATCACACTTTTTCGGGTGTTTTCAGTGTATGTCTCACATTTTTCTTGTCTCTCAGTAAAGATACAGCAGTTACTAATAGTGCCTCTACTACAGTTGCAAATACAACAAAGCCTGTATACCCAGCAGGTACTTGCTGGCACGTAAGTCAACAAGAACATTGAAGGTAAGCATTTTATATGACCAAAGAATGCTTCAGTGATGCACCTGTGACTAAAGATTTCCTACCTGCTGCTAGACAGGTTGTGATAGATTTCTGTGCAATAAATGTTGACTTCACAGGCACAGCCAGCAGCTCGTGGGGGACTGGCTCACACTCTCAAATACTGCCAGAATGCTATTGGTTCATCACAAAGCCCTGGTTGCCACATGATTTAGTGAAAAAGAGTATGTCATGGGATGGACATTGGCAAAAGGAAGACTTCCTACCCATACCCTGCCTCCCCTAGACCAACATTAAAGTGCTGTTCTGTTAACTGATGCCTTGTTCCAACATTTTACCCTCTATGCGAAAATTCTGTGTTTTGGAGATGTAGACAGCCTGGTTGGTGCAAGCCGTGCTCTTCTCATAGTCCCATTCTGGATTTTCCTCCTCAAGCCACCTCAGGTAGCCTCTTCCCACAAGCTCCACCTTCACTATAGGGTCCACCAGGGTACTTCTGAGGTTCAAAACTAGTTTGCCATCTATGCTGGAGCCAGCCAAATACACTTCAGTCTCAGGAAGCACCAGGTTAATTGCTCTCACTGTTGACATGAGGGAAGAGCAGGTGCTCCTGGGGTCTGGAGGCTGGATTGTGAGGTCATATGCTCCTTCCTGACAGCAGGTTTGTGGAGTCATGGCATGGGGAACAGGTGCTGGGTGCCCCACAGGGAGAGAGCTCAGCTACCCAAGCTATGCCAGGGGGGATCAGAGCCATTTATTTGAGAATAGCACCTAACTAGCTGGCAAGCATGCAACTCCACATTTAGGATCTGTATTGTCAGCACAGCAAAAAAAAAAATTCAAGACACTTAGCAAATGTTGATAAACACCCAGAAATTCCTAAGCCTGCTTTCCATGAGTAATTCCCCAAACTTCAAAGCATGCACCCACACACAGAGGCATGGTTATGTGCACCCACCTCCTCTGGTTCCCCAACTCTTGCACCTCTCCTTAGGGAAATACAAGTGCTCTATGTGCACCCTACCATCCACTGGTGAGAACACACCCTACAAGCCCCCACACACCCTTGCACCCTGTCAGCATCAGCACACTGGCTGCATGTAGGCTGCTCACACCATCTGGCAGTGACAAGCCACTTCTGACAACGACAGCCCTAGGTTTGGGGGCCACTACTTCTTCTGTCCCACTAGTGGGTTTTGACCCTGGTCACAACTTCCCACACTTTCTTGAGATTTCTTGCACAGGCTGATTTTCTCCTCTTATAATCTGCTCATAATCTTCTACCTACTATTTAATCCAGCTGCTAGTTGTCTCAAGTGAAGTTCACCATTCCTCTTTTCCTCATGGTACTACGGGTTTTGGACAACCTCCCTCCCAGAAGGCACAGTTTTGTGTATTGTATTCACTCTCACCTCACTAGCAGTTTAGTGATTGTTACCTGGGCAGGCTACCACGAAGGACCTGCACAAACTCCCCCACAGCAGAATACTAGTGGTGAGTAGTAGATGTGGATGATACTGCCCGCATAAGCAGTGTCCAGAAAACTACAGCAAGTGCCCTGAGGACATCAGGGTAGGTGAGCAGTCACCACACCTCCTATCTGGGCAGCAAGGTCCTGCAGGTCTGGTTGTAGCCAGTGGCCTATTGTTCACCAGTGCAGGATGACTGGCAAGATTTTATTGTAATGTAGGAGGCTTTGGTGAACATGGTTAAAGGCAAGGATTGAGGTGAAATGCAGCCCTCTTTGTCTCCTGAGCTCCTTTGTCATATCAGAGGAATTCCAGCTAGCTGCAGCTGTTGCAACTTGTTCCTAATGTTAAGGAGCAGGACATATTCCTTCCGAATAACATCCCAAAAGGCTGATCTGAGATAGACCTTAAATGCTGTTGGACACTTGGACCAAGTGTGTGTGCCATGCTTTGATCCACATAGATGTGGGAAAGGAAGGAAAACAATGCAGCATGAGATATCAGAGAGACACCTTCAACCAGGGGAGCAGGGATGAAGATGACAGCAAGGGCTGCAGCAAGAATCACATTTGCGGCTGATGCCAGCAGATATCTGTGAGCCCCTGATGAGCTGTGAGCCCAGAGAAAAAGCATCGGCACCTGTTCTGCAGAACCTGTTCCAGAAGCAATGTTCTCAGCTGCAGGTTGAGGGTAAGGGCACATGCTGGGAAATGCTGAAAATTAACTGATCAAGACAACCAACAGTTTAGGAAAGAAGTCACAGCAGCACATTGAATTTTAAGACTTTTGTCCTCCTACTAATACGTCACTTGTTCCAAAGCTGTCAAGATTCTCCTTCACAGCCTCTGTACCTCATCCTTGCTTACAGTGTTTTCAGGTGTTCATTTTTAAGGAAACAAAGCATTAAATTAACATGCTGACTGCAAACTGTCACTCAGTCTCGATTCTCGGCTGCTGCATCTCATTCTCTCAGCCTCTGCTTGCCCTGCCTTGTTAAAAAAATAAACTCTTTGGGAAAGGAACTGTTCAATGACCTGGGTGAGAAGGAACAGTTTCTCAACTGGGCACAGAATTACACATAACAAAAATATCCTTTTTATTAGTTAAGTTTGGCATTTTTCATCAGTCATCACCTTGTGCACAAATTGTGTGGTTATGGGTGGAAAAAATACCTTACGTGATAAGCAGCTTAAATGAGTGATGATATATTATCAAGGAAAAAATTATAATTAGTGATAGTGTATGAACTGAATACTATATTCCTGTGGCTTTGTGCTCAGGCACCGATTTATGCCTTACAAAAATAGCTTATAGCTATGATCTCCATGCTGCCTTTACACCAAACCAATATTTCATCTCAATCTGTACATCCCCTGAGGATTTTAAGTGCAATGTGAGCATGCAATCGGCCAGAAAAGAAGGAAGTATCACTTTTATGTCATGGTTTGTGCTCCTTCCTTAACTCCAAGTTCTGTCTTGAAGTTAGACCAACTGAAAATAAGTTGTGCAAATGTTTCTCTGCACTTTGTGATGTCTCTGATAAAATTATCTTTAAATTCCATTTCCAGAAAAATGGAACAGTATACTTTTAGCAAAAGTAGGCTTCAAAAGGCACAAAACGGAAAATTATATTATGGTTTTGCCTATGCTGATGTGTGGTATCATCAATTTTGAGTTTTCCATTGACATCAGCCAAAACAGAACCTTTCCTCTGAACCAACTACACTTCAGAAGTTACAAATGAAAGGAAATTGGATCCATACCTCACTATATTTAATTTTGCAACCCAAAAGCTGGCTTTCATAGCTTCCTCTCTGTCATTTAAAAAGCTTTATGCAGTCCCACTATGTTCCATAGCTTCATCCAGGCATCAGGGAGGACTGCGTCATTGTTTGCTCCTCATTTCAATTCCCTGGGACCCGCATGAACTTTGTCTTTGGTTTGAGCCTCCGGGTTTCAGTTGAAAATTTTTGAACCTGAAAACTCCAGGGGAAATGAAGGGGCAAGCCCTTGAGCTTACAGTGTTGCACTGTGATAAAAACATGTTGCTGTAGGGTTGTGTCAACGAAGACCCAGAGTAACCAAACTCAACACAGGGGTGGCCATTGTCACCCTGCATCTGCACAAGGACTGGTTTCCCCAAAGACCTCGAAGCTTGAAGGAACTGGATGTGTCAAAGCAGAGGAGAGACCCAGGCTGAGCTTTTGAGTTCACCATAGAACTTGGACTGGTTTGCACTTTAGGAGACTGTAACAGAAAATTGTTGCACAGATTCTGTTTATATTCTGCTGCTTTCCACCAGTTTATGAAGGGCTTGCATTTGCACACAAATTCCCTGTGTGAGCTGAACTGCCTCTGTAGCTCTCCTGAAGGGTGTCATGTGGAAAATGGAGTACCTGCATTTGAACTTTAAATTTTTTGCTTTACAGGGGAATTAGGGCATGCTGATAGTGCTTTAGATGCACTAACTGCTAGCACTAGCTTCCTTGAAGCCAGTTTCACAACCACCTCATTGGCAGTGACATAGCTATGAAGAAGCTGTCATGGAGGACTCTTCATACACTCAGTTCCTGTTAATACAGAGGTTTTACAAGAGAGGATGAATCAGGCAAATGAATGCAGTTTCTTTTTGCCAAGCAGCGTCCCTCGATGGAAGAAATAATGTGTAATAAGCACTGTGAGTGGGATGGCCAACCAGAGCTAAATGGATAATTCTTACTTGGCATTCCCATACAATGAGTGATTCACTTGGCAATCACAAGGTCCAATTATCTTTTAATACTCTTTTTTGGATGTGATTAAGATATATTGTGTATAGAAGTAGAAAATCATTGCTTTCACTAATAATGCTTTTAATTTTATCATTGAGTGTATTGAAAAAAATAACTTTTTCAACTCTCTTCTAACTTAAAAGATTTATTTTTTTTTTAATACCAATATTGGTATTGTTCCTAATCCCAGTATTAAAAATTACCTGTTATTTTAATGTGTTCTATGATATCCACAGAGCAGAAAAGCACACTGTTTCTACTGCCAGTTGGTTCTCCACCAACTTGTTCTGCAACAGATAGAAAGAGGTATGCCATAGAACCATTCCGGGAAATGAATTTCATCAGAGGGCACAGAAGTGTAGTTGCCAGGTTTTTGTAAGCCAAAATCTCATGACACATTTTTTTGTGAGGATCAGCATAAGTCTGTCTGACTGCAAATCTAGAGCATCTCCTTTATTCCTTGGCTAATCTCAACATTTAGTGAGCACATGCAAAAGTGAAAACCACTTTAAGAATTTATAGCTGAACTTGGCAGTTGAGGCAGGGGGGGTGTTAGGAAATACAGCAGAGACAGCAAGACTTTAAAGCTCCACCATAATAGATCTTACCTGGAGAAAGTACTGCAAAGCTGTCAATAGCTGCTTGTAAACAGTAGAGCTTGAAATAGGGAAAACATGTTTTTTCCCTGTCAGAATGGCACAAAGCCTTGGCTGAAGCCCTTGCCTGGCCTATCCATCTGGCAGACGTGAGAAATGAGATATCGATTTTTCTTATACCATACAATCGGAAACTTAGAGGAGCCACAAAGCAAGCAAACAACACACGGCTTATTAGACTCTAAGTGAGATGTTGTAAAACTTTTGCAAGACACATCCTTCTATTTACCAAGTGTAATTTAATTCACATTATTAACCAAAGAAATATGGAATGCACACTGCTAGATTTACTACTGGTGAGAACTGATGCAGCTAGGAACTGGCTCACGTGATGCAGCTTTCCATGTTACAGATTATTTGTTCACTAAAAGGAAATAATTTTTTTTGCTAAAAATAAGCTGTAAGTCTGTGATTTTTTCAGAATCACCCCATTACATTAGAAATGGGGTTGCAGCTATTTCAAGGAAATGTGTGCCCCTCCAAATCCATTCTGTATGCTTGAAATTATCAATCTAAGCACCCAGAACGATCTCTCATCTAGAAAACTGTACACAAGAGGAAATCATAGAGGAAAACTTCATATATCACAATTAAGAAATTGTGAGATAAAGAGTACCTACAGGTACTTGCAAAAAGTTCAGATCTCAATTTACAACAACTTAAGATATTTCATTCTTTCTGCTCCAAGTCACTCATCTACAAGAGCCAAAATAAAGAAGTCTGAGGATCCAGAAATGTCAATGGGAATGAGAATGACATACTGCTGGCTACCACAGCTGGCATCAGTAGCAAATTTGTGTTATTTTATCCCTGCTAGAGAGACACAGTAGCTCAAAACTTTTTTAATAAGCCAAAAAGTCCCAGAGGGCTTCAGTATCCCATAGGATGACTTCTAATGATAGACCAGCACACACATCCCAAGCACTTGTTCTGTTTACTGCCATTACTTTAAATAGCCACTCAACCTATCTGCATTTAAATCAGCAAGTGGATAAATAGGCCTATTTCAGTTTCAGAAAGTGTTACCAGTGAGATGGCCAAAACACCAGTAGGATGACCACAGCAAAAACCACAAGCCCACAAAACTTGTCCATCTCATGGGCTGCAGACTAGGAGCAGCTTTGTTAAGAGAGGAGAACCTGGTGTTACTCCTGACAAGTAGCTTTCTGCAGTGTGTTTCAAAGCAAGCCAGGTCAGAAGGGGAAATGTTTCTCTGTATTTCTCCAAAAGTGAACAGAAACATAGAGTGAACCTGACTGAAGATAAAACAAATTAAACCCAAGCCCAGCAATTAATGTAAACAACACTCATAACAACAGCATGAAAAAAAGCCCAATCATCTACACAGGTGTCTAATGTAAGAAGAACTTACAAGAGAGAGACCAAGCCCTGACAAGACCTAATCCAAGCCTGTGGAATGTATGCTACCCTTTTTTTTTGTACCTGGAAGTTTTCAGTCAGGGCTGTGTACCCCATCCTGGGGTCTGTGCTGCCTAAGCAAGGTCTGCAGGTCACTACTGGGCACATTGTGTGAAGCCTATGCCTTTCCATACTGGACCCCTAAGGTTCAGATCTGGCCTGTACCCTATAAAGGCAGGTGGGAACTCCCCATGCCTCTACTGCCCTGGGCAGACCCACCCATCTTCATAGTGGTTTGCAGGTGGGTGTGGGGGCCCAGGTGCCTCTTCTTAGATGGATTGCAAAGTTGGGTTGTCTTTCAGAGGTAGATTCTCCAAAACACTTAAAGTGAGGAGTTTCACAGGAAAAGGGGGATAGAGCAGCTTCTTTTTTAAACCTGAAATGCTGCATTCAGAACAACTTACTGCATCAATGAATAGCCCTTCCACTCTGTTTTGCTATTTAGGAGTGTATTACTGTTTAGCTACAACCTGTTCTGCCCTAGAAAGCTTCACAGGACCTGGCACCCTTTTCATTCCACTCAAGCATTTCCATTCTGCTTTAATCATTCATTACATCAATGAAGGATACATAAAAATAACATCTCTGGCTAATTTTCTGTGCCATTCCTCATCAATACAGAGTTTATAAAACTGACTTCCCACAAGAGCTCTTTGCTTTAGAATTCCCAGTGGGATATAGCCACAATAACCCTGTGAGATACAATGAAAGTCCCTCTGAACCAGTTGTCTGTGGTGGTGTGCTTCCCCCTTTCCCTCCCTGCCTCCGCTCAAGCCCTAACCATCAGTGAGAGTTGTGATGAGTTGCACCTGGACTTTGGGGGATGGCTGGCAACACAGCCAAACACTACCTGGAGTGTGGGAACTTAGGTATCTTATTCCCATGCCAATTTCACTATAGGTCAATTAACTTACTCTATAAACAGTGAACAGCTCAAGGGTCCTTTGAGCTCTTCTGTGTGGCAGTGGGATATATCTACTCCTCGAGGCTGAGAGATTCCTTGCTACAGCAGGTTCTTGGTAAGTGGCTAATAGCATGCTGAGCTTTGAAGTCTTAGTTTGTGATATAAAGCATTGATTGTGCATGTGTAATCCTTTAGACATAAACTGTTGACCAAGTCTGGGACTAGGACACATCTGGATTCCTCTCTGAGAAGGAGTTTAGAAAGCAAGGGGGTTCCTTTTGAATCTTGTGACTCAAAGGGAGGGTCTCCCTGGTAGCTTTGTCTGACCCCGTTGTCTACATGGTAAATAACCAACTATACCCTGCCACGAAGCTCATGAAACACTGTTGTATTCAGTGCCAGCTTTGTTAAATCACTGGTTTATATTAATAAATATTTCACTACTTCCCTCTTACAAGTGAAGTTAGTCACTATGCTTGTGACACAAGCATCCAGTGTGCTCTGGATAGGGGATGGTAGGGAGGGTTGGGTTACATGGCAAAAGCTGCACGCACAACCCCAAAGAACACCAGAGCCTGGGGAACACCAGCTGCCCCCCTTCTCTGCTCCTCCTGGGGCCCCACAGGAGCCACCAGCCCATGAAAGGCTCGCCCCCACAGCCCTGAAGCCCCCTGATGGGGTAGACCCCAATTCACCATTGAGGGAGAGGGCCCCCTGCTTGCCCCAGGGCTTTCCCAGACCATAGGGCCAGGGGACACCCAGCACCAGGAGTCAGAGAGGAGGTTCTCTGGGTCATCCCACAGACTGGGAGCACTGCATGGGGCATAGAAATCCCTGGGTGGTGCAGGGAAGAATATTTGGGGACTGCACAGGACTTACCATGGGATGTTTAAGTAAGGGAGGGGTCACAGTGATTTGAGGAGGAACAAGTGTGGGAAAACAGAGGGAGAAGGGCAGAAAAGGAGCCAGTCCTGTGCAAATAGGTGCTGGTGCAGATGTCTGTCTGTCCATGCCTGTGTCTGACTGGTGTGGTTTGTCACAGCTTCTCACTAAGCTCCATTGCCAGTAATTTTCCCAGTTGTGGGGCTTTTAAGGCTAAGTGCGTGTGTGTATGGGTGACACTGAGTGCCAGGGTGGACCAGTGGTGGGAGTCCCACGTACTTGTGGTACCAACATGGGGTATGATGAGGGTACACTGCCAGTGCATGGCCTTGGCAGGCATCAGTCTGGACCAGCTGGAAAGTGTGGCACATGGCCTGAGGGCCAATTGATGATGTCTCTGGAAGTTGGGCATCTGGAGGCATGGTCCAGGGTGGGGAGCTGTGGCAGGCTCCCCCTCTCAGGCTGATGGATTCAGCAAAACTCTAACAGGGAGGGTTGAGTCCAGCCCTTAATTCTGAGAGCTGAGCAAAGACATTTTCCAAGCACATAGATTAGGTCAGACATAGCTGATGAGATATTTGCTTTTCCTCCCACCAAGCTTCAGCAGGAGCTAGGTGCTGAGCTGTCGAGCACCTCTAGTCTGACATATGTTAAATCCAGCCTATTTTTCTGGGATGTATGCATGTGTTTGTATGTGTCTTAGCTCTACATTCAAACAGCATATTAAAAAATCTATAAGGGCAGTGCAGTTTCAAATGGACACTTCAAACAATGCAAACAAAGCAAAATGCCTTATACAGCCCATGCCTTGTGGTACTATGAAGGCAAATCAGGAAGATTTCTTGCTGTTTAGGGAGTCTGTATTACCCAGCAGGGTGTTGCCCAATTGTATTGATTTGTGATGCTGTTTTTTTCTCTTTTAGCTTTCAGATTCAGTCCTAGAAGTGTGTTTGTTCAACTAGGTTTGGGGTCATAATTGAAATCCACTAAGAAGTGGGTAGTTTTGGTTGACTGACTTATATAGTTAGGAGAGTAAAGTGGTTGTGACCTTCTGGCTATATCTTTGACAGCATATAATTGGGAGACAAGAAAGAGTCTCAAAAGCATGCCACTACATGGAAAACAAGCCACTTTTGCTTATGAAGACATGAGGTTGTTCTTCTAAATTGCCTCTCGTTCATGCAATGCATAGTCTATATATTCATCTTTTAACAGCCCTATGGGCTTTTCTGGACATGCCGGGTATTCTCCAGTGTCTTGTTTGGTGAGGTTTGGTTTTAGTGGTCAGGGAATACAAAAGCAATGCAAGTTTAATGTGTGAAATCATTGTGCATACAGTTTCAGCAACCTCAGCAGATAAATCCCAGGAACACAGAAAAGCAAGAGCAGGGAAAGGAAAAGGGAGGAGGGAAAATGCCCAAACTGAACCTTCAGTTTGTTTTTCTGTCCCACTAATGGCCCTCAAAGAAAGGGGAGAAGTCCTTCACACAGAAGTGAAGGGAGTAAGTTCTTTTGCTTCAAATGTGGTGCAGAATCAGCTCCCTTCTTGGTCACGTGTACTGCTCATGTGAATTCATGCCCTCTGTGGGGTTCACTGGCTTTAATTCTTCCATGTCAATGTAAATTGCTTGTGTCCAAAAAGGGAGGAGCAGGTTCCTTGCCTATCTGTTTTGACTGAAGAAGTCTATTGTACTGTAGTACAAGCCACTACGATGCTGCTGTTTCCGCCCACCTGCATGGATTGAATGCTTTCAAACAGTTTATTATTCATAGAAAAAAATTAAGATCTAGTGTAAAATATCTTGTTCTTTTTGAAAAATCAAACCACAGTATGTTAAGCATGAATTGTATGGAATTTTTTATATTAGCTCTTGATGCATACGAGGAAATGCACTTTACAGCAGTTCTTGCAGCCCTTAGTGTCAATTTTTTATTAGTGTTTCCCTTGTAATTCTGTATTTGCTTCTAGTGTAGATGGGAAATAAAATGGGACCTCTCCAGTGACTAATATGATATTTTTTGATTTTCATGGATGTTAACAAAAGACTATGTGGTCTAGTGAATAAAAGCTACTTAGTAAGTTAGAAATGACACTGAGATTATATCCCATGTGGGTAGGTGTTGTTTTTTTTTTAATTAAAAATTGTCCGTTAAATGCTTGTTATTTTCCTGGAAGATAATATTTCCAAAAAGATTTAACAGTCCATAAATTAGATGGGCAAGTTTATGATCAGCTGTCATTCTGTTTTTTGACTAGCTCTAAATCTGTGTGGGTTGTGAGTGTTGACAACCTGTTATCTCTGAGCCCTTGGTCTATAGCATTCAGCTTTCTGTCTTCTAAGAAGCACTCGATAAAAGGATGTTTGAAAGCCCAAACTGCAGGGTTTGGGGGGCTTGTTGATGGTGGATCCTTCTTCTCATCCACCCCATGCCTTGCGGTAACTGTATATCCAGGAATTCAAGTATCCTGGGCAAAAAAGAGACTGAGCTAAAGACAGCACGGCTATGATCAAGGGTATGGCACTAGATGGATATGCATCCAGCATAGATGGATTTTTAAATGAGGTTAAAAGGGAAGCATAGGGAAAAGGTGGGGATGGGACCAGAAGAGTGTAGGGGGTAATGGCTGGGCACTTGCTTTCTGGGTAAGTGAAGAAGGAAGCAGAGAAGGTTCTTGCCCTGCAGGGTCCTGCATCCCAGAACAGCACTGAGACTTGCCACTGCAGCACAACTCAGCTGAGTACAGGGATTATGTAGGCGAGTAATTCTAGCTTGTCCCAAAGAACTCTTGAGATCAAGCTTTTGCCTGATCCATTACTGCTCTCTGAAAATTTACAGTGCTGAAGGAAACATTTTAGCAAAAAAAATAAATAAGTCTCTAGTTCTGTTAGTTCCTTCAGGCTAAATATTTTCTGATATATAACTCACAAATTCAGGCCATGATAAATGATGTTCTTTACAGGTAGGATTTGTTTTGATATGTTATGTCATTGTCCCATGTCAAAAACGTTGCCATTTCTAACAATACACATTATCCAGTGAGCTTCTATATCTATTTTCATTAAATACATTGAAAAAATGTTTCTTACTTTAATGAGGTACATATGTAAAACTATAGCATAGACCAAGTATGAAAGAAATACAGATTTGAGGAACTGCTACTGTGCAGAACTAAAGGTGAAAGTGATTAAGAAGAAATTGTATTTAGATTTAAAAAAGAGTTTTGTCCCAGAATAAATATAAATTAGTGTTCTGCTGCTCCAGGGTTTTTGATTATTTTTTTCTGGGTTTGAAGGTATTATTCTGACCATAAAGGAGAGAGGGAAATTATATGCAGTTGTACAAATAGGATCAAAAATTTGTTCCGTTTGAACTTTAGCCTATGAACTAAATAGGATGTGGATTATCTCGGGCTGCAAATCTGAGCAGTGTTAGGAAATGTCGGCTATGTTAATGAGCAAGCAGACATTCATCAGGCAACCACTGCGAAAGTAATCTTCTCGCTAAGCCATTGAAGATATGCCAACAGGTTGCATCTGTAATTGGGGGCACCAAGGCGCACAATTGGCCGGAGCGGACCCCTCTTTTCACAGCCGTGGTGTCTCGGTCACATGTCTGCAAGTCTTTCCGGTTCTCTCTGTCTGTAGTTTTTTGCATCGCCGCCCCCAATTGTGCACCCTTTGAAAAGCTGCCTGGTGTCAAACGGATCCTTTCCTTTGTGACACTTCAAGGGACACAGCCAGGACTTTCTTGATGTTACCAACCCCCAGCTTCCCCTCAGAAACCAGAGTAGCTTTAAAACAGATATGACTTCTTTTCTAGTTTGCCTCGGACTAACAAAATAGACTGACTTTATTTCTAGTCTACATAATTTTCATATTTATATATATATTTATAGCATCTTTAAACTTCATACCTATCGAGAAAGTAATGGAAGACCATGTCTGTACCATGACAGACACAATGTGTAAGTGCTCCAACCCTACCAAAATCATGGGCCTAACGGAGGTTAATAACCATCTTTCATTTAGCATGTACATAAATATTTCCTAAAATTAGGGGAAAAATCTCTGCTGACTTCCCTGGACTTTGCATCTACCCCCTGATGTCTGTTTGATGTCTCCTCAGCTGGAGGTCATCTCCCCTTAAGACAGAGAGCTAACAGTTGGCAGCCTCTTTGCCAGCTCTCCTACTGCTGCCACATTTCTGTGTCAGGAGAGTTCTTTCAAAACTTTAACCTGCATTTAACCTGAACCGGTACTAAGGGTCTGGCTAGACAGCCACAAGCAGTGGCAGTGATATGGGTCAACCACCTCCTGAGGACCTTCAGCCACCTTCAGCGCAGTAGCTGTCATGCACCTGCTTCTCAGCCACTGTAAGGAGAGCTTCAGAGGAGTCAGCTGTCCCACAGCAGAGAGGAGGTGACAGCAGTAACCCTAAACTGCTCCTCCATCATCATCTCACCATGTGTTCAGGTACCTTTAATCAACTGTGCAACATGCCTGAAGCTCAGCACCAGAATTTTTTCAGTCCAGGACACTTTTTCATCCTGAGGAAGCTTTTTCACAGATGACCAATATCTGCACTATTCAGTTGGTGCCTTCTCAGGATTTTCTGATATAGAGTCATGCAGCACTCAGTAAATACACTATAAATTCACATCTAAACTTTCCCCTGATGTTGCTCTCACTAAACCCGGGGAAAAATTTATTACCCAATTCACTTGAAACCATTCTGTATATTTATTTTTGTACATGAAAAGCATTTTGGTTAGAGTGAAATCTCTGCTTCTCTATATTGTTACAAATGTCCATGTGTCTCAAGTTTTGATTCACACCATGCAGGCAGTGGCTGCAGCTGACCTTGTACTGATTGATTGTTCAGAAATCCAGGTTTATACTTATAAACTAGATTAATGCAAAAAACTACTGGAACACAGCTAAAGAATGAAATAAAACACAGAAACTGTTTCAAATACTAAATCAAACACGAGTTTGCCTTCACTATTATGTGTACTGGGCCAAATTCAGCTCTCTGTAGGATTTGCTTGTGCTGACCAGGTGTACACAAGAATATATTTCATATATGAACCTTAAACTCTAATATCTCAAGAAAGCCAAATGCAACAGCTAAGAAGCTTTATGTGCAAATGGATATTACCCACAAGAAGCAATTTAAATACACAAAGCATGCAAAACTCATTTGAAACCTATACAAATTACAAAAACCTGCTACATAAGAAATAGAAAGATCACTTATATGGGCTGTATAAATGTCTGAATATGTACAGCTTCAATGGGAATTGATGGAGTATTTTAAATCTTCTTGTAAGGTGATTCAAGAACTTAGACCTGTGAATGTGGGGATGCAAACTGGCCTTCTGGGCTGCCGATTTTGGAAGCTGCTTTTGGATCTTTGGTTCGCTTTAATCATCATTCAGAAGAAAAAGATAATTAGAATTTCAGCAACTGCTTTCTCAGTCTCATTCAAGCCCCAGAGCAATAGGAAATACAGATGAGACAGAACTGTGAAAACTGGACCTAAAGTAAGAGTTTGACTCCATATTAATCCAAATTCAGTTATTTTAATTTTATCTCTTCTTAGGAACATATGAAATGCACAGTGGGAATGTGTAGGTTTTAGTCTTTGTAAAGGGGTGGATAACACTGGCTGAAACCTCTAATGCAACACGCGTGATCTCTAGCCCGAGGAGTGATAAATTCTGTGTAAGGAAGTTGGAAGACATGGTAAAATAAATGCTCTGTGGTAGGAATTGTCAGTGCTGTGCTGAGAGAGGCCAGCACTGGAAGTGATCTGAATAGCAGAGACATGGACATTGAGGGGCAGCACATCCTTTTCTGAATAAAATACCAAGTAAGGGGTAATGTAGTTGCAAAACCCAGAAAATTACCCTTTCTCCATTTTATTTCCAACCCCATGATTTTGTGGCAGAGTTAATTTGCTGGGATGGGTTGCTGAGGCTGGAGGGCACATGATGCCTGGAGCAGGCTGGGATGGGGTCTAGGTGCGATGTGTGTTTCTGCTGAGTTGTGTTGGTTTTGGTGGGATTACAGGCTCTGTGGGCTGCATCCCTCTTGCCTTTGAAGGCAGCAGCAGCTAAACAGCCTCTCAAGTTTACCAAGTGAGGAAAGTGAATTATTTCTTCCTCACCTGCTCTGTTCTTCACATAAGCATTAGGGACAGTCAAGCATAATTATTACCCAATGGAAACTTAAAAAGGCAAAACAGACTAATTAAAAAAAAGATCATTTAAGCAGTATCAGTATTATTCCCTCAGCTTGCCAGCAGCAATGTGTGCAACGCCAAATTTTCACATCACCTGCGTTAGCTGGTGTTTGACATCCATTTTCCACTAGCCTGGCCTGGCTGGGCAGGGGAAGATGGGCTACCTGCTCTCAGCCATGCAGGCACCAGCTGCAAAGCAGCATCCACAGGCATCTCCCCACAAGCGTCCTGCAGAAGGAAAGCTGGCCATGGGAGGGGGCTTGCTCTCAGTTGACTGGGGTAACTTTCACAGAGCCACATGATCAGGAAACAGCAAAGTAGTGAGAGGACTGCACTTTGTGGGGTGTCTGTGAGCACCTACATTTTGTCCACAACCAGTGTCAATGAAGCAAATACAGGATTTTTACCTTGGAAAGCAAATAAAGGGCCTTTTTTTTTCTTGCATCTTCCCAGGGAGAAGTATTTTTCAGACAATAAGAACATTTTGTTCCTGCCTTGATGGCAGACTTTAGCTTTCCTGGGCTGTGGGTGCATGTGTTGGGGTGATACAGGAGCTCCTGGGAGAGTCCCAGTCCTACCCCTGTATCCCTCTGCATTGACAGACCACTTCATCTGAAAAATCCATGTACTGCAACCAAAAGAGGAACTAATCATGACTTGCAAAATAGCAAGAGGAGACAATTTGAGCTGGGTCATTCTGGTCACAGTTTATGTAAGACCCAACTACACATAGCTAATAACAAAACTGCAAATAGACACCTTTAGCTAGGATGCTGGTCCCCCACCCACCAGCCTGGTGCCTTCAGCTTGCCTGGTTTTGACGTGGGACAGTCCCAGCCTTGGGAAAAAACTGTTTACATTGTGATACTCCTAAGCAATTCTCACATTTTTACTAAATTTGCTAAGAAAAAAGGAACAACAAAGGCCTGTCTGATCAGATGAAATATTCAAAGCAGCATCAGCTGGAGCTTCTTATAAGAAATAAGGTAATGAGGCAAAAGGCTGAATCCCTCTTCTTGTTCCGATTAGGGGTCATTAAAAACAGGGGGAGGACTGAGGAAGCATTAGTGGGATTACTGTTTGTTTTTCCCCTCTCAGGGGTTTTGTTCCCCTCTCCCCTCAATGAAATTGTCCCCCTTCCCCACCACAGAATTGCACTTGAGTCAAGACTTTGTTGAGATGTCTGTTTAGACGGATGTTTTAGCTGTGGTGATGCATTTCTACTTATTTTGGTTTTCAAATATGTCTCAGTCCTAAAATGAGCCCTTAATTTATTTTACAGTGCCAAGCATACTGCTGAGACATAAATGACATCCTGGGAGTTACATTTGAAGTCTAAAATGGTAAAATGAGATTACTGATAAAAAAAGAGTTTAAGATGAAGCATAGTAATTGAGTTTGGCTCTTATAGATGAAATATTATGTGATCAATAGATTAATATCATTTGTAGTACTTAAAGCCTCGTATTATAGAAATAATCTGTGAACAGATTAGTAGAATACAGGGTTGCAAATATCCTGTTACAGCAAACAATGCCTGTTGGCACTTTATAGACTGTGTAAACTCTGGCAAAAAGAAAGTACTGATTAGTGCAGTAACTGATTTTAACAATTGATTATTTTTTTTTATTTTTATCATTTTGCATTAGCACCATACCAACAAAAACAAAAAAGTGAAATACACTGTCACACTAGTGGCCATTCCTGTGGCTGATAAACAGCCAGGGCAGAGGGCTCTGAGATACGGGCCTTGCAACACCATCTTTTTCTTTTAAGGCCTTCTCTAAAACGTTGCTTCTTAATCAGAAATCCAGTGGTACACTTTGTCTTTTCTCCCAAGACAGAAATTTGGCCACTGTGCAACAAGAAGTTTTAAATTTTTAATTAGAAATTAAAATAGCAACAGAAGAGATGTCCAGGATTGTGACTTGGTGAACACAGCTGTGACTTCCGCAGAAGATGCGACTGTAGAGGGCTTTACGGTGCCCTGCAGAAGACATGCTTCTCAACTCATTCGCTCAGGAGATGCCAGAGCTGCTCTGGTCTTCTTACTTGGATTTTCTTTTTATAGTTGGCAAAAGCTATCTAGTGATTTTTAACTTAAATTATTAACTGATTTGGGGACAAGTTAAACTGTATTTGTCTGTAAGTTTCACCATTAAAAAATAACGAGCTGAGCCCTACTTCAAAGCTGCTGCTATTTTTATCTGAGAAATCAAGGGAGTCCCTGCCTGTTGAGAGGCCGTGTGAGCTGAGCACCATCACTGTGCTGTAGCGGGAGTCTTCTCCACTTTGGAGGAGACCCACAAGCGCTGTCTGGTCTGTGCATCCTGCCCCACAGCAAGGCATGTCCCCACAGCAGGGACACAGGTGATGCATTCGAGATCAGACTCGCCATGTCCATGGAGGAGGAGATGCCACCCTGTACACACCCTGCATTTGAAGTCAGCAGGATCCCAGCTCTGGGCTCTGTGGCTCACAAGGTTGTGCTTCTCTGAGGCTTCTCTGGGCAAATCTGCTGTTGCCCAATGCAAGACCCTAAACTGGCACTGAAGGAGGACAGTTTTACAGCACTCCCTGTATAAATATCCACTTCTAGGCATCCTAGAAATAAAAAGCAATGGCTAGCATTTCAGCTATGACTTAATGACTGTATTTCCCCAGGTGTGCTCTTACAGGTGGAGCTCTCGCAGAAGGCAAAGACGTGGTTCACCAGGAGGAGGACGGAGGCAGCCAGTCCCCTGCTCTTGCCCAGGGTAAATCTGTGAGTACCAGAAAGGCACAGCCGCACAGTTAGCTCCTTTTCAACAATTTACAACACTGCTGCTTTTTCTCAACTTGTTCCATCGTAGCCCTGAACTCAGCATTGTAACTGAAGACATCTCTGCCTTTATATCTGTAGGCCTATTAACTCAGGGCAATTACTCTGTAGAGAGGTGACAATTTCTTTCTGGAAGTTATTGAATTGTCTTACTGCAAACACTGCAAACAGTGCATCAATAATGAAAGGCCAGTAAGAGAGCACACTGTACCTGCATCACTCAGGAATTTAATTTTTTTTATGGACTGTATTATCTGACAGATAATTTAGGCCTGGAAATTAGACATCAATTTTTAATAATATTTAAATTTACTTTTCAAGAAAAATTAAAAACATGAGCTACTAATTACTGGCTTGACTGAACAGGAGGGAGATGGGGGAGAGGGGGTGAAAAGGAATGACAATGAGGGTCACTGAGATGTCTCATTGGAGTTTGCTGACCTTTAGAAGAACTCCCAAATGATTAGTAACCTTGAACATTGATAAATTAGATAATATTCACTCAAGCCATTCCCATTTGTTATTTAGCAGAGAATTCCACTTTTGTTCAGCAGTATGAATTCTGCTCTTTACATACATGTAACATTGACTGTCTCCCCAACAATTTGATTCAAGGTTTAGCTATTATGTTATATCTGGATTCTTAGCTTTTTAGAATGGTTCTTAATGTATTGCACTGTGCTTCACAAACCTACAATAGCAGAAAGGTCCTACAAGGTCAGGGTAGGCAACAAAAAGAAAGAAGCGCTTGTTTTCCATCTATACACCATTTTAGTTTTGATTAAACCTGGCATTAAACACACAGTTTCAGTCTGCCTTCAAGAAAGGATTGATAAAAAAATTTGAGATAATTTTCTTTCCAGTTCTCATATCTGTTTTAGGTCTAAACCTGATGTTGGTGGATGCACTGTACCATTAAGGGCAGAGACACATGCCTCACCCATAACTTATCTATCCATGGACCCAAAATAGGGATACTTACAACTATTCTGTGGATATATTCTCCCAGGTCACAGATATAGGACAAGGGGTAATGATTTCAAGTTGTGCCAGGGGAAGTTCAGGTTAGATATTAGGAAATATTTCTTCACTGAAAAGGTTGTCAAGCATTGGAATGGGCTGCCCAGGAAGATGGTTGAGGCACCATCCCTGGAGGTATTCAAGAGACAAGTTGACATGGTGCTTGGGATTCGTGTTGGGTTGTTGTTGTTTCGGGTGTGGTGTGGTGTTTGTGTCAGGGGTTTTTTGTTCATTTGTGTTGTTTGGTGTTGGGTTTTTTTGGTTTTGTGATTTTTTTTCTCATTGGTTGAATTAAATGATCTTAAAAGGTCCCTTCCACCTTAGGCGATTCTGTGATCCTGTGATATCTGCCCTTTTCCCTACCAGCTCCACTGCTTTCCTTCAGAGCTTTCTGCCCCTGAATGAGGATTCTGCCCCTGAAAAATAATAGCTTTTCTAAAAAAAAGAAGTCTGTTCTTCGTGCATTTCCTATGTCTGTCTGATACCTATTCTTGAATGAAATTGAAATGCAATTCTTCAATGGTAACACCCTCTGCTAAACTTTCTCTCAGGAACAGGCATGCAGCTGCCACTGAAATCCACTGGAGATGTGCCTTTACGTCCGAGGTGAAAATATGACCTCCTGACAATTACTAGTAGGCAAGAAAACACTCTACTGACAGCAGCTTCCTTTTTTTAGGAAGATAACACTCTTCTTTAAAAACTTCAATTGCAGCTTGCCAGGAACTGGACAATTCATTAAAGCCCTGGAGTGCCTGTTATTTATGGACTAGGTGAGGAAAAAGGTTTATTTGGTCTGAGAATCTTCATAGCTTAAATGGTCCAATGTAGACTACCAATTTGGGGCTTTTTGCTTCTTTTTTTTTTCAGATTTTTAGCTTCTTGGGTTTTTTTTTTTTTTCCTATTATTTGCATTAGTGGCCTAGCATCTCTTGTATTCCCTGCTCCAAAAAACCCAGTTCTCAGCAGACACCAGGGTTCAAGGGAATACCTGCCAGATACATGCATGTATGGCATTCCTTTGATTTCCTATTGTACTTGAAACACTGTGAAACAGCAGCTGTTTGCAGTAAAAGAATTCTGTTTTGTAAAAAAATATATACATGAACTTCCCTTGTAACTTAATAATATACAGGGTATTCCATTAGTAATACTAATGGAAGTTTTGCCTGTCCAGGTTACGTGACAACCTGCTGAACTGGGCAAGAGAGGTGCTGTCATCTTGGGCAGTTCTTCATCTCCTGTTGTGCCCCCACTGTTTGTGATGCATTCCTTACAAATTAATCCTTTTTGTAAGTGCTGATTTACTCTCTATTTCTCTCCCAGAATAACATTGCTTTGGTCACCTATTTATTGTCCCAACAGTACAGTACTGAAAACAGGGCTTCCATATTGAGGTGATCCTCATGCGTTAAGATACTTTACACAAACAACTGAAACAGCTGTGGAGCTTACAGAAAGACAAACCCAGGGCAGCTGGAGAGAGAAGGAATCTGGAGGAGATCCCCTGTAAATCTGAACAGATGCAAGTCATACACAAGTGGTCTGTACCCACTCTGGGTGACAGCATCCTGCTGGCAAGGCAGGGTCTGATCTTTAGGCACATGAATTTTCTGTTCAACCTACTGTAATGACTCAGATATATGAAGTTATTAATGCATTCCCAGTAGAATAACAGAGATCGGCCATGAGATGCATAGGGCTGTGCTGGGAAGAAGCACCCATATGTAGGGGAGCTAGACCGGCTGTATCGCCCATTAAAGAAGGAACAATAACAACATGCATGGAAATGACATCTCTAAACAAAAAACAACAACAAAGAGCAAACAAACAAACAAACAAAAAGAAGTCACAAACAGAAATGGAAGGTAAGAGAAATATTTATTTAAATTTGCACAATAACAAGCTTATACTGAACAAATTCAATCAAGAAATAATAGTAAGTGCAGTAAAACAAGGAAATATTGATGACTTTTCCCATCAGAAAACATTAAGAAGCCATGCCTGTGCATCACGGGTTTTCTTTTTTGGCTTTTTTTTTTTTTTTTAGATTTTTTTTGTTTTTACAATAACCTTTTTTTTTTTTTTTCAGCGCACATACTGTACATATCACATCTTAGCTGCTAGGTTCTTTATTCCTGAAGGTTTCATCCTTTTACTCAAATGTCTGCTAAATTCTGCAGTGAGCAATCAAACACATTGTGCAGATCCAAATATGTTTAGGTAAAAATCTCTGCGTCTGGTCAAGTGTTGGACTCTCAAAGCTTCGGAAGACCCTGTAAGAGCTCCTAGTTGATTTTGGATCTTGACATTGTTATGTACAGCATTACAATGTGTCACTTTACACTAAACTAATATTCTGCATAATGATGTCAGACAGACAAATAGCCAGAAGATTTGGGCCTGACCTCATACAAAAGTTTACACATCTGAGCTTATCTCAAGTCCCATAAATTTCACTCTGATTCAGATAACTGAGTTCATCACATATCTGCACTTTAAATAGACAAAACCAATCTAATTTTAGTTTTAATTTTGTACAATTTTTGGTCTAAAGGTCTTTTTTGTGAAGGAAAATTCTTTAACCAGAAACTGCTTGTGAGAGGTGGTTCTTGGTGTCACAGTTCCTGAAGGCACTGTGGGTCCACTGAGCAACAGATGTGGCCATTCTAAAGAAAGTGAAAACAGAAAGAATAATTGAAACAATTAGCATTTGTACAAACTCAATCAGTTTAACAAGCTTAGCTATTTGAAAACACCCTTCAGATTTTAATGTACAGATTTGTAAAATACATCTACAGATTTTGTTCAGATTCTATGACACTGTCATCATGTCCTTCCCTTGCCCAAGGGAAGGGGCTACTATGATTCCTCTAAATGCTTGGTTTGCTGTGATCCCGAGCTACAACAGTCACACTGAAAGAAGCTGGGATCAGTGGAAGAAACGCTCCTGACATAAAGGTCTCAGGCATCTGCTGAGGCACACAAAGCTGCTGAGCAAGACAAGACACTTGGGAGTTTCATTTACATCAGGCAGAAGGGACTCTGGGTTTTGTTTCGTCCTAAATCTTGAAAGTTAATATATCCTGGCTGTAACACCAGCAAACATTAATCCATAAAGTCTTTCCTGATAGTCCAGAGATTGTTCTGAGAATATCATCAATTAAGGGAACAGATTGGCTATTGACATGATTAAAGTACTGGAGAAATTGTTTACTGCATCTCCTCTACTTCTTAAGTCCAATTCTTACAGTGCAAATAAAAGGCATGTATTATTTTGAAATTACTCCAAATGCGTTCATTTGACTAAACTGCCAGGACTGATTAGAGACCAACGTCTGAATCATTCAAACATTCTCTTTCACTCATGTTACAGGAGGTTAGACAATCCTACTGTCCAACTTCTTTACTTGTGATTTGAAATGGCTTTGCAGCTAAGTCACCTCTAGCTGATGCCTAGGTTTCTGAATTCTTAAAGGATTTGTGTAAATCTGTTTTGCTATAGTTTGCTTAAAGAGGCTTAGACTGGATCTTTGACCTTCTGTGTGAGGCTCTGCAAGAGAAGAGTGGGGTGATACAGGATGAATGAGACAGAGAACGATACAAATTGGACACAGCATTAACCTGATCTGTAGGGAGCAGGCTGCTTGCATGCAGAGCTCCAATATTAAAATGCTGCCAATACAAGCAGATAGTGTATTTTGAAAAGAAAATTGTTCTGTGATGAGAACTGAGTAAAATTTGGCTTGCAGAGGGACAAAGTGGTATGTCTTCACTGCCAAGCAGCTTCTCACCTAAGCCACATTAAATCTATGTGGTTTGGTAAAGTCTCTGTCTTAATCTTACATAAGTTCACAATGCAGGATTGGATTTTATCAGTCTGTGTATGTGTTTACACTGAATACAAATTAGACAATGTTTAAGGTTCAGACGCTGCCTAAGAGAAAAGGGCAGATGGGAGCAGCACACAGGTGGCCATCAGCAGAACTGATGCATGGCTTTTGCATTGCCACTGATTAGCAGGACTACAATGAGAACACATTTCCCATCGCTGAATCTCAAAAGAGTTTTAGAGAACAATCACACACAAATATTTGTTTTACAGATGAGGAAACTGTCTGAGGCACATGAACCTCAGCAACTTGCCCAAGGAAAAAATAACTTTTAGCATTGGAGTTGGTATATGCCACCAGCTACGGACCCCAAAAATAGGTGTTTCTACTCATAAGCCTGTTTCAACATCCTTTGGGCAGCAGCTGGCTTTCTAACCATTAGCCACTATGTCAGATTGTATAATTTTTTTCTAACCACTGACCTGTTCTGACATCAAGACAAATGCCAACCACTTCCCTCCTAAAAGAACTATGTCTCTATAACAGCAACTGCTGTTGCACACAATATTGCATCAGATGAAGTGGAGGAAGAAGGTGGTGCTTTACAGCTTCTGCTACATTAACAGTTACTCTCCATTTCACCCAGGCCAAGAGGAGATGTTGAAGATAGATAGATTATTTTTTATAAGTGCCTTTTGTACCATATTCTGGAGTTTGGGAGATATCTTCCTTGAGAAGGATATACAATAAAGACCAAAATCAACTGTGTATTTCAGTAATAATTAAAGATGTCTGCATGAATCCTGCTGCCTCTATTTCCTTGGCTACTATAGAAACACTTTGTCATTCTTCAGTATTGGAAAATACAATTCACCTTATAGACTTCTTTTGAATGGAAAAACTTCTTTTAACCTCCTTTTCTTTTGCGTCTTTGCATCTTTAAAAAGAGATGCCAGCATTGACATAAGCCCATAGCCGTTAGTTTTTCTCCTCAAGACAACGAATCAATTCCTTTAGACTACAGAAACTAGTAAATGTTCTAAGCATTATGTTAATTCTACAAGTTTTAAAGCAGGAAAGCTACATATATATATATGTATATAGTTAGTCCATTCATTCCCAAAGCAATCGCTATCTTCGGAAAGCAATTCAATCACTTCTGATAACCTTATAATCATAGAACAGATTTCTTGTGTGGTCTCATCTTACATATACATTCATTACTGTATATGTTTCCAAGCTAGCATGGAGCTGTATTGTAAGAACTGTGATCAAATTTAAATGGAGCTATCCTGGCAGAAAAGCAAGCCCATTACTGTGTCCACAGCCCACTGCAGCATGGGCTGCTGTCCTGCTTCTGACCTGCTATCACATGAAACCATCCTTCCAGGACATGCAAGAGTGAAGTTAACAAAGTCGAACACATTTACTGTAATCTCTGCTGCTTTAAAACAAGCATAGACACCAACCACCCACTGACTGGACTGAGCGCATTAATATTTATATGCCACAGAACAAACTGGGAAAGAGGCCTCTCAGCTGAAATTTTCATATTCTTTACCTTGCACTGGCAGAGGGTGCACTCCGTGCCATGCTTAATCCAAGAAGATCCAGTGAAGCGAACGACGTTGGTTTCATCCAGGCAGGTTTTAGTGATGTCATTGCGAACGGTGTCCGCTTGGCAGGGGTCAGTGACACAGCGTGGGCAGCACTCGTTCTCAGGCAGGACGCTGAATTCACAATCCACCTCTGGGCATGGCAAGGGCCAGCAGTCAACTTCGCCTTGCTGTTTACAAATATGACGAGTACAAGAGATTATTAGCTCTTACATCATTTCATTACCCGTTCCTCTGACACAGCATTATGTTTCTGAACTGGCTAATTTCATCCATCTGGTCCTATTCACAAGTCAGTGCAGAGAACACTGATATTCATTGCCTGTGGGAAACATCAACTTGAGTGCTTTTTCTGCATGCTATTCAGGAGGTGTACAAGTTTTAACTTATTTCAACACACTCTGCATCAAGTTGCAGCTGGAAATTTTCCAAATACAGAATACGGATCTGTCCTTGTGAAGTTCTACTCCTGCAAGTGACAGAGGCCATAACAGGGCTGTACTGCAAAAGTGCTTCAAAATCTCCTGTTTCACCTAGTTCTTACTTCCCTTCGGATTGGGATCAGAATACTTGAACTTCCAAACTTAATCACGCTTTCTGCATAATGGATTCAGTACAGGGTATGAAAAGGCCAAAGGAGAGACTCACACTGGGCCAGAATATCGGTAGGGGAAGTTACTGTGTGCCTGTACACAAATCTAAAGATGTCTAATTATTCACATCAGTTCCTAGAATTTGGGGTCAGCTTCCCTTAAAATGTGGGTGGATAAGGGCAAAAGTTTCATATCTATTGGTCTTTTCAAAGGAAAAACTTCACAGAAGTCATTAACACATTACTTTTGGAGCAGGTCCATCTCTGACCTCCAGTTTACTCAGCTCATTTGCGACATGGATTGAGTAGTCTGGATTTAAGGGGGGGCAAAGAGAACAGTGTTTGGTCCTATGAAAGATCTTTATTCACAAAATCTGTATCTAGGGCTTTTAGAATGATGAGTTCAATATCTTCATTATCTTCAGAACAAAAGTGGAAAAAAATTCCCAAGGATTTGCCATAGCTCCTAATTTACCCCTCTTGGGACAGAAAGTATTGTGAAATTACTTGTTTACAAAATTTTCTGCTGGCTCAATTTTCCTCTTTTTGAATCCCATGATGGTAAGAATGAAAGCAATCTTAAAGCCAGTCATTGATCTTGGTATTTCAAATATTTTTTGTAGTGATGGACAGTACAAGGAGTAGACAATTTGTTGTCACCTCCAAAAAAAAGCCCTGACAACTGAAAGAAAGCAGGCTTTACTTAAAGAAGTAGCATCTTGAAAAGAAACATCAACATCTATTGAGATCCCAAACTATATGTTGTTTTGGTTTGGTTTTCAGACATTTAATGAAGCACCTGGGAATATATTTCACTGGATTTTAGCAGCAGTAACTCTGAGAGTACGATGTCTACAGAAATTGGTTTCTGGCTGTTATTCATGATACCCTGACAAGGGAAAGCTGCTAGATGGACTAGGTTTTACATTTGGAGATAACCTGTGATAAAAGCTAGTTGTTTTTATCTTGGGATTTTTTTCTGTCATGGAAATTTTTTGAGCAGTATTATGCAGAATAGTTTTTGCTCAGAGTCTGATACACATACTTGGAAAAAGATCACAAGCTTTAGAAGATTTCTTTTTCAAAACTCATTTGACTTTTTTGTAAAATGCATCAAGGCTTATTATTTCTTCTGTTACTCTGACTGTCTGAATGAATAAACAAATTTATCAACCACGAAAATAAATACAGATCTAGAATTCGCTTATACAGCTACATTGGTCTTTGAATGAGTGATCACATGAGTGTTGCTGTTTAGGTGCCACATCGAAATGACCTCCACTTTTTGTTAAAACAATCTTCATGATTAAATAATTTATATTATGGCTATTGTGTCAAAATGTATTTTTGACCGGAACTTGACAATACTGACAAATATCCATGAAAACCAGATTTTGATTATACACATGCTCCAGAGGAAATTAAACGGATGCTAATGCATGAAAAATTAACTATTCACAGATTAGAATATCTCATATCCTTTTTTTTGCTCCTGCCTCTGCTGCTGTGGTCGGGAGCCTTACCAAGCAGCGACACTGCTGACAGTTCTGTATCCAGGAGTCACCGCTGTTGTAGGAAAGCTCCCCACTCTGATGTAAACATTGACTGCTGAGCCTCGGGTCACATTCAGGACAACAAAATAGGTCAACGGTGGGATTTTCACAGTCACAGACCATTCGCCGGCACATCACGTATCCATTCTGTTGATGGGAGACAAACACAGAGCGATGGCAGAAATTTGCAGAACTCCAGCAGTACTTGTGCCAAAATTTGATTTTCTTGGGCATGATCCTAAACTTCTAGTGCTCATGAGTTTTCCCACTTTACGATGTCAAAATACAGTTCGAGCAGAGGCGGAAACGCCAATACACGTAACTACCATGAAGTTTCCTTGTTGTCTTATATACATCCTTCATACGGCCAACCCCTATGGTGATGAGACACAAGGGTGTCTTTCCCAATGGTCAAATTTTAATGGATTGTACTAAGTTTATGTCATTCTCATATAGATGCTAGTCAAGACTTATTTTAAACTTTCAGATATGTCCCTCTCTTCTGTAATTATTCGCATAAGGAAAATGACAGGTAGCCTGAAATTAAATTCATGCCCATGAAACTTGAGCTGCTGGACTTTGTCAGCAGTGTATTAGGCCTTCATTCTTCACCAGCATTTAGCTTGGGATCAAGCTTCCCACATTTAAGAAAGTTAAGCTGAATTACTCTGCAGACAGAGAACCTGCTTCTATTTATAGCCATCTGCTAGAGATATTGGCGTCAGTCACCAATGCCAATATCTGTCTAGACAGACAGTGTCTTTGCATGAAAATGCCACTCCTCCCACCCAGAAAACACAGGTGGCATCTCTGCTAACAAAACAGTTCTATCATCCTTCTTCCAGTAGCATATAATAAACCTCCCATGGCAGTTCTCCTCGTGCAGGTTAGAGAAAGAAACTATCACCAAAACCCTGTATAAGATAGATACAGTTCTATTTTTCTGTAACTTCACATGCACACCTGAGAAGCTAAGACAGGAATTTCACTTGAATCTAGAGACTCTTCCCTTCATCCCTACCACTATCTTGTGGAAGGAGCTACTTCTGTTTCTACTGACCTGGCATGAGCAGACAGAGCATCTGTCATTCTCCAGCACCCAAATCTGACCGTTGTGCTTGATTTTGTCTTCATGGATGCAGTCTCCCGTGCAGTTCTTGCCATGGGGACAACGACAGTCGTATCCACCATCCAAGTTAAAGCAAACAGTGTCATTGGCACAGCTATGCCTTCCAGTTGCACATTCATCAATGTCTGCAAAACATACCATGTAATGCTCTCAGACTACATTCAATTAACAAAAATGTTCTTGCAGTAGTCAATATAAATGATTCTTGGCCATTAATGCCTTCGGCTGAAAATTAATTTGCACTTCACCAGAATGGGGAGAAATAACTTACAAGTTCACCAAAAAAGTATTTCTCAGGTCATATCAGCTTTTTAAAGATGGTATTTTGAGTTGTCCTATACATCCTTTTAAGTGAATGCTGTTGAGTAAGGTGGTCTGAATGAAGAAATCAAAGAAAACAGAAGCACAAAAATAATTCTCGGCTCCCTAAAGAGCATTAGTTTGTGGCCACCATTCACAAGACATGCACAGTTAAGCAAGAAAAGCTACAGAACCTTGTTTCCAAAACCTTTTGCTGGCTCTGTCTAGCACATTTGAGTTCACTTGCTGAGAAGTTAATGTGAAAGGTGACATCTGACCTGTAAGCTCATTTAAGCAAGCACACCATGCTTTAAATTGCATCATTTATTAGAGTGGGCAAACCAGAATATTTTAATTATTGAAGCTGCAGTGACATCTCTAGCCCTTGTGTCTAGCATAGAAAATAAATAAATAAAAAAAATTAATGTCTCCAGTGAATAAAGATAATGACTTCAAAACAATCCATCTCAGAAAACTCAGGAGTACTTTTAAAGGTCTACTTCATCAAGGTATACACAAATATTTTGCAAGGGGAAACCAGCAGCACACACTGCCTTCTACTTGGATAGTCTTTGTTTAGCTTTTTCAGTTGTCCATATGGAGAAAACTTTTCTGGAAAAAAAAGCTTTGAACGGGCATGAAATAAAAAGCTATATGCAACAAAATGTGGAAAACACTACAAGAATAAGAATAGATCTATAGTGATTGTAAATATCAATACACTGAGTTCAACTCTAAATATAATTTCACAACCTGGCCCAAGCTTCTAATTAGAGTTCATTAGAAAGTAGTGTTCTGATATTTAACTGTCCAACAGATCAGTACAAGACAAAATAAGCAATATGGCCATGCATGTATCTTTCACCATCAGCATAAAAACTGAATAAAACACTCAGCTTTGGGTTCAATAATGGAAATGAAACCTCCAATTCACCTCAAGCACATTCAGTTTAAAGCTAAGTGACTCAATTGTAATTTCAATAACAAGTGTGGCTGCAGACAACAAAAAAAATAAGTAAGTTGCTAACATGAATATGAATTGGGATAAAAACCAGCAGGGAAATTATTAGAATTCCAGTGTATAAATAAGCAGCATTGTGGGCTTCCTTCAATTACAATGTGCAATAACAGTGGCACCATTTCAAAAAAAGGTATTGCAAAATTACTAGGGCTTATGGGAAGGATGAGGAAAATGTCATTTGAGAAGAACTGAAAAGAAATGGAATGTTCGTCTCTAAAAGGACATCAGCAAGAAGGGATATAACCAAAAAATAATGAATACTCCAGAGAAGACATGTTGAGAGCTTTTGTTCTCCTTGTTGCCTAATACACAAGACAGGGGACAGTGAATGAAACTGAAAGACGACAAATTTAAGCCTGATAAAAGGAAATAACTTTTCATACAAGGCATAAACAAACTATGACACTCACTGCTACAGAATGTCAAGAGGGGGAAAAAAATTTCATAGCCAAAGGTGTATAAAACTAGCAAGAGTATTCCATTTGCAATGTTAACAGATTTTGGAAGAGAGACTACATTTCATGCACTAGGGTCTATGGTGCCTTTATTTACATATCCAGAACTGGCAAATCATCTCGTATCTCCACATCTTCTGCCTCATTGTCTTCTGAAGCATCTGGAGTCAGACACCATTGCAATAGGGCAGGAGACAACTGGGATCGTGAACCTAATTCAGTGTGGCCATCCACACAGCCCTGAACAACTGAAATGTCCCAGGCACATCAGAGAGGGAAACCCATCCCACTGTAAATATACATAATTACGGGAACAGACAGCCCTGTGGAGGCTGTGCCATCTCCAGCCTTGAAGGTTTTTAGACAAGTAGCTAATAGGAATGGTTTAAGTGACGCTGGTCTGGGCAGAGCAAAGGGATGGAAGAACTGCTCTCTCTTTCCTTTATTGTCTTTTAAATCCATATTTAAAGTTATACCATATATCAATTTAAAGTTAAGATCTCCATATATACTCAGATCTAACTGGTTTGAAGTTATGCAATAAAGAGAACAAACACAAATTCTACTTAAATATAATGATTCACATTAGCAGCAGGATTCCCTTTATCACTGAAGTCATTTTTAACAAATGACTTTCCAACACTTGTGTTCATTTGTTTAAAACACTTTTTTGTACAAAGCTTTCACATAGCTAGTGTCATAAATGAATAATATGACTTCTCAACAACCTGGCCACTTAACTGAAAGCAGCCATATTTAATGAGATACTTGGACGAAGTTCAGTATATAAGAACAGTTTTCCTTAAGCACAAATGGTGACCCAAGAACACTAAGTCTGCATTTGGCACTTATGTACAAGTGTACTCCACAATTTTCCCATGAGGAAAATGCTTTGGAGGTTTGTTTTTCAACATGGTAATGGTTAGTGCATTGATACTAAAAATAATTGAGGTTTCATCATTGACTCTGGTATTGAGCTGAGCTTATCCAACACTGAGAACTTACAAAAAAATCCCAGCCTTGTTTTTTTCTGTTGTTTGATTCATGAAAATAGATGCTCTGGATAGGGCAATTTAAATGTGCGTGGTCAAAGCAAGAGCTATTTAGGATTTGATTCTAAGCTAATCAGAAACAGCGGTGCGTTTATAAAGCAGCAAGAGAAACATAAATTTTGTATGTGTGAAATTCTTGTCTGCATTATTCATCCACATCAAACTTCAGGCATTAGCTGCAAAGAACTTGCATACAAATCATCCATACCAAACAAAACTTCATTCAACTTTTTTGCTTTGGATTTATAATGGATAGTGAATTGTCTTACTGGCATTTTTTTTACAGCCATAACCAGCTCTCTAAATTCCATGACCATGGAAGTGCACAGGGTACACTGCCCTCCTGCATTTTTTCTGTCTGAAAAAGGAAGAGGGGATGATTTCATATTTCCAGTATATCCAGCCACAGATGCATGTTATTACCACTCTCATATTGTTTAAAAAAAAAAACCCAACCCAAAACAAGCAACAAATAATTAACTTCAGGCTATTTACAACACACATCTTAGGAAGCAAAGAGCTTGAACATTATGACCTTAGAACATAAAGTCTCAAAAGACTGGAAGGTTTGCCTCAGGGAAAAAAAAAACAGAAACAAAATGTAACTAGTTACCTAGTGCTAAACTGAGGATCAGTTCTTATTTATCTCACTCACAGTAAAAATTACAGCAGTTTTGATCTGGCACACTTTTAAGGATTTTCCTTTTATTACCATCATTCCTGGGTATAACTCCATGTTGCAATGACAAAGGAGTCCACAGATGAAGTAGTGATACACATTACAGAAAGGTAGGAGTTAACTGTATCACAAGTAATTTCATACCTACAAAGGAAAAATGCTGGACTAAACCCAGACAAAAAGGTGACAGTAGCTGGAATAAGTATACTCATTTATCTGACTAAACTCAGATTTAAAAAGTTGTAATATTAGATAAATATACAGACTGTAAAGGCAGAAAATTCCATAAAAACAGAAATTCAAATTGCCCCACCAGGTTGTGACCCAAGGCTGTATTTAACAGATTTACTGACTGTTTCTTGGAACAGTCAAAGAATCCCAAAGGGACAAAGCACCATTTGACTTGGCCCTGACCAGTGTGCTGGCCCTGATTCAAGATGTCTCTACTGGGCAACTACAGTGACCACAATGTACATAAGTTCAATAACCTTAAAGGAATTTAAAGGGCTGCAAAAAATATTTCATTTTCAAAGGGGGATTATGTTAAAATGATGAAGTTTTAAAGATTAATTAAAACTATTGCCCAAAAGGATAAAATGTTTTGAGATAGAAAGATTGTTTAAAGGTACTATAAGAGTACTCAGAGTATATGTATCCTATACTAATGAAAAAGACTTTAAAGGGGGATACATTTCATATAATGTACTATTTTTATTTGAAAACATCATGAGCTCCTTTGCATAATACTTGCTATTAAAGGAACTATGGAATAAAAGAGGTTGTTGACTCACATATTGATAGTAGGTTAATTAGTAAGTCATGAAAGGCAGGAATAAATGGTCAGGCTATCACAATGAAGAGTTGTCCCAGGGAAGTTTCCCCAAAATCTGTGCCAGAACGTGTACTGTGCCAGAACGTGTACACTTGGTTATCTGGAGGAATGGATCAACAGTGACATGAAAAAGGCTGTTGATAATAAAGTATTAAAAACAATAAAACTGGCAGTGAAATATAGAAGTATTTCATTATATTGACTGAGTAAACAGTAATATGACATATAAGATTCAATTGTAAGGTGCATGGGGAAATACCCATTCCAAAATCAAATCATTCCTTTGGATCTATTCTGGACAGAGATCTTGGAGCTATTGTCGATAGCTCTAAATAATGACAGCTCAATAATAAGTTAAGCACAACCCCACAAATACAATCCTGATAATGACAGATAAAAAACCTCACATTAAATTGGCAATAACAAACAATTAGAAAATAAGCTGTGCACACCTTGCTAGGTAGTGACAAAGGGCTCAGAGATGCAGTCTGATATTGCTGACTGAAAGGTGAAACTTTCACTCCTCTGATGAGCTTTCCAGACTTATTTGCAGAACGTTGACATAAAGCCAGACAAGATTCCCACATGGAGATCTTTCTAATATCAGTTAGAGTGTCAATGGATGTAAAGAAAAGATGAAATTCTCTGTCATTGAGAAGTATGCTGTTGGAAGAGATGGGTTGGCAGGGTGGACAATTCCTTTGTTCTGAAGCAACTGAAGTTTCTAAGTTATTTTAGCTCTGAGAAGTAGCACTGGCTCAGCAAGGTGACAGCATGAGGGTGCCTGAATACTTTTTGCTTAAGGTAAAACAGGAAGGAGTGCATTTAATAGGGAGCCCAAGCTCCTCTGAGCAGAAAGTTTGGTTTCTGTTCTGTGTCCTGAGTAAACCTATTGACTGATGTAATCATTCTTCAAAGAGCAAGTGAATTGTGAAGAATTTATTCATGATTTCATGCAAGCCAGCTGTCAGAGTGCTTAGCAGATGTGGAAGATGAAGAGCTGAGACTTCAGATGCCGGTAACACCATCTTCACAGAAATGTTGTTTCCTGATACAGTAAATCTGTTCAAGTTACTGTCTTATAAAATCATAGATAGATGAGTTTCTGTTTTATTTGTCCTTTTATAAAAGGTGAGAAACTCTGCCAATTTTGTACCTTGCCCACACTCCAGAATATTTAAATAGTAATGCGTCTCCATAGCTGCCTTCTGTCTGGTGATGTTTAAGTTGCATTCCCAAACTCAGTAATAAAGCCTTACTGCCTATAGCTCTGTTTGGGAGGGATGGAAAAAAGTCAATTAATGGTTTTATTTGTTGACCCTTTACGATGAATAAAGGCGAAAGGACTTCAATGGAGCTTTGTGACTACGAGTAAGATTTCCTGCTGAAGAGTAGTGATTCTTTATTTCCTGTCTCCTTAAGTGCTATCACTAACAAAGCTACTGTTAAATATTACCAGCACTGTGAAAGATCTAAGCATAGGACTCCAAACTGACAGCAGTTTTTCTACTACAAGAAATTTCATGTACTAGTTAAAATACTGGATGTACTTTGAGATAAATTCAGACATCCTGACAGTCAGGAATTCCTCTGCCTTCCAGATGGAGAGACATGGATGCCGAAATCACCATTTTGGACTTTGTTCATCCATTAAGGCTGGGGAGGATCCTGAGGCTTGCAATATACCACCATCCGTCATTGCCCTGATTTGTGGAAAAGAGTTCTTTTATGAAATGGTACATGAGTCAACCTTCAGAGCACCAATAAGACCGTGTAAAGAAACTACAAAGAAAAGCTGTAGGGGATGCAAAGAGGAAGGTAGCAGGTAATATAGGATGCTGAATGCTATATTTGCATGCATATGTATATATAATTTAAGACTTCCCAAACCTGTGCAGTTTTCAAAGACTAGGAAGCTGATCTTTCACCACTTTTCTGGAAATTAGATGATGCATAAGATAATTTTATTTCCAAGGGAAAAGCAGTAAGTGCTTCTAAGAGCTTGAAGTCCTACAGGTGCATTTCCCAACATTTCTCTCAGTAACTACTATAGACACCTCAGGTCTACCCAGGAGTATAATGTGAAGTGAAACTAATAGCAAAGGAATCTCTAGGTCTTCCATTGCCTGTAGGTACAATAAGATGGGATTATGAATTTCTGCGTTCAAGTACATTAATACAAGTACTCAATATTCTCAGTCATGCCAAAGAAGCACCAGTAGCAAAGCTCAATATATGGGTAAAACAGGAAATTCAGCAACTATTATTTCATTATCAAGCACTGACAAAGACTGGTGCTACCAAGGCATCCATCTCTAGCTAAGAATTTTTAGTATTATGTCCTAATGGGACAGTTTCCTGCAAAAGGGGTAGGTGCAGTTTTCGTATTCTCTTAAAATAAGGCTGTTAAGGAAATGCTCCTTTGCTTCTGTGATCTTAACAGAGGTGTTTCCACATGAATATTTAAAACTGGAGCCTTTGCTGAAGGAAACAAGTTAACACTGATCACAGAAATTCTTTTTGTAGTACTATCAGCACATGTCCAGGGGACACAGATAGACCTGGATTTAAGGCAGACCAAATAAAACAATCAAGAAAGAAAAGATTTGAACTCACACTTCCTTGGCTTTTAAAGTTTTTCTCTGCTGAAAGAGGGAACTTTCTTCAAAGGAACTAAAACTTTAAAAAGATGAGCCAAAGTCTATTTAAACACTGCTTTGAAGTAGTCCCCTTAGAAAGCAAAATGGACAAGCCCTCGAAGAACATTTCCTAATCCCTAAAGGTTTTTTTTTAACTAATCCCTAAAATTTTTTTTCCCCCCGAGAAAGAAATCAGGGCAGGCCCAGTTTCTTTTCAGTATAATTCAGCAGTGTTCCTCCAACAGTTCTATGGGCTGTAGCACCTGCACAAGCCAGAAAGCTTCAGAGGACACTGGTCCTGGATGCAGCAAGAAGCTCATATACAGCTACAGGTGGGAAATGGAGAACTGAGATTTGAAATCTGAGATTCGTCTAGCCTGGAAGCTGCTCCCCTCTTACAGCAGGTGTCTAAAAGATCATCCACCAACAGCTCAATCTAATCACCTCCAACGAGTCGATACTGAAGAAGTGACAAAAGAAATCTATTTTCTTATGGCTTTAAACCCAGTAGGGGAGTCTCTCACAGTGGAAAGATCTGACAACAGAGAAACCAATTGCTTTTGTGCTACCTGTGTTCTGCTACTGGAAGTTTAACTTTCCGCACTGCAATGGATTTTAGGTTCTCTTCACCTTTTTCAGGTTTTATTTTTTGTCTGAGACAAAATGTCACAGGCTTCAATCCAATAAAAAGTGATGTAGTAAAACTAATAAAATATCTAACCTTCCTCTCTATCTCAAGTTGCTATGTATTCCAAAATTTGGAGCTGCAATCAATCAAATTGAAAGTGTTCCACTTTTAGTGACTAGGTTTATCAGCAATGAAGATAGTTTCCTGGTATCTGTGACTTAATTCTAATTACTTGTTATCCTCTGTGTATGTTTAATAAAGAGCTGCTGGTGCTCTGTAGAAAAGGTCAAAACATTCTAATAATTGCCACTTCTGCATACATGTAGCACTCCCCATATTTCTTTTTCCTTGGCTTTTCTTCTACTGAGAAATTGCTGCCTCATGGTTGCTTGTTTGCACAGAATCACTTTGTATCACTAATCTCTCTTGAGAGAGCAGGTGCCAAACCACTACCTTCAACCCACAAGACAAATGTTATATTGGCATTGAAGATAAAACTTGGGGCGTTGAGAATATTTCCATAAATGCCTGGCTAGAGTATTACCTGTGCCGCGAGTGACAGAAGGGCAACATTATAATCAGAGGGATCACAATTTTTTCTTTGCACCTTCTTGTTCTAACACCTGGCCAGCTGACACTGACATTTAGTTAGTTCTTGACAAAGAAAGCAGTGGCTGACTCAAATTGCTGATTCCTCCTAGGAATACAGGCTTTCAGCTGTGGTGAAAATGTGTTGAAATAAAGTATTGATGATGGGGATACAGAAAAGGTCACTCTTGCTCCTGGAGAACTGTCTGTGTGTCTGCCTTAGTGAAATTAATTCAATTGCTTCCCTTTGGGACCAATGCAGCCCACCAATGTGAGTTTAAACAGCAAGGTAGGAAAGCTTATACTCTGCTGGCACTGAATATTTCAGTACTTAGAGACAGGAGGATTCTCCCTTCTCCTAATTTTGCCCTAAGTAGTCCTTGACAAAACAGATTAGTTTGTTCTCTTACTTAAGAGCAGCAGCATGCAGCATCTTAAGAGCTGAGTAACATTCCACACTAAGAGATCTGCATCTGAAAATGTGTTCTTACTAACCTGCTGTTCTAACAACACTGGACAAAGAAAACCTTCCCTTCTCCTTGTCCCCCTTGTTGTCACTCTCTTGTCCCCTGCACCTTGCACCAGCCCAAAGTCCACTGAGCTTCCCATTTTGCCAGGTTGCTCTTCACATTGTGACTTTCTACAAGCAGTTAGCCCGTGCACAGGAAAAGCACCACAGTATTAACCCAGGTGTGGGTACGAGTGTCAGGGCTGCACAATCACTCGTTGCCATGGGGAAATATTTTCCTCACAGACTATTTCAGTGTAGGAGGAATGGAGTGGAGGAACTGAGGTCTGGATTGAGGCCCATTTCTACATATAAAGAACCTGACATGTAAACACATTACTGTGGAGTGACTGATGACAGTGCGTGCTACCAGCCCACGGGAAATCACTCATGCGTGACCATGCACAGAAGCACATATAGGGACAGAGAAACTGTGTTTTAAGCACTATGCCTGACTTCACATATTATCTTAGCAAATCACAGAAATGGCCAATAGTGCTCCACCTATATTTTAGGAATATTTATAGTTTACTGACATTTGCCTTTTGTTTATGACATTAATTTAGACCATGATCTCTTTGGGTCAAAGCTGACGCAGTCTCCAAGCCAATACTTTGCCAGTACAGTCAGAGATACCAGACATCAATGTAACGTGAGTCATACCACTACCCCACCTGCTTTAGATACTGACCTTCACAGGATTCTCCACTTGGTGAAAACATCCCATTGTCATGGTAGCCATCTCTGCATTCGCAGTGGTACCAGCCAGGCAGGTTAATGCAGTTAGCACGGCTGTCGCACTGAACAAAGCCATCTGAGCATTCATCGATGTCTGTTTAACAAGAAAAGCCAAAAAGAAGGAGAAAATTCACACAGAGGAAATTGCTATCTTCATCTGATGGGAAAACAATGTCTCTGTTACTCCTGGGTTTCACAGAAGTATTTTCATTACTCACACTTGCATTTCCAGAATTATTTGCAGTAAAGTTTTGAATCATTTCCATGGCTAATATGGCTATCAGTGTTGGCCCTGCCAACAGTGGGGGTTCTAGTAATCCAAATTTACTGTTTCCATATTTGCAACTCGTTTTGTCATGATACATGACAGATAATCTGACACCTGTGTGAATTGCCCACAGTATGAAGAAATGCGTTGGATCCTGGTTCAAATAATAAGTTATTAAGCCTTTGAGTAGTGCAGGCTGCTTCATATACATTACTTCTAGGGGCATATGAAAATATTAAATACTGGCTCTGATCCTTGCTTATGCTCTTGATGATACTGATTACTGATTTTAGGTTAGTAGGGCCTCCCTGTCTTGTAGACTTCCTGTTGACATACACTGGCGCCTCTGACTCTCAGCATAAATGACTGCAGTCTCCTCTCTCACCATCAAAAGGAACAGCTAGGATTCCAAACAAATGCTTAGACCCCGAAGATGAAATACAACGCATTTTCCTCCTGATAATTCCTTTGGGATGTGTGTTTGTTAAAAAATGAACTCCCACAACTTAACTTTAGAGTAACAACTGATCATAGAATGGATTTCTGAACGCACCCACTAGATCCAAAATCCACCAAAGCACATCCTGCAGAAGCTTGAACTCATGCACTTAACAGTGCTGCAGAGAATTTTGTGGCATGTTCATTTCCAGTGCCTTCAGGTACGTGGTAAGCTGTGTTAAAGGTCCCAGAGAATGAATGTTGTTAAGAGCTAGGGAATACCAGGAGTATGGAGCCAAGCAGGGATAAAAACGTGTCCTTCCCTATTCGATTGATTGCATTATCACCGTGTTTTACACCAGAGGTAGCATACTTGAGCAGCAAGCTGACAGAGAAGTACCTATGGAACTGGCACAGAGCCACAATGTGTGCAAACTGCTTTCAGAAACAAAATCCTCTACATCCCCACACCATAAGTCTGAATAACACAGAAACCCTCAATGCACTGGCCATTCTGGGCAAAGTACAGATTCAACCTTTCTTTAAAAGGTTGCATCTTTAAAATTAAGAACTAAAACAACAAATTAAGAACTCAAACTCTTAAAAATACCTCAGCAGTTGATCTAGTATCCTCCAGGATGCGGATGTGAAGGAGAGGTGTGATGTGACCACTAAGATATATGTAAAATACATCAAAATTCTTCCCACAGCCTCTGTTAGCTCCCATTCATGTCATCTGTTATTCACATAGGAGAACTGGCTAAGAAAATCAATTGTGAGCTGCAATAAGGTAACAAATCTCTTTCTGAGAATACTAATGTCTGCATAGATAAAGATATCTCACTCTAGCCTCTTATGAAATCTATTCAAACAAAAACTTAAAAAAAAACCCAGGCTTCCTTATTCATCAAAACCACTTTGTTCCAGATTTGAAGGTAAGAAAATTATTAAGTACGTGGGGGACATCTGCATAAACTATAACGTATCGCTCAGTCACCCACATTTGGTTTTGAGTTGCATTTTTTATATACATGCCAGGGCATAGGGCGAATGTGCTTTGGGTATTCTATTTACATGCAAATAACATCTCTTTGGAATAATCTTTAACATACTCATGATTATGGTTGTGTTTTCAAAAGCTTTACAGATACTTGAAGAAGTTTTATTGGAAATCTTCATTATTATGTCTCAGTCTGATTTTCTATCAACAGTCTCTCTATACAGATGTGCCTGGTCTACATTACAAGTATTTATGATGATGAAAATTACCAGTACTCTGCTGTAATGTTGCACCAAGCATATATTTTGCCACTTTGTGTACCGCAAATTAAGTCATAAGTGTCTATTGGTTTAAAACATAGAATTTTCAACTCCACTATGTATCCAGGATAATCATCTAAGCAGTGCTGCTGCAGGACTGAGAAATGCCAAACCTTTACAACCTTCCTGTTCAGTGTGTCTCTCTCTAAATCAGTATAAACTCTGGCCTTTTTCTTGTGAGCAGCTGCGAGCCAGTGAGACCTCAGAGGTGTTTGAGAGATCAGAGGAAGATCAATGAAAATTATGTTACTGTAGTGAGAAAAGGCTGGTTTGCAGTCTGTGCCTTAACTACTGCTATCCGTTTACATACCACAGATTACTTAAGAAAAAGGAAAGGAAAAGAAGAAAGGACTAAAATCTAGGAAGTTCCCTTACCACTAGGGAATATGCTGCCTGGGAGAGACAGCTTGCCAGGCAGAATAGCATCTGAGTTAACATGCTAAATGCTTGGCATCAACTGGTCAGTATAAAATAACTTGTTGGGGTTGGCCAAAGCTACAAACCCCAGAGAATCAATGAAGCATGTAACCATAGAACCTCAGAGGCTGAAAGAGTAGAGGTGTTCAGATTCAGTATGAATCTCCACATGCAATAGCATTCATTAAGACACTGGATGGCATATATTTCTTCTTTGGAAAAATGAAGTGTATTTATTGGTGATGAGGTGGAGAAAAGAGTGTTATTTAGGTCAAAGTAGCAGATATGAATTCAAGAAAGCCTACATTCCTGTCTTCAGGACAATTTATTTGTGAATCTGTAAGCCTTATAATTATAACCACAGTATTGCAGGCACAGCCTGAATGCATTCTGATGAACTCACTGATTATTCAGGAAAAACAAGCCTTGAATGTCACGTCAGTATTGGTAAACTGACAACAAAAGCAGCTTTACTGTATTTATTTGCAAATTAGCTGACAAACCTATATCACAAGAAATATTGCTTCAGATAAAATGCTGTTACAGATGCCAATAAACAAAGAAATACATTCTTCTGGTTTTGTTACGTCTGCATGCAAAATTGAGTGAAGTTATTTAAGAAACCTGCGTGGATGGAAACAAGCGTGGATGGAAGCACACTGCTGGTCTTTAAGAAATGTCCTGTTCTTAGCAGATTGTTTGTCTGAAACCATTGTATTGGAACCATTGCTGCATCGATGCTGAATAGCCCTTTACTCCTTACGTGATTGTGCAGCAAACAAAAGAAATCCAAAACAATTCTTCTCACCAGTAACTTTTTAGGCAAATGGCATTTTACAGCACATGCTGGTGGATTTCAGAATATTGATGCTCCTTATGCGCAGAATTTTGTTCTAAATCTCCCAGGTAATGCAGATCATTAATTCTAGTTGAAACTTGCTCTGTTATGGGACAAAATGTAACTGTCACAACCTTGTTAAACAAGAAAATGCAGCAGAATTTTTTTTGTAGAGCCAAAGCACTGATTTCATGGAAAATTTTCTTGACATTTGGATAAAAGGATTTCTATTTTCAAATGGGCATAGCATGGCTCAGGAAGTGCTGCAGAAGTATCTACAACTGAAATTATCTTATTAGTATGGGAAAAGCATCCAGAAATAATTTTTCTCTGTCCTATGGTGAAACATTCTCTGATGAATCATCTTGAAGCTGCTCAGTCAGAGGTGTGAGCTGACAAGAGAAGAAAAACCGATTGAAGTTTTGCTTGGCCAGTGGCTATGGTGTATCAGTGGGCTATATGGAACATTAATAGCACTAATAATGTCCTGTTTGATGCTATACACGAAAGGCATGAAAAATGAAATATTACTCTACAGAAGGAAGTTACTGAAAGGCTTTATATTTTCACTTATGAAAAAAATTACAGAAAATGTTTAAGTACAAGAAGAGGGGGGATGTATTTTTTTAATAGCAAGTGATGACATTTTTAAGCAAATAGATGAAACAGACATTCTAAGTATGCAAGTCCCATTCTTTAACTGGCTATGAGAAGCTGTGGCAAAGTGGGGGGAGAAGAAGAAAAAAGAAAAAAAAATGAAAAAAAAAAGGAAAGCATTCCCATCAGGAATGTGTGATGGGTCAGAGCAAAAGGACTTATCCTAGCCCTGTGACAATTTATAGCAGAACTCCCATTGACCATCAAGGAGGTGGTATTTTCTCCATTTTTCTCTTTCCTTTTCAAATAAAGAGCACAATTGCACATACAAAATATGCCACCCCACTGACACAAGTGGCCAGGCTTGGAACAGAGCACAATGCTGAGTGTTGCTGGAAGTAACCTTCACCCCATGCTGGAGAGCATCTGCACAGCTCTGCCATAGCCCTTCAGCACCACCCGTACTTCTGGCTGTACTTCACCCTACAGCCTTTGCATGGCAGAAAATTTGTGATTTTGGCTCTTAAAACACCGTGGCTGGAGAACACACGCCTGTCAGACCAACGAGGCCACAAGCCACCAGAGGCACGGGGACTCTCTCTACCCTATGTAACTCATGGACACGCTCATGGCAATACTGTACATATCTTATTGCCACAAAGTGCAACCAATTATTACACACCTTGCATATGATACAGTTTTCACATATTCAGGTTTTCTGTGCATTTTTCTTAAACTGAAATCAGTCGGCCTGGGTATTTCCATATTTTGTTATCCACTTTTTCACTGGAAAAAAACACTCAATTTTTTTTTTCCCTAACTTGAGTCCAACTCTAATAAAGTAGACACACAGTCACAGGCATTTTGAAAGTAAGTGCTGCATACATCTAGCTCCTCTTGATTTAAAAAAAAACCTACCTTGTTCTTCCAAATCACCTTTATACCTCAGAATCACATATTTCCTGAACTGTGGCAACTGTTTCAGCTGTTATAGCCCTTGCTTTTGGGGAGCCTGAGAAAACTCTACTCCCTGAAGAGTAAAACAAGATCATTAGCAAATTATCCACTCGTACAGTAAGAAAAAATGAAAACTAGCTGTCTGATGAATATTATTAGAGAATTTCTGTATAATAAGAGCATTTGAAGATTGAAAGTGTTATAAAATTGTCAATTTGAAAGATAGCAGTGCTCTTTCATCCAGCAATAGGACCAAGCTCTCTAATATGGTCAAGCTGCACTCAACAAAGAGCCATGGTATGGGGGAAGAGGAAGGCGGTTTATACCATTTTATTTTACTCACTTCAAGACTGAAATATTAATCATCAAATCCTTCTCTCAGAAAAGCCTGTTTGCCACCATCAAGCAGAAAGTTACAGAGACAGAGCTCAACTTAGTCCTAAAAGCCTTTCTTTCATAACTGCTTTATCCAGGTCAATACAAACCAAAGCCTCAGTAGTCCTCTCCAGCCACCAGAAGGCAACACCGAAGCTGTGAATACTTACAATGTAGTTATTCCCATCCAGGAAGTTTTTATGGGACAATATAATACATGGGACTCAGCTAAGACTGACAATTAATAGAGAATCCAAATTACAATAATCTCTCCCAGTGCTAATTGGGTGATTATCACTGGATATATTTATAAAAATTAATGAGCAACCAGTAACCTCCACAGTATTACTACTGACTAAGGGTAAATTTGAGATCTCATTTCAAAGGCAACAGTTTTTCCAGCGTAATGCTAAACTCTAGAGCCACCCACATCCCAGCCCCATATAGAGTATAAATAAAGTGCAAACACTGAAAGACAAATAATTTCACAAATCAGATCACTGAAAAAGTGGTTTAGGGGACTTTGAAGCTGTTTATAAAGATACATCTCTAATGCTCTTTTTTCATGGCTACATTTGTAAGAGTAGACTATACATAGTAGTAATCTTTGCATATGTCAACACATTTTCAACGATATCATGTCTGACTTGGATATAAAAGACTAAGTCCCAACAATTCAGACTTATGCTTAGGTAACAGAATGCCCAGTAGGATTAAGACAACAATTGAGTTATCTGATTCTTATAAGCATGTAGGCAAGGCCTACGTAAGTATGTAGGAAAAGGCCTCATTCAGTAGGACAAAATGAAAATTCACTGTATGGCATAATCTATCTGTTGTAAAAACTCAATCTTCTGGAGTAGCTTTGAAAAGAGTTCATTATCTCTACTGCAAGTGCTAGAGTCCTATCTCTTGCATTTAAGATGAGAAAAGTATTTGTGTTGGTTTTCATGTGACAGCAGATTTCTAATATGATGATACTTGAGAAGACTTTGCTGTTCAATCAGACATTTCATTTGAGATCTTAGGCAAAAACCAGCTGCCAGTGGAGAAATATAAGAGCCTGAAACTGGTTTAATATACTGATGTTGTTCAAACAAAGTACCCTCTTTTGGGATTTCCATCCCACTACTTTCCCATATATCACATACATATAAATATGATATGGAGGAATAAAAAGACCAAGAATACAGAAGCTGAGATTGATGAAGTAATCCAAGATATCAGTTATGCCAGAAAACCAAAATTGTTTAGAATGCTTTTTAAATCTGTTTTGTGAAGTCTGATTAGTTCCTTTCTTCTAACATGACTGCTGATTCCCAAAGGAACTTTCTTCCTTGGTTAATAAAAGTCCTAGAGCCTGATTTTGTTTACAATCTCACTATGATTTGTCCAGTACCTCTTTAGAGATATGATATCATGTCACAGGTACTAGGACATTCTTTTCACTGTATGGATTCTCACATCCAAGTTTGATTTAGCTACAGAATATTCTTAAGTTTAACTGCATTTGATGCCCAACATTTCATTCAGTTACAAGTTTAGATCATGCTGGCCTGTGGGGGCACAGCAAAGAGAAGAATCACTCACCATTTTACCCTAGCATAACATAATTCTGTGAGCAAAAGAACTTTCTTGATATAGCATTAGAAACATCAGTTATCTCAGATGCAGCCTCCAGAGAAGAGCGAAGACCATGGCCTTTCCTCTCCCTGCTCCTTTGGATAATAAATTAGGCCTGTGTCAGAAAAAATGCATTTTGAATGCTTTTGGAGTTGCTGCTTCTATCTCTACACCTCCCAGATCTACCATGAATTCTAGCTGAATCACCTTAAAACCCTAATCTGGCTCAAAGGGCGGGAAACTAGAGCTGGGGCTATAAATGTCACATTAAAAAATGCTTCAACATGTTGAGTCAGTGCTGCAGATATATTCTTCACTAAAAATTTCCAAATGTCATGTTACACAAAAAAATAACTATTGTTAAAACAGGCCTTTTTTTTTTTTTTAAATCCTAGCAAGAACATGATTGCATTTTTTAAAGTACTCTGTCCATGGAAAACTAATTTAGTTCCATTAATGAAAAGGAAGCAAAATGTGATTGAGGATGTAATACGGAATTATAGTTCATTAATTCTTCAAGTATGCAATTTTCCAGACTCCTGATCCCCCATTGATTTCTGCACACCCCATAGGTCCTGCTAAATGCCAGCAAAAAGAAATTCAATCGTGTTGTTATTTCATCTGTGGCAGTGGCGGTGCTCCAAAAGTAGATAGAAATGTTATGAAAGGGAATTTTCCACTGACTGCTTCACCATGCAGCACTGTTAACAATTCTTTGTTGTCAAAAAGTGATCAATCACAGACCCCACCGATAACAGAAACTATGACAGTCTCTCATTACACACCCAGTATCATCAAAGGAGGTGACATTTGTAACAATTGAAGATGATAATTTAGAACACCTAATTAACCATGATGAACTAGGTGCATCCAGGAATAGTGTAAAAAAAAAAAAAAAAAGAATGTATTTTTCCCATGCCTCTAATTCTAGTCATTGACAAAGATGTGGTTTGGCTTTCACTTTGTCCATTCCCAGTACAGCACCTCAGCTTAACTGTAACACATTTTTCTGCTTCTTCATTAGCCCTGCCTTGAAAAAGAAATTATTTTCTTAAAGAAAAAGCACTTGTATACTTTGAAATACACTGACAAACCCATTTTAGACACCTATCAGTGTTTGAAAGCTACATATAGCTCCTTTTGCATGTTACCAATAGGACTAACATAGTGGTGCTATCTCTGAATGTGTCAGCTGCTGGGTAACAGTAGCCATGTCCTAAGCAAAAGAGAACTAATTTATCTGAAAAGAGAAGGAAAAGTTTGGCCAGATGTTACCTCTTTCCTAATGGGTAGGAAGGAAGTCTCTGCTTGGACACTGTACTGATCAAAGATCTTTGAGTTTCCTGAAGTGAGGAGTCAAGTGACTCATAACCATGAATTACAACTTGCACGTAAACGAACCAAGGATGCAACTAGCACATTCTCAGCTTAGTTTGGTTTCAGATTTGCAAAAAGCTGTTTCAGATCAGAGCTGGAATAAATTACAACAAATTTCCAAGTATTTAGTTCAGAGGTCATTTAAGGAAAACAAATAAAAGAACCCACAAAGCAACTCAAACAAATTTTTGTCTAGGAATTGATTTGAGACTCTAATTTGAACTTAGTCTTCTGCTATGGTTTTCTACCTTTTGGTCAGGGTATCATGCACATTATATGTGCAAAGTTCAAAACATTCTTACCTACATTTTTTTACCAGTGATCTGCTCCCATGACTCTCAGTCCATAAAACACTGATCATTAAGATACATTGCTGATACTGAAGTGCAAAATCATGAAGAAGTGGTACAAAATTGATGAAGCACAGAAAAGGAAAAAAACCACGCTATTTCTTTGCTTGGCCTATAAACATAGCGTTGGCATACATCTGCAGAGACTGCAGACTCCCTCATGTCTTCACCTTGTTGACAGCAAGGTGAAGAGCTCCATAGGGATACAGGGCAATGATTGGCAGTGTTATAGATTTTAATTCCACTAATACTTGAATGGCTCATAATTCATAAAGGAGAGAGCTTACAGTGAGTGATGAAGGTCATCCATATCTCCCTATTATATACAGAAGGAAATTCTATTATAATGTTGCCCAGCTGCACTATTCACATTCTATTTATAGCCCACTGTATTTTAAGAACCTAATTGAAATTTTAGTTTCATGTTTAGTTAAGGAGGTTCTTTCCCATAGCAAATAATACAAAACTACTGGATGCATCTTGAGGTTTTTAACAAATAACAGAAAATCTTGTGTTCTCAAATTTCTTTTGTAACACTGTCCTTTCTCTTTTTTTTTTTTTAAAGCTGCTACATATAGGACATATAGGATTGTCGTTTTGGAACAGGCTAAAGAAAATATAAAGATAAAAAGATAAGTACTAGTATTTGGCTCTTCAGTCAAAGAAAAAAAATTATTTAGAACTTACAAAGACTCTGAGGTGGGAAAGAAATAATACAGACCCAAGAAACTCTGTCAGGCAAGGAAGACAAAGGGAGAAAAAGACACAGAAGGATAAAGCAGCAAAGCACCTTAAGCTACAAAACAGAAAGAGAGAGGTAAGTAGGGTTCATGCCTGAACCCAGAACACTCACCAACTCAATATGGGAATTTTTTGATTAATTTCTGTCAAAGATTTACTTTGTGAATAAATAGAAGTAAAAATGTAAAGCAAAGAAAAACTTCCCAAGCTTCTAAAGCCACTAGCCCTTGTCTCACTGCTCATTTTTAAGCTTATTTTTCATATCTCAGAAAAATTCAGGTGATAACAAAGATGAGAGTGACCTCCCTTCCAGATATTGCAGCCAAGCAAAAAGCATCTCATCTGCAGAACCCTGGCTTTCCTCATGGCTTGTTGCACTTTTCATTTGTTTACTCTCACAGACAACTTTTAAACCTTTTTCTGCAATTTAATGAGCTAGGGACTTTAGAATATGTCATTTTTGAAAGTCAAAGGAAAAGTATTTTCTTAGGTTTTATGAATTGCTTACACTTCCGACTATGAAAAAAATACAATATAAAACACACTGTGTCTTTTCTCAGATACCGATGTATCCAAACATAGGAGCAAGGGGTGCAGAAATGAGATGCACCTTTATCTTATCTGGACTTTTGCCACTGCCTTCTTATGCAAATCTTCAAATTTCCCCAAGTGCCTTCATTTCCATCTCCCGACATCTGTAAAATGGGGAGAAGATGCTTCCACCATCTCTCTTTTTGTTGTACATAAAGAGCTCCAGGTGAAGAGTTTTAAGTAATAGTGCCAATTTGGTAAGTACCATGTGACAATGCCAAAACATGGTTTGGGGAACACTAATGCCCCAAGGAACAGGAACTACAGAAGAGGCCAACATGTTTTGGGGAGAGGGAAGAAAAGAGCATTGAGGTATAGAGATGAAAGCTGCACCCCTTGCTTTTACTCCCCTACCTGCTTTATTTGGTAGCACAGACAGATCATAGAAGTCATAAGAACACCCACTGATAGTAATTTAAGTCTTGCTTTTTTTTTTTTCCCAAACAGATCTCACAATATAGACCACAAGTGGTGCTTTTTATAGAAATATAACATTCTCCTGTACAGTTCTGCTGTTCTAATCTTTAATTTTTATGGATATTTGAAAGAGTGGTGGAATATAACACCAGCACATGCAATTAACTTCATGTTATTACATATGTTCAGAGGAAATATTTACAGAGAGAGAGGAGTAGTAAGCTATTTTATACACCATCACAACAATTTTCAGAATGTCACTTACAAACAGCTTATCTATATCATATATGCCACGTTTGCAACCTATCTGCTGGCTACATTTGTCTATTTTTCTGTATCCTGAATAAGCACTTGAAACATTGTTTGAATAGAGCATTTCTTGCAGGAAAGGATCATTCTCCAGGGGTTAGCTAAACACCTCTCTACTACAGTTTCTGAGACTGCCAATCACATTTTATTTTTCTGGTTTGAACTTCCTTGTAATCGTAAATATGGAGACTTGACTTTTACTGGCACATAGTTATCTCAAGTTTGATGGAATTTTTAATTATAACAACAATTCAACCAACACTCATTAAATCTTTGCTAGATTTGTATTGATAGTGTAGAATATGCAGTATTATTTCTCTTTTCAGTAACAGTCCTTTCTGAATTGAAAGTTACTTTTAAACTAAAGACATCCCAAGATTCATAACCTTATTTATGATAAAAACCTTCAAATCCCTTAATTTTTTTCCTGAAGGAAAAATAGAAGATTCATGCAGAGGTCCTTGGAGAAGAGTTTCAGCAGAAATTCTGTGATAAGAGTTTCTTGTACTTCTCTCTGAAAGGATATTCAAAATTTTTTGGGCTGGGGGAGTAATAAGAAACTTTAGCCACTTTATACCCTTTATACAAAGCAATGGAGAAATCTCAGATAAGGCCAAGCAGGCAGCGATGTCATGGCAGACTAGACAACCTGCATTTGTAACTTAATTCCTACCAGATTATTGCTCAGACTCTCCATAGGGTTTGTAGTTTACAGTCTTCCCAAATTATTAAAATCCCCAGGAAACCCAGGTTGCTCCTCCCACAGTATGAAATTTTTCATGAGCTTTCATCTCGTGTCTGGATGAATTTTCAGCCTTCACCTCTTTCTTTGAGCATTTTTGTTTTAGAGGGAGTGAGGGACATGCCCTTTGCCATCTACCAGCCCTGGGAGCAAAGCTGCTACAGCATCATGCATTCCGCATGCTCCCCCCTGCTTCTGCAGGACTTCAGCTTTAAAGAATATGCCAGTTAAAAGAGAGGCACGGTCAGGAGAGAGTTAAAACCTTTGCTTCTACTTAGTTTCTGACAGTGTTTCCTCTTCTCTGCCTGCCTATGTTCATAAGAACAACTGAAGTCCGATTTAAAAAGTGGAGATCGCAGTATTTGTCTCTTTAGTGCTCAGTGTTCCTTAAAATGTAATATATCAAATGCTTTGCAGTGACTTTAGACTTAGGTACCTAAGTCAACATATTTTTTATTAACTCATTTAAATAGCTTAGAAATATTTATCACACTTGAGATCCTTATGGAGCTAAAGCCTATTTTGAAATCAACCCTATCTTGACTTCTTTCAAACCATGGTACACCTATTACTTCTAAAGATACAAGCAATAGTAGCAACTTGGTTTATTTTTACATTTGTTGGACTGGGCAGCTATTCACCTAGAATACTAATTAGTTGTGGAGGAGGCAGATGATTTATGAATAAAGCTATGAACACATTGCATGTTATAGTTCCTTCAGCTAGACTCTTACTTAATAGCATTCCTGCTCACCCAAGGGCTGACTTCAGAATTATTATAAAGAATAAGCATTATCACAGCATGCTTCGTGGTCCTTGTTTTTATTAGGGTTTGTCAGAGATACCAAAATGGTCTTGACCATCAATGGCAAAGAGTCATTTTGACATTAGTACAAATGGACATTTTCATATGACCGATTACAATTTGTTATTGTTGTTCCTTAATAAATGAGAAATAAACAAGAGAACCTGGTTCATATGAAAAGGCAGCTCATTAAAAGCACATACCCTGTATGTCAAGAGAACTGTATCAATTTATAACAGCTGAATACAAGGCTCAGGTTTGGGGAGATGAAAGAATAACAGGGAGATCAGAATAACAGGGAGATCAGTTAGAAGTTATTTTTATCAGGTTTGCCTAGAAAACAAAACATATTTTAAAGAATTAAAAAGAGGGCACAGTAGTTGTTAATTTTGAATTACTGGTAGACAGTTCAAAAAGGTAATACTCCATACTTTTAATAAAATACCTTTGGCTGACTACAGAAGGACATAGCTAAGGAACATCAGCAGAACTCTATGAGACTTTCAGTACCAGCTTTTCAGTAATACCCATACAAATTCAAGTTGTGAGGTACAGAAAAAGCCCTCACTCACCCTGATCGGTCTTTGAAAGCTGAAAATGTAAAAATATCAAGGCCGTAATTTGCTTGTTTTCTTTGCCGCCTCCGTTTCACCAGATGTATCATATGAACAAAGCTCCTGATCAGAACAGAAGTTGTGAAGATGATAGCTCCTAACCTCATGATGTCATGTAAAGCGTATCACAGGAGTGCAGGAACAAAAAATAAAGGAGTCAAAAGTTACTTTGCACTCTCTGCTCCAGAGCAGCCAAACAAGATTTTTCAAAGGCTGTCCTTTGAAATTTGGGAATTTGAAATTTCCTTTGAAAAAAGGAATTTCAGATTTGACAATACAAATTAGTCCTGTCTGTCTAGAACAACCACCCTCTATTACCGAGGATATTTCTCCCTATTAATCACCAGTCAAAAGTAGATACAATATATTGTGCTCTAAATAGTACATCATAAAACTATACTAACTAAACAAAATAATGCAGAAGCCTGTAAGCAGTGCAGAGGTCCAGATTCCTAGAATTACTGTTCTCAAAAACTATTTATTTGAAATTGAGGCAAGCCAAAATGAAGAAAAAAAAAAAAAAAAAAAGAATGGATACACTTTCCAAGTCCTGAAAGGACTTGGGGGCACCACCAAGATACTGGATTACATGGGTCATTGGGGCACAGTTCAATATTTGAATCATTGTTCTTATGCACTGTTTGCCTAGGGTAGCTCAGGAGGTAAAATCTAATAGCTTTCACTCTCGGCAACAGGAAAATTACACTGTCAATCATGTATGCGTTGAGTTTAGCCTACTCCCTGCTACTGCTTGTTCAAATCTCAAAAATCACTTCATATTTTGAAACCATTAAAAAATTTTGCAACCACAAGAAGAGCAGAAATGTTGTCAATCAGATGACCAATATATTGGTATGGCTTTGTAAGGAAATAACTCATATAGTAATTTCCTGCTAACTTCTCAAGTCACCAAAAAAGATGCTGTGAAGATGCTGTGAAGATGCTGGTTTCACAGTCTATAATTGTAGTTCAGTAGCACAGTATGTATTTCAAAATTCATTACTAGGGTTCTGTATCAATTTACTTACTGAAATCTGTCATAGTGATCTACTAGTCTATTTAAAAAGTGTTCCCTGTTGCATTTGAAGAAGACATAGAAGTTGACGTTATGGGATGCTTCCCATAAGTTTGCCCATGACTCTATTATCTGCTTTTTCTACAATAAGACAGCATTTAAAAATGGAATAAAATAGAATAAGATGTGGCATCACTAAAACACATTAGTCATATGCATTTCCTCAGTAAACCAAGGCCAGCCCATACAACACTGTTCTTGCCTCTGAAATCAGTAACTGACATGCAAAACAACCATCTTTGAGAAGACCAAGACAATATCTCAGACCACTCATTACCCAGCACATGCAAGCTGGGTAGTGACTTTATACAGCAAAAATGCAAGTTATAAAGCAAGATGTTTCAGCATCGTCAGCAAAATCATTACGTTATTTTTAGCAGCTGGGTCCTGTCTCTTTCTGCTGAAATGGGAAGCACAGAAAATATTAATTAAATGCAGGTGCGTTTGGGAATTCAGAAGTGTTTTCATTTCAGAGATTCAGCTCCCAAGAATAAAAGTACAGTTAGATGTTTACTGTTACAAGTTTAACCACTTTAAACAGCATACTGAGAGCTCTGTGCGTCTCTCCACAGTCAAATTACATCTAGAAAGGCCAAACTTCCCAACCAAATATGCCACCCACCTAAATTTCTGCAGGGCAGGAAGCCAGGACTCTTGCCAAGGAAATGGAAGGAGTCAAGGAGGCCTAATGGCTGTGACACTGTAGGGTGATGGCATGCATGCAGATAAGCCCGATGACGAGCTGGGTGCATTAAGTCCAGCATCCCTCCTCGCTCACCTCCTCCCACAGCCATGGCTCCAGGTTACACAGGGACCTGACACCGTAGCATGAAGGGCTAGAGCAGCATACAGTCCAGCATGCAGGCTGGACAGACACAATTTGGCTTTTTTGGGTTACTTTTTTTTTTTCTTTTTGGCTTGCACCAAGGGAAAAGTTTTGATTAGCCTAAGAACTTTAAAAATTACTGAAGTTGAAATGCCAGACTTGAGTAACTCCAAAAGGTCTGACTTTCAGAATATGATAAATTCCTCAATTCCCTGCATACTGGGACCTATTTTAATATTTTACACTGCAAATCATGCTCAAGTGCTATTTGTTTCTTAAAATTTTATCCAGGCTCTACAGATTAACTCAACATTTTCTTATTTCCAAGAATTCGAGTCTGCCCTTGAATGTAATTGGGCTCATGTAATTGAAGCATTTCCGACTAAAAGTAGCCTCTAAATCTCAAACTTGGAAGACTCCCCAAAAACACGAGCCTGAATTCTCAGGACACCAGGATCCAAGCAATCCAGGTGAGCTACAGAAACTAATGAGCTATGGGAGGCATCCCTTCTTCCTACAGCTATTGCTTTGGACGGTCCATGCCATTGCTGCCTTCATGTTCGTGCCACCGTGTTCCTCTTGCTCCCTTTTTTTTGCTTCCTCCATCATTAAAAAGCCCAGCAATACCATTAAGATTTTGGAGAATGAAATGATTAACCCTAATATGCTTTCTTCTCAAGGAGTTTGTACGTTATAGTCATTTATCCCAGCATGCAACCAGCTTCACATGTTTAGACTGTGGACTGTCAAAGGTTACTCCTATTACTCTAGGTTTGTGCAGGACCTTGCAGACTTGTACCACAAATTTGAGCCTTTTAGCATTATTGCTGTAAATCCCAATCCGACTATCTGTAATTTAAATCTTCATTGTAAAAATAAAACTGAGCAAATGTCAGATTCCTGAATTTTGTGGAAAGTTTTGAATGTGACACTTTCACAGCTTACAGAGAGTTTTCATGACACTGGGGCCAAGATTTTATAAGAGTTCTGCCAAAAGTAATCTCAGTTCTTTCAGAATTGGTTCAATGCTCTATGGACTCCAAATGCCATTTGTGTCACAGCTTTAGCTTCTGAGCCTACCTGGCCACAAGCTGATTGTGGTTGTTTTAGCTGAACACCAGGGATCAAGGGCTTAAATGGAAGCAGTTCTCTTACAATGCTGAAGTAACCAAAACGCTTCATTTTTGCAAAATCAGCAAAGTTAACAAGCTTTCTGGTTACTTTGACAAAGCTGTCTATTCCAATACCAGTAAAATTATTCTCCTAATAACTGGGGTATCAGAATTAAAAGATTTTCATGAGCTTTCTTTGGAACAGGAATAATAATAGTCTTCAATAATCTGAAGCCTGCTATTACTATGGCCAGTGCACTTGAACAAATTAATTCGGATTTACTGAAAAGAGCAACAGTTATGCATGTTAATTATTTATCTTATATAGAAAGTGGCACAAAACTCTAAAGAGATCTGGTCTGTAATAATTTTTTTACCCTAATCACTTGAGTTGCATTTCAGTATTTTGAACTACAAATGTTAGGCAAAAAGTTGCAAAAATTTGTTTTAGCATATCATTTGGTTTTTTTCTCCATGAAGTGGGCACCTCCAGCACATTTGAAAATTATATAAAATTTGAAGGAGCTGTTGCTATACCCTCAACAGGCTGGAGAAATGGGCCAACAGGATTGTTATCAAGTTCAGAGGGAAATGCCAAGTCCTACAGCTACTAAGGAACAACCCCAGGCAGCAGTACATGTTGGGGACTGGCCAGTGGGAAACCAGCTTTGCAGAAGAGGATCTGGAGGTCCTGGTGGACACCAAATTGAACGTGAGCCAGCAATGTGCCCTTGCAGCAAAGATGGCCAACAGCCTTCTGGGCTGCATTAGAAGAGCATTGCCACCAGGTCAAGGGAAGTGATCCTTCTCCTCTATTTCATGCTGTTGAGATCATATCTGGGGTGCTGGGGTCCCCAGCAGAAGAGAGACATGGAGCAAGTCCAGTGCAGTTTTGTGAAGATGATTAAAGAAGCAGATCTTTTGTCATATGAGGAGAGGCTGACAGAGCTGAGATGTTCAGCCTGGAAATGAAACAGCTGAGGGGGATCTTATCAAGGTGTATAAATACCTGATGCTGTTGGGGGAAACCAAACACTTCTCAGTCATGCCCAGGAAAGAGACAAGGGGGACAAGAAATTGCATTTGAACTTAACAAAAATAGTACTTTTTACTAGGAGGGCAATTGAACACTGGAATTGGCTGACCAGAGAGGTCATGGAGCTCCAAATCCAACTGGGGGCTGTCCTGAAAAAACAGCTCTATTTGACCCTGCTCTGAACAGGGAGACTAGGCAAGATGTTCTCCAGATATCCCTTCCAATCTCATCCTTTATATGATTAAACAGAGCTATGAGACTACCTTTTACAGAAGGAAACAGCAAGAACTGGTGACTCTGTTTTCTAGGTTATTGCTGGGATGTGTATTTTGTCTCCTGCTAATTAATTCATAGATTCAGCAGCTGTTGACAATTTCTATATAACTATATATTTTATTTTCAATTGAAAATGCCAATATTCTTCAATAAGCAGTTTTTAAATACATTTAGTATAAACAGAAATAAGTAACATGATTTAAAAATAGATTTGGCATCTTTACATCCTCCTCCTGCCTTGTATGTGAACGCAGCTAAAGATGTCTGCCTAGAAAAGATTATATCACCTTTGTAGATAAAGTCACTGTTCAAAAAGGGAAGCTTCCAGCATAAATTATTTGTAGTATGAATATCTTGAATCACTTCATGCCTAAGAAGAAGTACCCTCAGGAAACTCCGTTGTGTTCACTGGGAGTGAGTTTATCTGAAGCTCAGGTTTTCTTTTATGGCTGTATGAGGTGTCATGTTTCTGACAACGCAGTCTCAGAACAAACCAGCTTTTGCTCTTTATCAACAGGATAGCTCTTCCATTTGCCACTCTGATGGTATTTCAGACTGTATGTTTCAAAGCCATCTGCAAGTAGATTACAATCCTGCTCTGAACATTAATAACCAAATGAGGTGACAAGACCTGTACCCCTGTACAAGGACCTGTAGCTTTACTTATTTCAACAGTAAATAAAAATAGGATATCCAGTGGAGGTCCACCAGGACAGCGGGGCTTCTTCAAAGCTCACCCATGAAACTGACTGGGGGCTGTCAAACTGGCTCCAAATTATAACAACATCATCACTAGCTCTGAGATAGCCTGTGAAAAGGACCATACTAACCTTTGAGATCACATATTCAGAAGGGCATTCAGATCTGGCCCAGCCTATATGATTTCTGATGGGCAAAGGATGGGCAGTGAGGTCAGCAGTCTGTCTGCTTTCAAAGGATACTTGGGGCTGAATGCATTTAAGCTAACTTAAGTTAGGTTAAATTAAGGTGCCTGAGGTTTCTGAATTTGGAACAGTGTCTTTAAAAGAAGGCAGCATCCTCTAAAGAAGGGAACAGAGACAGGACTTCCAGGGACAATTCAGAATAGCCAGTAAGATCTCTCTTTGATAGTGGCTATTAACACCAACTATAGAAGGAGACTAAAGCAAATATGCTTCTAATCTACATACTTCAGATAGCAGTATAAAGCTGGAAAACATGAATGTGGGCCTTGGAAATATAGATGTTGTATTTAGTTGATAACAGCAGAATGCTGCAAGGAGCATATAATACAAATATTATTAAAAACAAACTAACTGTTTTAATACTTGAGCATTATCTTAGCATAGAATTTGTCCAAGCTAAAACACAACCCTATTACACTGAAGAGACCTTGGTATTTTGTACCACATTACTTGCGGTCTGTAAAACAGTGAGGAATACTTAAAAACTTGCTCTTTTGACATTTTTCTTGAAGCAGATGAACAATCAGGATACTGCTTTTCACACAGCATCACTCTGGTAATATCCGCTCAAATACAGAAGAGTGAAAACAATCACATTTCTCACCTCTCAAATGGACCAGATAATACAGAATTCAGATGAGTCTGTGTTTTTCATTAAACTGGACATGTTTACAAGTCAGACCAAAGCAATAGTTGCTCAAACGACCTCCTTTCTTCAGTTTGGAAGATTTATTGAAGGCAATATAGAACAGCAACAATAGTCAATCATAGGTGGCAGACTGCCCTTTTATTAAGCATACCAAAGCCAATTAATCTAAGCAAGCTTTCTCCCTTTAGCTCCTGGTGGCATGTATGGTTAGAATCCTTTTAAAAATTCTGCAGCAATCAATAACGTGCTGAAAGGATTCATATGAATTTTGAGAAATTATATACAGGCACTTGAGATGTTAAATGTTGACATTCTACATATTCAGCTGGGCAATAAAATTTGACTAGATCCAATACTAAAAAATAAAGTTCTAAAACAAGGCTTTCTGGTACTGCCATCCTCAAGGGTAGCAAAAAGAGAAAAGAATGCTGCAAAAGGAAATAAAAGGAGTAGGAACACTGAAACCTGCCTTAATGCTGAGATAATCAGAAGTCTTCAAATAAGGTTGCAAGGAAAGATGGGCTACTGAACCAGTCCCACACTTACAACACAGAAGTAATCAAGTAATGGAATTTATTTATTTCTAGATGTCAGATTATCTGCCATTTATAGAAGATATCAAAGGTCATTTGAGGTGAAAAGCAAATCTGTAATAACCTTATTAATTATGGAACATCAAAACCCAAGATGTCTTAATTCATGTTCTCATTTTTTCAGTCCATGTGCTTCTAATTAGAATTGCTGCAATATAGCCTCTTGGGAAGCATGTGGGAAAAGCGAGTAACTTTTTAGTAGCAGTTTCCTCTTACCAGGCACACACTTAAATAATCCTTTATTCTTGGATTACCTCAAACATCCTCCTTGGATTACCTTCATCATAAATTCAATTATAATCTTACCAGTCTCACAGCTGGGTCCCGTGAAGCCTTGCGGGCAGGCACACACATTGGAGGCAATACAGGCTCCTCCATTCCTACACCCGTCTTTGCAAAAGGCTGCAAAATGCAAAAATCACAATATATGGGTAATAGAATCACACTCAGCAGCCACACAGGTGGCCACAGGCTGCTGGCAGGCTTGCATGAAATGCAGTCCCTGAGGCAGGGAGTACAGTGGCTGCCTTCTCCTAAGGAGAGAGGTCACAAAGAGATGGTTTATGGCCCCCCTGCCTCACTGGCCAGATGGGCTGACAAGCTACAGAAGGAGATTAGAGTAAATCATCTGAAGACAACAGCTCACATATGTGCTCCTGCTCCTTCGCACGCACTGGGAAGCAGTGAAAGGCAGAGTCTTCCCCAGGAACAGACTCTTCCTAGGGCAGTGCTCGTCTTCTCTGCTGCCCAGATACCAGCACAACTGAGCACTAGATCAGCTGGCTACATTATTTCTTGATTAGGCAATTAGATTGAAACAATAAAAATAGTAATTTTGTCTCGAGGGATTCTGAAGAACTTAAAACCTTTTAGCATTTACAGTTTGAAGTTGATCCCTGGATTTTTTATTTGGCACACTGCAATCTAGGAAGCTCTGCTCACGACTGTAGGTGTAGCACATTCCAGATACAGTTGTGAATATGTGTATGCATTAAAGAGTCCCTTCTGAGGACAGGATTACAGAAACACAACCAGCTATGACAGAAAACACAGCAGCTGTTAACTGCTCTGGTTGTATCCTCAGTATGGAATGAGCAACGCTCTGGTCACAAGAACCTACGGAAAAAACTGTAAGCAAAACTAGGCAGATGGAGGTTATCACCATTGCTCCAGGGCACTGGGTCTAGCTCTGTGCTTGTAACCAGCCACCAGAGATGCCAAGCTTTGTTTTGCAGTTGCTCTGTGTGTCAGCACCAGTGACGAGGCCTTACGGCTCGCTTGAGAGAGACCATGACTGTTATTGACTTGAGCTTTTCAGCTCTCCAACTCCAGACACCAGCCCTGTGGCATGAGACCACTGAGTGGCATGTGTGGCATGGCACCGAGTGAGACATTGAAGCTTTCTGATGTGGGACATGATGCACAGGATGGCAGCACAGGGCGTGAAAAGCTGCCACAGCCACAGGGACAAGAGGCACATCCAGATCTCTCTGAAGGATGCTGGCACCCAAGCCAGGGCTGCAGAGAAGTACATTTTCAAATTGGGATACATGGGGCTCAGAGACTTCTCCTGTATTTTCAGTCTTGAAAAGCGAGAGAAAGAAGGATGCACTTTTCTTTGACAGTGGGGCCAGGTGCCCTCTGAAATGTTAGACCTGCAGTCAGAGCTCTTACCCAAGCAACAAAAGAGCTGAACGCTGCGCTCTAGGGTTATGCACCTTCTCTTTGTCCTAAAGAAATACCAATTACTTTTTTGTAAGCTGACACACCTTCTGCAGAAGGACTGGAGAATGCTCCCAAGCACAGCAGAGCAGTGAGTTCCACAGACAGAGCTCTCTTCTGAGAGGAGCAGCTCTGGGTTTGAACTTCCTCTGGCTAAGACTTTTTTCTCATTCCCCAGAGGAGAGAACACAAATGTAAAGGGCACATTTACTGACATCTCTCCCTCTACCAATGTATTTGACTAGAAGTGGACTAGGTTGACGTGCTTTACAAAGAGCTTGTTTCTGTTAGGAATATTTAGAAAAATTATGACTCAGGAATAACTAGTGCTAAGATCAGGCTTAGGAATTAAAGAAATTCTGGGTCAAGAGAACTGAGGTGCAGTTTCAAGGAATGTTGGGTATGCTACTGCTGCAGCGAGACCACTTCTTGCACCTGAGCCAGCTCCCCAACAGCTACACTGCTTTTATTTTCAATCATCCTCTAAATCCTAAGCTCAGAGCCTAAGGACTTCCAAGGATTTGGGCCCAAGTACCAAATAGCATGTCCTCTGATGTGAAATGCAATGGAAATGGAAGCAGCATTGTATCTCTGGGAAAGGTTATTTCTGAGACCCGTAATATAACTTCTGAAGTTTGCCAGTGAACAAGAATGTTAGAAAACAAGGCACTGCCTTGTGTGTAGCAAAGGTTTTGTGCCTGCCCGCCTACTGCTTTATCTCATTTACAATGAAAAGACACAGCATACCAAACAACTGTCAGCTCATCCAAGGAAAACATCAAGTGATTGAACATGGACAACATAGATCTGACAAAATTTTCACAGCTCTAACTTTGTTGGTAACTGTGGGCTTCCTTGAATGGTGTAACACATACAGAAACTGTTAACTTGAGACAGAGCGAAACATAATTACTTCAAATTTTAGAGCACACTAACTTACATATGCACCATCCTCAAATTAATGTGAACTTGGCAAAAAGCAAAGTTAGTGTATACCTATGAAAACCTTCTTATAGGTGCAGGACCTGAATGCCCCTCCTAGCATTTTGAGAGTCCTGGTGGACAAGTTGACCATGAGCAAGCGGTCTCCTGGGGTGCATTAAAAGGATTGTGACCAGCAGGTCTAGGGAAGTCATCCTCCCTCTCTACTCTGCCCTAGACAGGCCACATCTGGAGTACAGTGTTCAGTTCTGGACCCCCCCAGTTCAAGAATAACAGGGAACTACTTGAGAGAATCCAGCGGAGGGCTACAAAGATGATCAAGGGACTGGAACACCTCTCTTATGAGGAAAGACTGAGAACCTGTGCCTGTTTAACCTGGAGAAGACTGAGAAATCTTATCAATGCTTATAAATATGCAAAGGGCAGGGGTCTAGAGGATGGGGCCAGACTCTTCTCGGTGGTCCTGGTGACAGGACAAAGGGAAATGGGCACAAGCTGGAACACAGGATATTCCATCTCAACATGAGAAAAAAACTTACTACTTTGAGTTTGGTAGAGCACTGGAACAGGCTTCCCAGAAAGGTTGTGGAGTCTCCTTCTCCGGAGGTATTAAAAACCTGCCTGGACATGTTCCTGTGCAACCAGCTCTAGGTGAACCTGCTTTGGCAGGGAGGTTGGACTAGATGCTCCCCAAAGGTCCCTTCCAACCCCTGCCATTCTGTGTACCCCTGGGGTTTTCAGTGGCTTACCTTTGCAGATGGTACCATTTCCCGTGTATCCCGGCTTGCAGACACAGTTGTGCCCACCCACAGTGTTGAAACAGAGTGCATTTTCATCACAGTTGTGTTGGTTTGTTACACATTCATCATGCTCTGAAAAGGGAAACAAGAAGGAGATGGTCCTGAATTTTTAAAACACAAGAAAATAAAAGCTTTGTACAGGTTTCCATGTTAAAAAGAGATAAACACAGTAGTAGTTAATGACACAGGACTATGTGAACATATAGCCATAGGATAGACAGTCTATGTATTTTTAGCACATGCTGGTGTGTGATAACTGTGCTGCAGCCTAACTCCATCTCCATTAACAGAGAGATCATTTTACTTTCCATGTGGGCTACAGTGCTCTTGTAAACATTTGCCAAGGAGCCGGCTAATATACTGAAAATCCATATGCTACTTCTACTGTATAATTTATTCATGCAGGTTTATTTTATGCAGGATTCATGGGGTTTCCTTCAGGAAGCTGACTAATGGTGCGAGACACACGCTCCAAACTGCAAAAGATATGTTTAGCAGAAGGCAGGACTTCAAATTGTAGCCTGTGTTTTCCTTCCCTTCGATGAGTATGTGGCATTTTATTTATATGAAGTAAGTAACCTGAACTAAAAAAGGTCTGCCTGCTGTTCAAGGGACTTTCAGCATGGTGTGTCCTAACACCGGAGTGCAATGGATGAGACTCCTCAGTCTGGTGACCAGACTTAGACATAATGGGAAATACCCCTTTTGGGAATAAATGAAAATGGAAATATTCCTTGCATTTTCTTTAAATTAACACTGTTCCTCTATCCACAAATAATTCCAGACTCCTGAAATTTTTATTTGAGGAAAAATGACTATTTGAGGAACCTAAAGGCACACAATTTCAATCAGCACACACAAAGTATCCTACATATGAGGTTTTCACAGCAATCCCTCTGCCCAGGTTTTAGAAAACTTTATTAGTGCAACTTATTTCAGTTCTGGCTATCTGAAAAAAGTCTTAAATCTAGACTTGGATGCTCTTTCTTCTCCAGTTTTGGGTCTGTCACACTGCTCTGAATCTTCCCCTTTATAAATAAAGAGCTGAAGTCTGAACATATCCCCCAGAGTCATCAGGAAAATTTATTTCTTAACATTTGCAAATCACTATGGAAATGTTCAACTTGCTGTTTCAATACTGGCCATAAACTGTAGGCGTATAAAAGTGGCAGAATAGCACATGTCTAATCCATCAGATGCAAACTGTCCTCTAGTAATGGCAAGTGGCTGTTGTTTTAAAGGGGAACAAAATTCACCACAACGTGACTAATCAATTTTAAATGATACATAGGTTTAGATAAGATTTTTTGGTGGTTTTGTTGTTGTTGAGTGTTTGTTTGGTTTTTAATAACATTAATCTAATGCCTCTCTTCTAAACAAGGACTTATGAGTCTCCTATATCATCACCAATGCTCTCCTGACCCTCAGCAGTGAGCCACCAGCTCTTACTGAGCTGAGTCCCTCACTAGATGCCGCACAGCACGGGCTGCAGGCCTCTGCCCTGAAGCATGAGATTTAATTACTTTGCTCTCAGCATGAATAACTAAAATTGTTATTGTTCACCAAACGATCCAGCCCTTCTAAAATCCAGCTACAATATTTGACTCCCACCTCCTAACACAGTGAAATCTCTCGTGCTGTCTAAAACAGTGTTTATGCTAAATCAGTCCATAAAGCAAAAGATAAATAAAGTAATGATCACGGAAATTAGGTAAAAATTGCTATTTCTACTGTAATAATATCCTGCCTTTCTTACTTTGTGTTAATATTATGATATTATTTAAATATGTTATGGTACTTAAATATTAAATATCTATTATTTTCTCATTTTTAAAGGTTCTATATAACATACAACAGGAAAATAGCTATGGAAATGTGAGAAACATTATGCACACAGCAGACCAAAATATCCTGCAAAGCCATTATCTTGTATCTCAGGAGGTAGGGTCTATACAACAATACATCACATTCGTAAATTCAGCTCAAATCACCAAAGTTGACAAATTAGCTATCATCCTCAACAAGGAAGTGTAGCCATCGACCCCATGGGTTAGGAATGCAAAAGCATCCCTGGCATGTACAGCAGCTCTTTGCTAGGAAGAAGAATATATTAGAGGAAAGCAGGTGATGACAGACTGTCACATTAAGAGGAACAGCTCTAAGCACGTGGCTGGAACAGCTCTGAAAGTCCACCAAGGCCCCCACAGGCAGGGCAAGTGCTCTGGCCTCTACAGAGAGCAAATTCACTATTGGGATTCCACTACAATATGGTATTAACCATATTTATAACACCTTGCAGTACCGCAGCCCTGAAGATCATTTGCACAGATGCATGTCCTTTCTATAAAAAGATGACTGTCACACTTGAATATGCCTTCCTAACATTTACCCTCTGGGCTAAGAAAAAATACTGAGTCTTTTAAGATGGACTTTTCTTAAACATACTGTTTTATCAATAAAATTAACTTTCTGTCAACTAAGTAATGGGGCCTGGATTCAAAGATAATATGCCTGGTTTCCTACCCTACATAAGAAACTCCAGTGTTTCTTATGCTCCCATAAGAAAGTTCATGGAAGATGCTTACTTCAGAAAGTGGGTCCACCATATAAGCAAAACTGTATCAAAAAACCAGCACTACTGTGGTTATCTGCTCAAACTTCAGGTCTATTTTTGTTGATATCAAATATTAGCAACTCACGAAAAATTCATGGGTCTTGATTCTTGGATTGAAGTTTACATGTCATTTTTTAGGAGGATATCATCTCAGAGTAAGGGGAAGTTTTGTAATATTTAAAAATTATAGGAACGGAAAAAACCACCCCCAAGAAAAGAATCAAGATATTTTACAATGCACCTAGATTTCTTGCTCTATATCATCTCAGCTTAGTTTCAATAACACACTTAAAACCATTTAAACATAGTAGTTTTTCATATTCCTTCTAACAATGGCACCTAAAGAGCAGTCAGCCTACACTTCAGGACTTTTTTTTTTAAGGACTGATTACAAATGGTTAAACTACAGTGGAAAACATCCTGTACATAAGGCATCTTACTATGTTCACTCTTCCAGCACATGGCACACTATCCATGACAATTCAAGAGACCATCACAAACAGCTTCTTCCAGAATTCTCTATTAACAACAAGGTAGGCTGACCAGCTTTATCAAAGATAGAAATACTTATTTGTAATAAAAAGGGTGGTGGTCTGTTGATAATTCCTCGTTAATTCATCCTTATCACTTTGGTTTCTTTTTTTAATCAAACACTTGGAAAGTCACCTTGAATAAGGAGGACATTGCACAGACTGAGTTCAGCAATCTGAAATATCAAACCAGGAACTGCAGATGCAGATAGGGCTGTGCATTACAAGAAGCAAAAAAGCAATTTATAAAAGAATTATTTAAACAGAATCATTAATATAGTTTTTAAGTTCAAAACCAGTACAGAAACATCATTTGCATTATTTAGAAATGTCAGTACTGCCCAGATATATTTATTTCTGGTGTTGCAAGAAGCAACACAGAGGTCATTTATTTCAAGCATCTTTGACACACATTTAATGAATGTTCTATACTTATTATACTCTATTACTTATACTGCACACCATCAGGAAGATGAGGACAGGCCAGGTACAATAGTATTACAGAGGCAAAGAAATAAAAATTACTTTTGCAGAGAGAATTTCATTATTAACAAACCTAAATTTGCATAAAGATCATCTCTAAAGACCAAATGGACGGATTTCAATTATTACTTCTAAGGCCTTATTATCTAACATACCTAAATATCATTTGACACTGTTCAGGACTCTATGTTCAACAGTGTTAAAAGTCATAAAATCTCTGTTCTGGGAACCAACCAAAGTTTTAAATACAGTATATTAATTGACTAAACTATCTCTGGAATGAGCTCTTTCTAGATAGACAAAAAATTTTTAACTCCGAAATTTGCTATCGCTCCATGGTAATTACAAATGTAACACTAAGTGTGTATGAATGTTCCATTAAACTGTTCTTATGATACAGATGACTTGGAGATGCAAAAAATTATGTGACGATGTAATTAATTCACTTATGCACATTCGGGTGTGCAGCAAAAATATTATATGCACAGCCCCCCCCCCTCAAAAAAATATATAATTACATATATATATGCACATATAAGAGTATAAGTATATATGATGTACTTCATTTTACTCTGGTTCATTTTGAAATACTACTCCAAAATATTCCATATGGCTTGCTTTAAGGAGATATTATTACTTCAGAAGAATATCTAGGGTGAAGTAGCACATCCTAGGGAGCTCTGGCAGAAACTGATCAGGACCCACTGGATCCTGTGAGGTATGGCAATGCGATGACAGCCAGGGATCTCTTACAAGGCTGATTATCTCTGCAGAGACTCTTGCAGAACAAGGTGTATCACCTGCCTCTTCTTCACTGTCCTAGCACTATGCTACATCAGTCCCATCTTTCTTACAGTGCATTTCTTGATTAGAAAGAAACAAAAGCCTGTATAACATTTCCTACTTGCATACTGCAAGCCTTCCCAATAATTGCCTTATGCATCCAAATTCCAGAAATGTCTAAAGAAAAAAAAAAACAAACAACAAACAGAATCCAATCTACCAGCAAAAAGGAATGACAACTGATTTGCATCACTTACTTGTGGGTAAAGGATTTCATACCGGCAGTTTTCCTGAACCATCCATTACCAATATTGAAAAGTAAGAGCTGAGATCATGCTTAAAGCAAAAAAATGCATAAATTTTCCAGAAATATATATAAAACACACCCCTCCTACAATAATCTTGTAACAGAACACAAGAGTTATTAATTTCTGAGTGAGGAACTTGCGGACCAGGATTAAATTAAAATCATTTAAATAAAGAGAATACATTATGCATCTTCTCCTTTCAATGCCTCTGCATTCTTGAACTGAAATTACTTTTGGCCTCCTGTCTCCTTGCCATTTATTTGGTATTGATCTATAGGGTCATGATGACCAGCTGGCCATCTGCTGTGGCAGTGACAACAGTCACAGCAGTGACAACAGTCACAGCAGTGACAACAGATAAGAGTTACTTGAATTATCAATAGCCAACACACTCAAATGCCCACTTATAGTTTATCTTAATTACAAGCTTTTTTTTTTTCCCCCTCCTATAGTTCATGTACAAGACAAAAATTAGTACAGTAAAATAATTACATGGGTAGTTTGTAAGACTTATTCCATTAAGTCCATTGGGAAATGCCAGATGTTTAATTTCTTTAAGACTTCATATTAACTAGCTTAAGCTCTAATTGGCAGGGTGACTTAAAGTACATTATTTTCAAAGAGCAAATGCTGCAAATTTATTGATGATTATGCTATGTTTTCCATATATTTATATGAACATTTTGGATTTATATTACCAAATTCAAACATGCCCCAATTCATTTATCTATATATATTCCTTAATTCAAATGCAAAATGGAACCCATACTTTAAATTACTCACAGAGTTACCATCACAGTTTACCCTTAGTTAACGCTGAAGTCATTAATCATTCATAAATAACCACCAGCAGCTGTCCCTGGCTCAAAGCAGGGGATATGAAAAGTCTATTCTAATAGTCTATTCACTGCTAATCCTGTTACTTGATTGATTTTCACCTTCATTCACTTCCATATATCCATGCTGCTCTTGGTCCTCATTCTTTTTTGAGTGCAGCCGTAAACAATAATTTCTGTAGATCTATGTCCAGAATTTTCCTATGTTTTCTCTTAATTATATTGATAATGAAAATAGCTCTGTTATGTGCATATTCTATTTTCAAGGCCTGTTTAGAAACCATCCTGCTTTCTGAAATGGTGCTTCTGTCCATTAAGTAGTCCATTGTTGTTCTTCAGGGAGAACAGCTGCCATCACCTCATCCAGGTATCTACCTCTCTTTTTTATCTATTAGCTTATTTACTTACCCTATATTGGGGTTTAATATGATAAAAAAGGAAAAACAAGAATCTTAGGAAGAAAATCTACTTGGGGATATGGCCAAAATCTAGTGTTCCTTTTCATATCCATTATAGGAAAGCTGCAGGACGGTATCTTAGTTATACTACTAGGAAGATGTAACAGGGAATCTGTATTAATGGCATCTGTCAACAAAGTATTAAAAGCAACTGAAAAAACACTTGACCAAGATGTGGCATCACTAAGAACACACGCACATTCTCCTCATTATCTGCCTGCAAGGCCAAAAGGGCTCTGGAGAAAGCTCCAAGGCAGCTGTGGCTCTGATGAGACTCGAGACAGGCACAGACTGAGCCGGACTTTTGGAATCAATATAATTTGTTTTACAAAAAGAGAAACCCTGACACTGAATGTGATGATCAAAACCATCCCTAATATACCTCCCTCTTCAAATCATGAAGTTATTTTCTCTCTAGAGAAACTAAAACTTTCAGAGTGTGACCTGCTCTTTACCAGTGTGGAGAACATAAGATAGATCCTCAGACCAAAATAACCCTAGAGAAATACTGCATATTTATAGGCAAATATGACTTCTAAAATATGGGACATTCTAATTCTTATAAACACTAGTTTTTTTAAAATATATTCTAAGAAGATTTTCAATTTTATGTTTTGTTTCACAACTGACTTTCATCTAAAGAAAACTTTCACACATCAAACCCCTGCAAGAGGCATATACTATTTTTCCTACCCTCTTACTTTAAGACTTTTTTTCCTTCACACAAAATCTCTTTTCCTTATTCCTGTTCTGAGTTTTCCTCCTAGACTTAAGGAATATATAACTTTTAGCAGTAAATCCCTTTGAACTGCTCACTAGTAATCCTGAATTCTGTAACTCTAATAACGGATTGTATGGCTCTATGAAGGGTATATTCTCCCCCAGGACTCAGCTTGAAAATCTTAATGCATGAGTTGGAAGTCGACCAATCCACCCTTCTTGTGCTATGTGCACGCCAAGATGTATATGCCAAGATCTCCTGGAACTCAGGGAGACAAAGTTATTCTTGGTCTCAGAGAAGTTGGTGGGTAAAATACGTATTTCAAGGCAGTCCTAGCATTGTTCCCGCCATCTTCCTCCACAGCTCTTGAACAAATAATTTAAATATTCTTGAACCCACCTAAATTTCACTATCTTCAAAATGTGTATTATAGTTGTGATTTCTGATTTCATGGAACAAGACATGTTTATGCAAAATACTCACAAGTCTCTTGTCAAGGCTTCTATTGTAATATTAATCAGTGCTACTTCATGTAACATCTTGTGAATTTTTACACTTTTCAACCAGTTAGGCAGAGGAAACACATTGAAGAATATTTAGTATGACAGCTAAAGTTAGATAAGCTTTAATTTATTTCAACTTTCCTTCATGTCTGCCATTTTCTATATTCCTTCTTGAACAGAAAAGTTTAAGGAAAGGATTTTCTAAAGCATTTAGCATAGGCCTAACTGTTTCCCCTAAAGGAAAATCTGTAACTCCCACTGATTTCAATGGCAGGACTGTAATGCAAATGCAAAATGATTTTGAAAATCCCACCTTAAGAGATTTCAGTCTAGATGTAAGGTCTGTGACCTTGTCATCCACTTCTTTCTTGCCTTAATTCAAACTGATCTCTTAATATCTTGTCTCTTTTGCCATTGACATTTCAAAATAAGATTTCTGTCTTCTAAAAGGTATTTCATAATTTTGACTTTCTCCATAAATTCTTTTGTTTGGTTGGTTGGTTTTTTTACAGAGATGCATTATGTATTCCTAGGTAAATCTTTTAAAATTCCAACTTTTATTGTACATGAAACTTCCCAGGCACTTATGATAAACTGATGCTTACAAAATCTTCTACTATGTTGTCAAAAATGACAATGATAGCAAATACTACATCTATAGTAGTGGTCCCTATTTTATTGCTAGTAGAACAGCCAGACCAGAGCTGTAAATATTCTACTCCAATTTCCTCAGCCAACTGAAAAATGTTTATTTTCCTTCTTTTCCTAATGACAACCCTTTTAATTTACTGTTTCCTTACTAAAAGGCTCCATGTTTTACAAGTCTCACAATAGCAACAGATACAGGCATTGGATATTTACCTCCATCCTACACATATTTCTGTTTTACAAAGAAAGCAGGAAGGTGGCTCTCTGACTGCTGCTGAGGCTCCTGACTTGCTGTCTGTTCTTGTATTTCACTAGTAACAACTTACAGATGATCTACATAACCAGGGTGCTCCACAAAAACACCTCTGAGCAATGCTGGTTTTCAGCATGGAGATAAGAGAAGGATGGATATACAACGGGACAGGAGAAAGATGTCTCAGTAACTGAATACTGTCCAAAGTCGGTTTGATAAACTGCAGACGTAGTCAAAGCTCTCTGAAGACATCTGGTGCTCCTTTTCTATTCTTTTTGGGATAGCATTATGGCCAGAGTTTGCCAGCTCATCCCGTGGACTTCTGAGAAAATCAATGGACACAGCACCACTACCAGTATCAAGGACAGTGCTTGTAAGTTGAAGAAAAAGAGGCACCACGGTGGCTGATGAAATGCTGCTGTTGCTTTGATCCTGCTCTTGTCCGAAGGAATTTGGGGCAAGTTACCTAACCATAACTATCAGGAAACAAATGAGTTTTCTGTCCTCTTCTGCAGTAGGGAGATTTCTTAATGCATGAAATGGTTCATCTTATTTCCCTAGCAGTCCTGTGACACAGGCACTCAGATGACTCACTGGATACCAATTAGGACAGTACTATTTTTGATAAGACAACTGTAGTGCTTGAGCTCAATGGGGTAGGAGGACCTCCTTCGGTGTTACTTGCCTAATTTTGAAAAGTTTTCAACTTGAAGATGAGGACAAAGATATACTTCAGTGATGGCAAAGCAGAACAATATTGATGCTTTACGCCATCTCTAGTGGCGTACCTAGTTTTCCCTAGGGCTCATAGTTCACAGAGGTGCACCAAACAGCACAGCAAACACATCCTTCACAAACACTGCACCTAAGCTGCCTTCCCTGGAAACAAAAGCACTTGGGGAGGCAGCACAGCATCAGGGAAGAGCTAGCACACATACCCAGCCATGGAAACCAGGAAGTGCTTTTGTTTCAGACATAGTCTTTGATTCCATGAGATACTCTGCAGAGCCAACTGCACTGCTTCTAACAAAAACCAGCACAGAATAGTAATGGAGATGCAATGACTTTCATCCTCCTTCTCCTGCCCCTGCAATGGTATGAAACTTGACATTGCCTAACTTACTTGTTTCACGGGATGACTTTCTAGCCCACACTATGCTTTGCTGCCACAGTGCAACTGCTTGTGCCAATCAAGCTTACCAGTAATTATTTCTGTACTTACATATATGGATAGTTGTATGTGTTCTATATTGATAAATGAATATTTGCACAAGCACATGATGGTAAGCTTTACATATCTTGAAAAATTCTGCCATCAAATCTTCTGTCCTCTTTAAGAACACCTTGAATTCCTCTAATAAGCAGAACCAAGGATGACATTAAATCATTCGGTATTGTTAAGTCTCAAATACTCAAAATATCAATTCAGAATCAAACCATAGAATTAAGAAAAAAAACAAAGCCCGGCTAGAAATTCCATTTTCCTGATGCTACTGTGATACCAGGATGATTTCACCTTTGTAATCCTACTTCCTTTAGATGTCTTCTCTTTGGAAAAATTAGGATTTAATTTGAGATGCTGTGAACAACTTTGGAGGGCTTCAAACTACTCCATGGAAGGTATACTAAATGAACAAACACAGGGTATTCAAGGCAGACTGGAACAGACATTCAGGCAACCACCAATCACATTCTCTATTTACCTTGAAAACACAAAATGATGCAGACAGTAGTTAAATTGAATTCTACATCCATTTCCACCTTCCAAAGAACTAGGAACAAGGTAATCAATTTTTCTTAACAAGCAAGTGCACACTCCATATTATTAAAACCACAGAAAAATAATTAAAACAGATTACTCTTGATGGACCCCTACTTTTCCAGAAATCATTCCTCTTATCTTGGAAAAAACTGTCCATTTATGCCCACTCTGAACGGTGTGAAAACTTTATCTTCATTTTTTTAAACATACCATCTTTAAAAGATTCTAACACAGTTTTCCAAGTCCTTAACATGAAAGTTATGTGACAGCTGGTGTGTTTCAAACTCATCACATTTAGTTGTCTGTAACAGGGTAAATGACACAATTACCTGCTGTAATTACTGTTGCTGACAATATATTTTCTCTGGTGATTGGTCTCTGTGACTCAGAGCTGCTTATCTTTGTCAGTCCAGTCCAAATCTCCATTTCCATGTGACTTGGACATTAACTTAAGAAGTACTTACAAATTAGTTCCAATATCTGCCAAGACAGATATTTGGGATAGTATAAATTCATCTTTATTGCATGATTAAACAGTCCAGCACTTTTACGTTATTTTGCATTAGAAAGTAAGTATTCATAATGAAATTCTCTTCCCCATTTAAATCAAATGTTTGTTTCTTTTATTAATATATTGGAAGGGAAACACATTGAAACAAACAGGTATATAAAATGAAGGAATGAAATGCAAATAAGTAAGTACAATGACATTTTCACAAATTGCTTATTCCCAAAACAAAACATGAGGTAAAAATATTAAGTGATAAAACATTAGGATACTTAATCCTCATTGCCTTCTTCTTGTGTTCTTTTAAAGAACACCTACAGAAGACAACAGTGACTTTTGATTTAGAGCAGAGTGAGTTACAGGTTAATCAAGTTAGCTGACTGCAGGCATTTCCCCAGAATACCTTTCATTTTTTAAATATAAAACAGATACAATTCCTTGCAGCATTTCTCCTAAGAATATACTTGGGATGATGTGAAAAGATCGCAGCATATAGCGACAGTAGGGAACAGACACAATCATTTTAAGATGATCTGGAAACTTGTCAGAAAGAAAAAACACTCCTACAAGAACTCCTCCAAACCTTTTAGATAGAGCAGCCTCCTATTTTATCGCTAAGCTTCTTGACAGAGCTTTTGGTTCTCAAGAGAAACCTCAAGATTTTAAAAAGGTTTTTGTTATTTTATATGGATGGTCTTAATTTTTGTACATCTGGTTACATAAATTGTAGAGGGGACTGATTTCAAGAAAGTAAGTTGATTACCGTTTCTTAAATAATTTCTGTTTTCAGTTTTCTAATTCAGTTTTGAAGGTGCCTCAAAACCTTTAGTGTTTTCTCTAAACAAAAACCAAAAAAAAACCCCAAAAAACTCACAAAAGAAAGAACACTTCTCTATATTGAGAATGTCCTCGGGAAAAATACCAAGTATCTTTTATAGACACAGTACTTTCAGAAACACTGCCTCACAATAAGTATCTTGACTAGCAGAAATGAAATTTCACCCAGGAACCTTAGAATTCTGTTGTTCAGGAGCACAGCTTAGACAGCAATGCTTCCCTCCATATAATTTGACTTTTGAAATTAATAACAATGATTTGGCCAATCTTCCTGGGGCTCTCTTTCTGACTGCTGTAGAGGGGTCCTGTGATCACTCTGTCTTCCTTGTTCACTAAGTGAACTGGCAAACACAGACTGAGCAAATTTTGCAACTTGAAACTAATTCTGGACAGAATTAGAAGGGCAGAAAAAGTACCATTTTAGCTTCCATGCTACGCACTCATGCAGGACCAGACACAGCCTGGATGCAGAATTATCAGCAGATTTCAGCATGAATCAGAAGTTACATGGAGAACTAAAAATGTAAGTCTTTCTTCGGGATTACACATAGGAACATAGATACTGGATGACTCAGTGAAGTGGATAAGCCAAATATGTTTACTTTGTGCACCAACGCATTTCAGGATACATTTCAGCATAATTTCATGTGCAAAGAAGGACTAGCAAGGACACAATCCCTGCTGTGGCTGAGGGGTCTGTACCACAAGTAAGGCTGCTACTGGAAGAGAGTCTTGTAACCCAAAAAGCAATTACTGAATTATTCTAGCTGAGGAAATTAATTTCTAATTTGAAGAAGCAGTTTGATACAATGAAGTACATCTGTTTAAGTCAAGAATCATCAGTCCAAAAGACTGACAAAAGGGAGTAATATTGATGTACATTAATTGCAGAGACAAACCTAGGAAAGATTTGTCAAAGATGATGGCAAATACTAAATTATAATTTATATAATATATAATATAATGACAGTATAAAATATGAGTTAAGAAAATAGTCTGCTGTTTAGCATAAAGCAGGGTAATGCCTTCTAAACATTTCCTGAAAAACGAAGGACACTTTTAGCTGTTTCAGGAGCCCCTGGTTACTGGACATGCCATGTAGCATGCAGTGGGAATCAAATTATAAGGAATTAAGAGTTTCCATGCTCACAGACCATATAAACAGAAATAATACAGGGATTCATATCTGCCCAAACAGGAAACAACCATATTCATTCAAAGGAAAAACTTGCAGTTCTAATATTAAAAAGAAAACACTTCTGAAGCCGTGGACACAAGTTTAAAAATGTTATGTCTCCTCTTACGAGTCTTGACAGACCATTATCTTTTTTACCCTCTGCCTTTTCTTAATAACTGTGCTATCTTAAGGTTGGAAATACTTTTCAACAGTAGAATGCCAGCAGACTGGCAGACATTATACCCATATACTGCCAGCTGTACCTACTGCCCTCAAAACCTGGCTAATTTATACCATGGCTATAGTCACCTTGACTAGTCACATGAATGCTTAGAAGACTGCTGACGTCAATATAGCATGACCACATAACCTTAAAAAACCCCAATGTTCTTTTCTTTAAAAATTCTCTTGCTTCATACAGTAGCTCCAGTCTCTCACTGACCTTGGCTCTGAGAACAGGCTACACTCTCCCAGTGAGAGACGATCACCAGCTGGCTCAGACATGATAGATGTGAGCTATCCAACTCCCTTCACTTCTGGCTCGCTCATGGAGACAGCAGCAGATTCCCATCCCCTGAGCCAGAAAGATCCTTACAGCTACCAAGAAACTGTCCTCATGGCTACCTACTGTGTTTCCTGATCTTTGCAGTCTATCTTTCACAGTCTGTGATCATCCACAGAAGGATGGGCCGGGGAGGTCCAGCTGCAAAAGGATGTCATGTTGTGGTTAATTAATAGCAGCCATCCTCTCGCAACCATTATCCTAATTTCCGCAGTCCACAACTACCATCCAGTTCTGGGATGAACAGTTTTGACCAGACAATACCCCAGGTACCCTTCAGTCTCTTGTACATAAACTTTTCTAAAGAAAAACTGCTGCTGTTTGGTTGCTGGTAATTCTGGGTGCAACTCATCTCCAGATTAAGGTATTTACATTCAGGTGACTACGTGCACATTACTGGGCAGGATTCCAATCTATAAACAACATATCTATAAACCTAGCTAAAAAGTCACATCTAGCTTGGCATTTCCTGGGTATCCACGACATGAGCAAAGGCTCCACAGGAAGACTGTAACAGCAGTTGGAGAGCAAGTAGGACATGCCACAGCATCTAAAAAGGTGACTAGATCTTGCTATAAACCTCTATGTTTCTATTTCAGTCAGTGTAACCTACAGAACTCAGCAAGTGTAAAATAGATAGGGGATTGAGTTGCCCACGGACAAGGGGCTCAAATGCATCGAAAGAGGTCGCTTACTCTGCTCACATCCAGCTGTCACTCAGAAGCACAAGACCTACAAGGTATGTCTTGTGTTAGATCTACTAACCCTTGATGATAACTGCCTTGAGCCTGTAAATAGACAACTGACTTGGGTCCAGCTGAATCCTTGACCTCTGTTGATTACAACATGAGCTTAGATGAAGACATCTACATTTGGGTGTCTTAATTGCAAACTGAATTCTACCTCTTGCATCAACTTCAGTAAAATTCTAACATGAAGAGTCAATGTAATTAGCTATGGAAATGAATAATTCATGCAGTCCTGTATGGTTTGTTTTTTTGTTTTTTTTAATATACTCTGTTAATTTTCCTATACCCTTACATCTCTAATTTTCAATTGTATTGTACTGACACAGCACATAACTGCATTGCAGAAGCTGTCAAGGAACACTGGGTTCTTGGTTGCTCCAGAGGTGGAAAAGAAGAGGTGCAGGCTGGATGCCTGTCATACTACTGTGAGATGAGTATTAAGCAATGTTAATATTTTAAAACATTGTAATTTCAGAATTTTTACACGAAAGAAAGATCTCTCAGGAGGGGATGTGGAGAGGGAGGTGCTGATCTCTCCTCCCTGGTATCCAGTGTCAGGATGACTGGGAATGGTTCAAAACTGCACCAGCGGAGGTTCAAACTGGACATTAAGAAGCATTTCTTTACCGAAAGGGTGGTCAAACACTGGAAGAGGCTTCCTAGAGAGGTGGTCAATGTCCCAAGCCTGTCAGTGTTTAAAGGGTATTTGGACAATGCCCTTAACAACATGCTTTAACTTTTGGTTAGCATCAAATTGGTCAGGCAGTTGGACTAGACGATCGTTGTAAGTCCCTTCCAACTGAAATTATTCTATTCTATTCCATTCCATTCACTCTTTCCTGAGTTCCTCTTTCAAACTGAGTATATTCTTAAGTTGATACCTGTACCTCCTTTTATATATTGAAAAATTCCTCATCACTCAAAGAATGCAAAATACATGCCTTATTAAACAAAATAATCAATTCTAATGTCTGCTTCTGCAGCAAGACAGATTTTAAACAGTATACAGAATCTGTAAAAATGCAACAGTTAGAGACTTGTTTTTGATATAACTTTTACCACCTTCTATTCCTAAGACGAATATGGAATCCAGCTCTATAATGAATTGATAGATTGATATAGATATACACACGCAGAAATATACCAAATACACATCTATTTGGTAAAAGAACGATTTATGTAAAAGAATTAAGCATCCAATACTGAAGATCATACATTTGCATCTTTGGCAAGGGAATACATTTTCTGTTTATCAACTCAAATCATATTCTGCCAAAGACCCTTTAAAAATGTGTTGGATTTTGATCAGCTGAGAAATCAATCCTGCTATAATTGCATAGCCAGATGAACAGTTGTTAGGAATTGGATCAGTAACCAAGGAGGAAATGGGAACTAAAAAGTATCCTCTAAGAAGTTTTAAAAAAATGTTTTATTGTAAGTTTAAACAGTCTCCAAACTAAACTGTCAATGGTAACCTGATTCAATCCAAATAAAGCATAAATGAGTTCCCTTGCATAAGATATAGTAGATATATTAAAATGAGTTGCGTTGTTGTCTTAGTAATGCAGTAGCATAGCAACAAGCTCAGTCTGAATGATCATTCCTTTATTAGCTTTGTGAATTATCTTACAGCAAGAAAGTGGATATTGGAGAGAATTTATCCTGAAAGAGGACTGAGAGATTCATGCAGGCTGACATCCTATAAAGCGGAATGGACACTGGGCCAAGCAATGGAAATCAGAGTCAAACAGGCTTTGAGTTCAAAATGCTCTGTGCATATAAGCTGACTTCTAGAGTGTTTATTACTAACAGCAACCCTGACAGTATAACTAGACATCACTGCCTCAGTGGAGTCTGGATTACACTGTGTGATAATGCATGTATATAGAATCATAGAATCATATAGAATCAGCACATTACTTCTAAATTAATTGGTGGGGGGAGGGCAGGGAGATCACCAAAATTGGACGTGGAAAAGACAGAATGTTCATCTTGCCCATATGATTATAAATCCAGAACTGTATGTTTTCTCTGGTTGTTTGCTGACTAAAACATTTCCTTACTCAAGCCAGTGATGTTGCAACAGCCCCTGGCAGTGTGCCTGGTTGTTGTTCTGTCCCTTGCACCACCCTGTGCAATTATTCTGTCTTTATTTAAGCACAGTCAATGAGCTCAGCTGTTGTACAAACTGTAAAACTTGAGGAAAACTTGAAATATTGCTGAATTCATTAAAATAAGTCAAGGGAAATAAACAGTAAGAAATCAGCTTTTATATTGTGATCATATCTCACATTATTGTATTTTCAAGTATTTTTTTCATCTTCTTCACAGCAGTGAAGGGTAAAGGGTATACAGCAGTGCTGAATAAAGTTGCATTTCATTCAACTCTGGATTACATCAGCCTTACAGTAGCTTTCCTCCATGGAAACCCAGGCAACTATACCCATCTTAGAAGAGGTTGGTGCAGATGACAAAACACAGCCCACATCCCTTGCCATGTAAGCTAGATTTTATTCCTCCTTATTTTAAATTCCTCCTTATTTTAAATTCCTCCTTATTTTAAATAAGGAGAGACATTATTTTTCAGTTCTCAGAACACATTTGTGGGAACTGAAATGTACAGTTGGAACAAAAATAACTAGTAATAAATGATATTATAAAATACCCACACTTGACAGCTAACTGGAGTCTATCTCCTACCAATGTATACTGGTGCAAACCCATTTCCAGACCCACATCAGAAATCATCAATGAACTTTTCCTGAATACCTGGAAGAAAAGCATTGCAAGTCTGGAATTTTACCTGGCCTGTGCCATTTAAGATAGATTTTTCCTTCAGCATCCTCACAAGCAATTCAACAAAACTTTTTCTCAAGTATCCCTGCCATCAAATGTCACTTATCTGCACAGTGTACGAAAAAAAGATTTCTCAGACTGTTGATGTCCCAAGCAATTGACGGATTTACAAGCCAAAAATAAACTAGTGAAATCTGCATGGAAGCCCACAGGCAGATGCACTTTTATTAACTTGAGTATCTAGATGCCATGACGAATCACTCATCCAAAGTGTGTCAGAGTACTATGGTAATAAAAAAAAATATGTGACAGGCAGCATATTCCCCCCTCCAAAACAGCTGTATCTTGCAAGAAGCACAGGGTAACAACAGGGAAGCTAACAAAACCCCTGATAATCTAGGGATCTGAATCATAAACAGTATTGAGCTGTATTAATTCAACAAAAATCACAGGTCCCTGTTACTGGTGCATCAAGTCTATCAAGATACCAGTCTGGTCATTCCCACAGTGGGGGCATACACACTGGGGGAATAAGGATGGGCTTAGCATTGCAAAGACACTGCCTCTGTTTGCTCATAAGCATTCCCAGAAGGCTTACTTTGTAAGCAAAGCATTCATGAAGGAAAAGGAGGCAAGATCCAGCCTGTGGCTGTACATTACAACAAAAAGCCCCAGATGTGAGTTTATTTCCTGGCTGATAGGATAGTCAAAACTGGCAGATATAAAGCAGAATTTTTTTTTTATCATCAGTACACAAATAATACTGAGACTTCCAAAGACAGGGGGAGATGAGAAAAGGGAGAGGGAAAAGGGAGGAGAGGAGAGAAGTCTCTAAAGCTAACTTCGGTTTCTCCTGAGGACTATACGGATACTTTTAACACTTTATGTTCAAAAGCAGTGGAGGAAGTTTGGCAGTTCTAATAGAAAAGAGTCTCCCAACCCCTAGAGATCATGATTAGCCCATCATCTTCTGACCCTGTACCAGCATGGACGTAGAAGTATTCCAGATCTTTCTTTAATATCCTTTTTCATACACATACACATTCTCAAAAACCCCACTATGTATCAATGCTGGGCAACATATCAAACTAACAGGCACCTTTCTAAAGTGGGAACGTCACCGCTGGCATTAGCTGAAATTCAAGTAGATGTATAGATTGTTTATAAGCCACAGCTATCTACAAGAATGGAATCCAACAGGAGGGCTTTGGAAGGACACAAGTTTGATTGCTGTGGGCAAAGCAAATGTACAATAAATCACAATGATGTAGCCTATTGGAAAAACAAAGTGAGAAAACATTAATGGCTGCATGGGAAAAAAAGCATAAAGATAGGTGAGAAAGCATCAGATGCACGAGTGCTGAATGGGAAAAATGCAACAATCTGTCTTCTATGTATTATGTTGAGGTGAATTTGTTTCAGTCATCCCACAGTATCATTAAAGAGCAAAAAGTACAGGTCAAACATGAAAAACTGTCAAATAGCACTGGCTACTGATCTGCAGTGGTGAAGGCCTTTCCCATATATTTTTTTCTTTACTATTGAAACTTCTGAAGTAATTAGCATTACTTTTATCATAATTCCTACTTTTTGCACATTCATCATCATTATGCAGCTAAATGTGTAGTTTTCTCCTTAAATCTTTCCCATATGTCAAGTCAATCTCCCCAGACCCTTAATTATTTTAATGTTGGTCTTGGAATTCTTTCCAATTTGCAACAGATTTGTGATTTAATTTGATTTGAAAAATATGCAGAGCTGCCAATATTCCAAAGAATTAACATTTCAGGTGTCACTCAACTTGCTACTGCCATGTTTCTTGGTAATTCATGTGGAAACAATTACCAGACTTCAGTTTACTGTGCAAGGTTATAGCAGGAAAAAAATTAAATACTGCTGAATACATTGACATTGTTTTCAGGAAAAAGTTGTCAGTAAAGTCTCTGAGCCTCATAAAGACTTAGATAAGCTGGGATGGAAGGGAGGGAGGCCTAGCAAGATCTGACTGGACACACCAAGTTAAAGTTCAGTGCGTCCAACACTTCTTTCATTGTTTTGAGTAGGCCTTCTGTATGACCATGTCAAAAAGCCCGAAGACCAAAGCCATCCACCTGTTCCACCTAGTCCTTTTATGTCTAAAGAAGTACTTCATCCCTTCCATCTATTTAGATTCTTAAGATCTGGACCTTGCAAATGTTCCTACCACAGTCATGGTGCGTCATAAAAATTCTTCACAATTTTCTTTAGAGATGAGGAAAAAAATGCAGGAACACCAACACAATGGTACCAGGCATGATAATAGCCTCACAGACTTAGAGTCTCCACCAATTTTGCCATATCCTTTGGCTTCTAAGCTACTTCTTCTAAAAGCAAGCAGTGACAAAAAATCAGAATGACTTGACTCGAGTGAAATGAAAGGGAAAGACAAAATCATCTGGAATGGATGTAGCAAAATGGTTATGAAAAAAAGTTACAAGGTCTGTACGCATTTAAAGCACATATGTGAGCATCTCACCCTGTATGTGGGAACCACCCTGCACCGCTCAGCACTGCTGTGGGAATGGAAGTGGCTGTTCACATGGCCAGACACCACGCTTGGAAGGAGTAGGCCACCATTTGCAACATGCCTGATATGTTTTTAACAATTAATTAGTCAAGAATTCACATGTACTTCCTGCCAAATACAGTGCAATTGTAAAACCTCGCTGGTGTCAGGGAGCAAAGTTGTAGATCCTTCATTCCTAATAAAACGAAAAAACAAAGAAACAAACTAAAAAGCAACATGTAATAGATAATTTACTAAGCCCCAGAGAAGACAGCATGTACAAATATTAATTTGGAGCCCAGTTTCTATACTAACACAGTCCACACTTCATATGTCTGTCTTACATTCAGTCAATTATCCTCTTACCCAGACAACACGTACAGGGAGAGTCAACTCAAGATTCCATCCTAGGGTACTCATGGAGAGCCCCAACACCTTCCTCTCCAGTACCACAAAGTGTGAAACATGAAACAGCCCCCAGGGAGGAATTCTCTGGGAGGGGAACATCCGTCACATTACCTTCCCCACATTCCCTCAGGGACTCCCACCCACAGAGGCTGAGCACACCACTATAACTTCCATCAGAGTCACTTCCCCCTTTCATCCTGACTGGAAAGGGGAAAAAAAAAAAAAAAATAGAGATGGTGGCCCATGAAACTGCACAGAAATAGAGCCCTAAAAAATCATCTGAGGCTCAGAAAATACAGGGCTTCCCCAGGCCACAGCATGCATCTTCCTCCTTCTTCAAGGTCCAGGGAAGAAGCACTAAATCTCACAGGGTCTTTCTTCTGTTTTATTTTTGATGGGTTACTTAAGATAGGTGAGTGGTCCCAAGGCAGAAAACTAAAGACATCTGTTCAGACTAAACATGATTAACTATCCACTGTGAGGAGTCAGAACTCCTCACTTTTAGAGCCGAGCCTGAAAAAGAGACAGCCATCATCTCTCAATTTCCTAACTTCTCCCTTTTCCATTAAAAACTACTACTAATAAATGGTGCCGGAAAGGATACGTCTTGAGTGATTCCAAGCACTGCTACCAGCTTTGGATAACACAGCAGCCCAAAAGACTGGAGGTGACACTGTATGCATCTTTGTTTCTAGAAGAAAAACTTTCTTTTTTTCCAACCAAGTAAACAGCCCATGCATTTTTGTAATCCCAGGCAGAGTAAGGATGTGCTACTATTCCAGAAAAATACTAAGGGATTCAGATTTAATCATATCCAGCAGTGATGACCCAACATATTGCTAGACATATAAAACTACCCCAGCAGAGACTCATGCCATTTTCTGCCTGCCTTCTCCCAGCACTACACCATTACATTTCAGGTCCTGTGAAGCAAAGTGGAAAGGGAATGAGATGATACCAATGTAGGGAAAGCACAGTAGCCCAGGGCATATTTTTAATACCTTTAATTTACAGTTTGTGCACCCATTTGGCATATCAGTGCAGCTTAGGACTCATCTCCCCTTCTCCTAGCTATGATTGATTTCTGAACATAAAATCAGTCATGAACATCAGATTTCTGTGTAAATATGGTTGTGACTAACTCAATCTAACCCTGCAAATCTCACTTCCAAGATGAATACAAATAACAAAATCTGAAATTGATGTCTTCATTACATCCTTTGTTGTGAAAATCAAAATGTAATTCAGATCTATTGTAAAACTTGCAATAAATATGCCAGTAAAAAAAAGAGACTGGAGCTGTTTTGGAAGCAGCTATATGCTGTCTAAATCAGTCTTTTGTGCCCAGGACTCTGACAGAGATAGATAGTGCAGATTTCTTTTCAAATGTCTCATTCAGGAGAAAAAACCTTCAATGTCACTGATTTTATGTCTCTTTTCTATTTTGATCAATGACTGCTAAATTATATATGTGTGCATAGAACGGAACAATAAGACATTTTATGTTTGTCTGTCGCCAAGCTGCATGGACATCACTCACATCATAACCTGCCTAATCAAGGCTCAGGTATAATTTTTCAACATCTCCTTCCCATGCTTCAGCTATCCTGTGCAAACAATGACACATTAATGCCAAGCTACAGAATATTTTCTTCCTGCTTAGTAATATCAGCAACGATGTACTACCAGAGCCTCTGGTCCAGCTTACAGTAAGTCAGCTATTTTATGCACGGCCACGGTTCCATAACTGGATTCGATTACATAGCATTACAGGGAACAGTGTGACCTGAAATATATTTTATAAAATTAACATTTAGTAACACACAGGGTCAGTTGTTGCTTGCTTGCCCTATTCTTGCTATTCCTGAACTAGATTAAAAATCTGCTTCCTTTTCAGTTTCATCAGTATTTCAGCCAACAAGTTAAACTCAGAATTGCCAATGAGGCAAATAAAGACTCGCCAACAACTTTAAAATCTGCACAAGGCAAAAGAGGGTTGAATGACTGAATTTAGTTGCAAACATTGGCAAAAAACAAAGTGCATCAGCCTCTGTATACAAGTACTGAGAGATTTGAACAGAATTGCATACTCTGCAACCACACCAACATAAGCCCAGGAGAATTTGGTGGTTTTCGTAGTATGCTTGCAGTACCAAGGTACCCCTAAAATACTCGTGATTGTCTTTGTGCACAAGAGATATCTGTGTGAGGCTTCTGCAGCACGGCTCTGAGTAGTTGGCAAGAGGAACCCTTATCACACCCTTCTGCAGTAGGTGAGAACTGATGCTATCTAAGCTGATGCTTCCAGCTATCCTGAGAAAAATAGAAAAGAGCAATGCAAAAGTTCAGTCCAAAAATACCCACTTTTTGCATGAATTACATAAAACAGAGACTATCCAATGGTATGAACATAAACATATTTTGCATATCAGTGTTTTATTTGGTTTCAAAATACCATTTCTTCCAGAGACATCTTTCCCACTTTTCATCTTTGCCAGCTGTAAACTCCAGGTTTTTGTACAGGCTATGGAATGCATCAACTATTCTGTGCAGCTTCTACAATAAATCTGACTATTAGAACAAAAAAGAAAAATGGAAAAACCCAGAAAATTCTGTTAAGGACACTGCACAGCCTTATTTTCACAGACATGCCAAGTTAAACAGGGTACTCTTCATAAAACCTTTTAAACATATTTCCTTAATTTGCAGAGCTCTGCTTCTTTGGTCTATCATGATTGCTTTTCTCCTTACTTTCCTGCTTTTCTGCCAGATAAAAAGACTTGGTTTATGCCCTTAGCTTCAAGAATTAGCACCGTCATGAGAAGAAAATTGAGCTTAAGCAAAATAATTCCCAGCTGCACTGAATGAGCTGTGAGCTCACGATGCACAGTGCTGGGAACGGACAAGTTGGTATCTTGATTCTCAAAGTGCAAAGATTTCTATTTGCTGCTTTCTACAATCATGAAATTGATAGCACAAATGCAAGGTTGAGATTCCTAACATTCCTTACGAGCTTGATTCTCTAAACAAAACATTTGGAAAATGCTTTTCCTTCTCAAGTCCTAGATATCATTTGTTTAGTTGTATGTCATTAAGTCTCCACTTAAATTAAAAACAAACAAACAAACAAACCAAAGAAAGAAAATAAAGGGAAGTATAATGAGTTTTTCTTGTAAACTCCTTGCTTTAAAATACTGCAGTATGCTGTAAAAGATAATCATGCTTATGTAAAGTCAGCTATACCCAAGCATAACAGTCTAGCCTAAACCTGTTGGTCTGTCTGCAGGATAGTCAAGTACAAGTCATAAGCATCACAAACTCCTTCCCACTGTTATTTGTACTGATTTATTAATATATACATCTTTCAGCGATGTCTTGTAAACACTGTCAGTTTTTCTAGTCCACCAAGATTTTATTGATTCTCAGAACAGAATAAGTTTCTTCGGGAGAGACAACACCAAGCAATTTAGTAGTTTAAAACTTCCGTAGATTCCATGTTAAAGGCACGGCAACACACCCTCCCTACTTGGGTACACATTGCCTCTTAGATTTATAACCAGGCAAATGGATACACACGAAAGTCTCTTAATAGATGGTAAAACAAGCAAAGAGCAACAAATATGCTGATGGATGAAAATCCCCTATCAGTCTCATGTATAAATATAGAAACTTGTCACCTGCTTTAATACAGTACTATAACGTAAACACTCTCAACGTCACTCATATAGACTAAAACAAGCACAAAATGCCATTTACTGATCAAAGAACATTTCTTTAAATGTATGCTGTGTTTCCTTCAATTTAAAAAATGTAATTAACCTTTCACTCACTAGTTGCTTGGTGGAAATGTCATGCAAGAATCCCATAAGTCTGCATACTTCAATAACTAACCAGTGCCTTCACCAGAGGTGCTCACACTAGTTGTGGAACCAGAAAAAAAATGCAGTTATTTTGTGAGATATACACTTAGTGATGTTAGGTTTCTATTTAGGAAAATTCTACTGCCCAACAGGCACTACATTATATAATCATAGACTCATAGAATCATCTGGGCCGGAAGGGACCTTCAAAGGTCATCTAGTTCGGCCCCCCTGCAGGTCACAGGGACACTTCCAACTAGACCAGGTTGCTCAGGGCCTTGTCAAGCCTCACCTTGAATGTCTCCAGGGAAGGGGCCTCAACCACCTCCCTGGGCAGCCTCTTCCAGTGCTCTACCACCCTCATAGTAAAGAACTTGTTCCTAATGTCTAATCTAAATCTGCTCATCTCCAGTTTAAACCCATTAGCCCTTGTTCTGTCATTGACGGCTTTTGTGAACAGGCTGTTTCCTTCCTGTAGGCCCCCCTCAGGTACTGGAAGGCCGCTATTAGGTCTCCCCAGGCTTCTCTTCTCCAGGCTGAACAACCCCAGCTCCCTC